>LZPO01043406.1:45036-65137 GCA_001675575.1 Neotoma lepida
TCTTATTACTAAATTATTACTTATTACTTACTACTAAAAAACCTACCACTGCCTGACCTCTATGTTTAATATAGTGGCTGGCTCTTTCCTCTGATCCCAGGCAAGCTTTATTTGTTAGAGCACAAATAAAATGTNACCACAGGGTCTTGAACATTTCATTTTGTTAACAGCAGACAATGGGTGCTGGGCTGATAGTTCATAAGGCTGGACTACATGATACTACCATTTCCATGTTCAGAAATAATCAAGTATCAGGAGTGTCATGTGGTTTAGCCTCATAATTACCCAATAAATATTGTTGATTTGAATTGAAGAATCTGGACATAGTGAGCAACATCTGTCATCCTAGCTATTGAGAGGCTCTGGCAGGAGGATTGCTGCAAATCCAAGGACACATAGTAAGCACCTGACCAGCCAGGGCTACATAGCAATACCCTGTCTCACACCCCAAACATTTTGGCATTAGAAATGACATTTCCATATCACTTTGATAAGGCAGGGCCAGAGCTTTTGAGAAATTATTTGAGAGGAGCCAGGAAAGGCCCTACTGGTTAAACAGAGCTGGCTGAAAGCTAGCAACATCCTAAGTGTGACTGACTGTTATCATTATTCCTGCCATGCTTTCCCTGTTATCCTTGTATATGAGCTGGGTCTAGGAAGGAGATTGTGATGCTCAAGGAGTTTTCCTCCCTGCCTCAACTATAGAGCTTCATTCTTCTTTGATTTTTAACAGGTAGATCTTTCAAAATCAAAAGTTCAGTTTTCCTTCTGTGGTCCGACACCTTGGATTCTNTCAGGGTTACACTCAACTTTGGAATTCATNCATTATAGAAGGGTCCAGCTGAACCCACATGGAAGGCTAGAAGGAGATCTTTCCCCATGACCTGAGGGGTCTCCAGATGTAGGCCACTGTGTGGAACCCCAGTGGATCAAGGCATGGCGAGTACCACCCAGGGCATCATGTGGGACATCTATTTTCNTGATGAGCCCATAATGGTACTAGGGCCAGGGCAGAAGAGGGTCAACCCAAACTGCTGAGCCCTCAGGCAACAGGTCTCCAACTTGCCTAAGTCCTCTTGGCCAGCAAGCCAGGGCACCTTGTCACTAAGGCAGCATTAAACTCTTGTGCTTCCATCTACCATGGCTGAACCTACTGAGTCTGAGTGCTGCTGCCACCCATCAANTCCCAAAAAGATGACTCACATGGGAACTGCCATCCCTTCAGTGTACCAGGCATTGACAGCTGTGGCAGCTCCCAGGTGGGGCATGGCAGGAGGCAGGCATTAGAAATCAGGTTGTGACACTTAAGGGGGTCTCAACAGTGGAGCACAGAGCAGGTACAGACCCCCGATGCCCCCATGGTGCTAGAGGAAGCAGTCAGATCTAGAGACAAAGGCTGAAATACCCTAAAGGCGGGTTCTTGAGCTTCAGTGGTGAAGCCTAGACTTTTGGCAGTCTTTCTGAGGGCACAGTGTTTGGAGAGGGAGGAGTAGGGACAAGGTGGAGCTTCCAACAGAACATCTCAGCCTTCTTGGATATAGGGACACCGGTTCAAGTCTGGCTACTTCCTGCTGACATGAGGTAACATGGAGAGGGGGAGCTGGGAGTCACTGGACTCATGCTCAATTGGAGGTATGGGCGAAGAAGCATCTGGTTAACTGTTATGACCTCAGNAATCTGTTTCTTGAGGAAGCAGAAAAGTCGAATCACCAGGAAAAAAAATATTAGACACACNAGCCCTATGAACAGGGCTAGGCACGGGAAGAGGGAAGACTGCCAGAAAAAATGGAATAGAGATGTGCCCTGGTGTACAGAAGAGGCAAGGGTGAATGAGTCAGACACAAGAGCAGATATGCCCTTCATTGGGACATTTTGGAAAACCAGAGGGTAGAGGGTCCCAGTTGCTGGACAGACATTTTATCCTGAATAGGAGCCCACTTGAGCCTGGAGTAGGGGTTCCAGCGCTGATGTCCCAGGAGCTTGTGGGGATGGTATGCCAAATGGAGGGATGATGTGTTCGAGGAGTACCTGAGCCACCATATCTGTTGTTTCCCCAGGGGTGGGAAATGCCTCCATCCATGCTGTGAAAAGTCAACAAGACTTAAGAGATGACAGAGATTTTTATGAATGGGCATGTGGGTGGAGTCAATCTGCCAGTCCTCACCCAGTTGTTGTCCTTGCAGCTGGTACAGGGGCTGGCATATCTGGAGGGCCCTCTTCAGGTTGGCCTTGGCACAGGTCTGGCAGGAGGAGTGGACCTGTAAAATATGGGTGTGAAAATGAATGAGGTCAAAGAAGGGATCTAGAGACTNATAGTAGTTTCCACCAGGTCAGGTTCCTTGATACAGTAGCAGAACTCTTTTCCCAGGGACATGCAGATATCTGTAAAACAGCTGGAACAGAGTTACACCTTGCTGTCACAGCAAAGGCCATGCTTTGGGCTAAAAGGCATGAACCTTTTTCCTAGGGCCTGGTTTTAGCCCAATGANTCATACCTTTAAGTCTATCCTTAGAAGACAACCAGAGGAAATATACTCAAGAAAAGAGGTCGAGCAAGCTAAAGAGAGTGAGGGAAGGAGGCTGAGGAGTGAGGGAAGAGGAGCAGTCAGGCTTCGTTACCACCCTCAGTGCTAACCTGCTTCAGAAAGGAGGGAGTCAGCAAAACAAGCAGCCATGGACTATTGAACTGTTACCAGCACCATGCTTTTCAGCAACAGTTCAGTAGAGTTTCCCCACATCCAGTAATGCTAAAAAAAGCCTCTGTGCAGTCCTCTTAGTGTCATAAAGAACCTAAAAGCTGGGACCAGTAAAATCCACAGAAATTTAAGAACTTCTGAAAACTGTTTGTAGTCAGTGCTCTATCAGGTTATCAAAACTCCATTTATCAATGCTAAAACTCTGAATCCTGTTTATCCTTTCCTATGAAGCCTNTNAAAAAGGCAAACCTGTCTGTATTTTAACAAGCAACTTAACTAATGAACTAATGAGCTACCAAGGTGGTTGTATCTTGAGGGTCAGAGGGAGAGCTGTTAAACTGGTAAATCTATCAGTACCATAGTCTTCAAATTTGAGAAGGACTGAGTAAGCAGAACTAACAGGAGCTTACAGGCTACCTAGGTAGCNACCCCAGGTTATTCCTTGGTTGTTGGGGACAGGAATCCCAAGGCAGCATCAGTCTTCAGCTGCCAGGCCAAGAAGATATGAACTATTTTCCTGTGGAGTAGGAATTTGGGGAGACTGGCCTACCTTACTTGGCAANGCAGGTAAATCAATTCCCCAGTGCCCTGTTTGTCTACAGTCTGGACAGGGTCTAGCAGCAGCTAAGGTGAAGGAAGATTATTTTTTCTTATGCTCAGTGGTTGGTTTTGCTATATTTAAGGAAGCTCCAGGTTGAAGTTCTTTTGTGGCCATCCATCTTCCTTGGAGGAGATAGGGGGTGCTGCCAGGAGTTGATTTGTCTCTATCATGAAAAGGTTTTTTTTTTATTATTATTAAAAGCCATATTCTCAGATTTCTGAAGCATTTGAGGATCAGGGGAACAATATCAGTTAGGTATAAGCAGTTTAGTATCTCTAGAAGGCAAAATCCAGCTTTAACATTATAAACATTTAGTGTTTCTAAAATCAATACCAAGGAGATTACTCAATGGTTATAAAATCTGGCTGCCAGCGTGATACATCCCTGTACATGAATGCATGGAGGTACAGCTTTGATACTTGAGTAAACCAGCAGTGTTTTAAACCCTANCTTTCCTTTCCTGTTTTTAGGACACGAGAGAAATTATCATACAAATACCCATCCTAATCAAAATATCTCAGCACCCTGCTGTCGCCTTGGTGAGCTCACTCCAGGTAGTCACCTTTATTAAAGTTGGCGATGAAGTCATGTGATTTTCCTCTTCTCTATCCTTAGTCAAGATGTTGGCTGCCCACATGGCTGTATGTAATTAAGGTGGTGGCAGACCAAGTGTTGTTTCTCAGAGCAGTTCCAATTAGGAGTTACAAGTTTTAAGTTAACATTTTGTTACAGACATTTTAACCATAGCCACTTTCTTAAATGTTTATTCTTTAAGTAGGTAGAAGAGCATAAAATACTTTTCTGTGTCATTACATCAGATTTAGTAGCCAGAAATCCCAGAGGCAAATTCTGAGCCCAGGCAGTTAGTTGTAAAAGCAATAGCTGACCCACAGAACACATAAACTCCGGCATCCAAGACATGTCAGAAAAAAGCTTTCAGTAACCAATACATTAACACATCTAATTCAGCTGAAGTGAACATACAGGCACAGATAGATGCATACCTCCATACAAAATAGACAGGACTTTAACAGAAAGGCAAACAAAACTTTCTGTAGGAAACCATGTCAGATGAGCAACTTAAGAATCCTGAACTANGAGTTTGCAATATGTAGCATCATGTAAGGAACNATGTGAACAACAGANTCNTTAGGAGTGAGGAAGTAGAGTGGTAGAGACTTTGGAATGTGGGTCTGCNGGCCAAAAGAGCCAGAGCCACGTGGAGAATACAGCAGCCTGGAGATTAAGCTTTAGGTCTCCCTGGCTATTGGGGAAGGGGAAAGAGCAGGAAAGGAGTCCACTTGGGAGCNAGGCAAGACCAAATGTGCCCCTGTGGAAAGTTACTTCACAGAAAAATGATTCATACATAGTAGCCTATTGAGGGCCAGATCAGCAGATGTTGTAAGGGTGAACAGGCAGAGAGAATGGAACTGTTGCAGGAGGAATCCCTGCATGGCCAGACCAAACCCCAGGCAAGCCTGGTGAGCAAAGGCAAAGTGGGCACCCTTTGGTGGGCCCTGCCAAGTTATGCCACTGAGAGGACACATCAGGAACAGAATGGGGGTCTCTCCCAGGTCTTTGTTCGGGGAAACTCAGCAGGAAGTCCAGCGAGGTATGCCTGGAGGGATCTTTGTCCTGGATCTTGAGTTCCTCCTTCCTGGACTCCTGGGGCAACAAGTCAGGCATGTTGTTGGCCATCTCTGGAACTTATGANTTACTTGGGAACAAGCACAAACTAAGGCCAAGCTTTCATAATTAATAAAAAGTATCCACGTTATTATTTGGGAGCTAGTGTTCAAAGGAATGTGTTCCACTAAAAGTCTGTATTTGAATGATTTCCATGGCATTTATTACNTGTAGAGTTTTAATTGTGTTCCTCAAACACCTAATCTATAAGTAAGTATTCACCATTATTTAATTAAGCAAACATTGATTCTATTTTAGCTTGCCTTGGTATCTCATTTCCTCTATGGTCCTTTGAATCAAGTCATGAAGTAATGTACAGAGAGTGTTGTCTGCTATGATACACATTAGATACTTTCACTGTGTCTCTGGCCATTCAACTTTTGGATATTACTGGCATTCTCCTAACAGTACATGCTNTTGGATGGAATGGAGAACCAGAGGTAATAATACTCACAGGGTTATCATGAGAATGAAATAAGACATGTATGAAGAGTGAGTTACCATGCTTGCCAGTTCACNCCCAATTCAACGGCATTTACTATGAGNTCCTACTGTGTGAAGACACACCTCAGCTATGCTCTCNGATGCTGACCACTTAGTAGGGGCTTTTTAGCAAGATCTCTCAGAGCAGTGGGGAGTCATACAGTCAGTGATCACATGACTGCCTGGGTCTGAGAGGTGGAAACAGGACTTCTGCGTGTGAACCTCAGGGTCCAGGAGAGGACGAGCTGTCTTGTTTCCCATCTCTCATTCTGGACCTGCTTACAGCGGGTGATTAGGAATATTTATCCATTGAATAAATGTTCAGAGACGCTAAAGGTTTGTCACACACCCCCCTACCAAATAAGTTTGTTTTGGAATGGAAGGATTAACAAATGAATTGATTTCTTTAAAAAAAAAAGATTTATTATTTTTTAATTTATGTGTGTATCTGTGTGTGTACCTGTGTGTGTGTCTNTGTNTATGTCCACATGTGTATCTGTGTGTGTGTCTGTATGTGTGTCCATGGGCATGTCCATGTCTGTGTANGTGTATTTGTGTGTGTGCCCATGTGTATCTGTGTGTGTCTGTGTCTGTATGTGCGTGTGTGGGTATGTGTCTGTATGTCTAGGTATGCNNATGTGTTGGTGTTCACAGAAACTAGAGGCATTGGATTCCTTGGAGCTGGATTTACNGGCAGTTATGAGCCTCTTNACATGGGTGCTGGAAATCAAACTTGGGTCCTCAGTGAGAGCAATATGCCTTTTTAAGCACTGAGCCATCTTTTCAGCCCCAAGTGAATTGANATTTTTCCCCTCTCCATCTTCTCTACTACATAAATCCTATATATGTACATATATACGTCATCCATATATGGACACACAGATAGACGATAGATAGGTACATAGGTAGATAGATAGGTAGATAGATAGATAGATAGATGGATGGATAGATAGGTAGATAGATAGATAGATAGATAGATAGATAGATAGATAGATAGATAAAGATAGATAGATAGATAAATAGATGGATGGATGGATGGATAGATAGATAGATAGATAGATAGATAGATAGATAGATAGATAGATAGATAGATAGATAGATAGGGTTTCGTGTAACCCTGGCTGGTCCTAAACTTGCTATGCAGCCTATGAACAGCCTTGAACTTCTAATCCTCCCAACTCTGCCATACAAGTGGTTACAAGCATGTGCCATCACATCCCGTTTTATGCAGTCCTAAGGATCAAATCCTGAGCTACATTTGCAGGATCCCATTATATGTATTGGTTTTTTTGAGACAAGGTTCTCTGTGTAACCCTGGTTGTCCTGGAACTCGCTCTGTAGACCAGACTGACCTGGAACTCACAGAGATCCACCTGCCTCTGCCTCCTGAGTGCTGGGATTAAAGGTATGCACCACNACCCAGCTCCCATTTTATATTTTTAAAATAATATGATGAATATGAAAAATTTTCAGAANCACCAGAANTCATCCAAGATGAATGATGTTGTGTCAAGTGACCGGCAAAGGAGGGAGGGTGGCCAGGGTGGGTTCTGACCATAGGAAACAATGCTGCAGTAGCCGAGGTCTGGGTCCTCCCAGCCCCCACTGTAGCTGGCAGGCTCCTGCTACTATCCCAGACCATGTGGAGCAGAGTTTAAGTGGGCAGACAGGCACTGAATCTTGGGTTCCCTGGCTCCCTGTCCCTTGGAGTAGGCACTCCACTGGGCACAGAACTTCTTTGCCTCAAGGGGACTTTTTGGAGCTTCCAGGACAGTTGGCATGAGCCTGGGTCTGATGATGTTGCCTCTTGTTCCTTCTCTGGCATCTGGAGCTAAGGACATGAAAGCTTCACAGCCCTAGTGATTCAGAATCCAGAAAAATTTGATTCCAGGAACAGTAATAGCAAGGAGATCTTGAGCGGGGACCAGCATGGNGGCCTAGGGTGTGCTCTAGCACCTCAGGAACAAGGAATGGGGATTTTCAAAATCCTTAAAGATGTGGACCCAGGACTTGAATGTCTGCCAACTGCATGTGACCTGTGCCAGCCCCCCTCCCTATCTGGGCCTTTTCCTCTTCCTCAGGACAATAAAGGTATAAGCAACTGAACTCGGTGTTCTCTAAGAGGAGCATCCCAAAGAGCAGGCTGTACAGGCGGCTGGGGGTGGAAGGTGTTGTAATGGTACCGAGGTACGGTTTGACTGCTGCAGAGAGCTACTGTCGGACTACCAGAGGTTTTTGGCCTTTCAGAAGACAGCAAAGGAGAGATTGGGATTCAGGTCCCTACCAGCCAAGAAGCCTGTCTGCCCCTTTGACATGCAGCAGCAAACCTCCAGCTTAGGTCACTGTGGGCAGCAGGATCCGGCAAGAGCTGGATGCCATTATTTAATGACATTTAATTATTTAATTATTTGACTTCTCTATTTATNACAAGCAAGAGATAAAGTTCAGATGCACTTATTTGAGGATGGAGGGGGNGATAAATTAAAGGAAATGTACAATAGGAAGGTGTGGATGCTTGAGGGCAGATGAGCAGAGGGTGGGGCACCCTGGTATATGGCCAGCGCTGACCCCAGAGGAGGTCAGAGGTACTGGGCAGGAAGGAGTTGGACCCTTGGAGCCAGAAAAACCCTGCTTCCCAGAAGAACCTCATGGGGGCTGGGCAAATGCATATATAAGAGGGCAGGTGTCCAGCCAGGCCACTGGCCACTGCTGCTGGAGCATCATGTTACCTGTCATGCTCCTGAGCCTGGCCCTGCTAGGAAGCATCTGTGCCTGCTCCACCAGCACCTTGTATGAGTCAGGCATTGTGTGCTGAATCACCAAGTCTGCCCTTCTGGTATGTAAGTTCTGGTGTGTAAGCCTGCCTATCTCTATCAAGCAAAGCTTTCTTTAGGGACGTCTGCTGTGGTCAGAGGCCAGCATTGGAGCAGGGCTGCACCCTGGCAGCTTGGGGACAAGGGTGAAGAGGAAGAGAGAGGGGAGAGAGAGGGAAAGAGAAGGAAAGGGGGAGAGAAGGGGAGAGAGGGAGAGAGGGAGAGGAAAAGAGTTGAGCTGTGATAGTGAGGTGAGAGGCAAGGTTCCCCTTTCTCCTCTGACTGCACATTCAAGATTAAGGTTGTTGGTGCCTGCTAGATTTCAAATAGCCAAATGCATGGTTTGTGGAGGACCCTGAGTCAATCTCTAGTTCAGAGAACCTGAGGGAATCAGGTTAGGGACAAAGCTAGGGATTATGTGTCCTTGGTGATAGAAGCCAACCTATGGCTAGAGTCAGGCATCTGTCACCAACTACTGTGTGACCTTAGCTCTCCTGCTTTCTCTGGGACTCAGCCTGATGATGCTATGTGGAGGTTAAGTTGTGTTATTTACACAGACTATTCCATACTAATCATATTGGGAGCCAGAAGTCTGGGTGCATCTGGAGCTGGGGGATGCCATTTTGACTAGAATCATGAAGTTCCTAAGTGGTGGGAAGTATAGCCTAGAATATGAGCAGGATCTGTGGAAGAGGTTCTGTGTTTCCTGGGGACTACCCCACCCTGCTCCCACCCAGAGGCCTGTTGGTGGGGGCTCATCCCAGAGAGGCTGGACAGTGAGTGGCCCAGGGTTGGCTGGTTGAAGGTAGGTTTGTCCAGCTTGCAGCCCCTCCACTCAGCTCTCCTTCCGGTGAACCAGGTGACATCCAAGGTCATCCAGACAGCCTTCCAGAGAGCCTCCTACCCAGACATCAAGGATGAGAGGTCTGTGATGTTCCTTGGCCATATCAAGTATGGTCTGCACAAGTGAGTGGCAGGGCTGGAGATGTGGGGGGGGGAGAACTTGGGACATACTGTGGACCCAGGGAGGAGGGACAGCAGGATTGAGGCTCTGACCTTCCCTGCCTTCAATCTATAGCCTTCCCTGCTTTCAATCTATCCAAGTGTAGGAGACCCCAGAGTGACTGGCCTGTACTCACCTCCACAGCAGCCCCTGTAGGAGTTGGGCCTCGGGGACCCCTTTCATTTGTGCTAGGAAGATGAGGCAAAGACAGGCAGTACACTAAGATTTCTTAGCCAGATGGTTCTCCTGACTTGGTTGGGATCATGGTCAGGCCCAAGACCAGGCTGTGGGCCTGATGCTTTTTAAGCTGTGTTTTATGTTTTCATGATTGCATCTCTCTAAGGACCCAGCTTAACAAATAAGAGAGAGGAGAGTGAGGAGGTTAGGCTGTTTAGAGGTCACACAGTGCAGCAGGCACATCTGAGCCATAAGTTCAGCTCCTGGGACTCAACTTTCTGTGTGTCTCAGGCCCCAAACCCAGGGAAGACACTATTCTTGGACCTTATCTTTGTTTTAAAACCAACATCCTCTTCCCCAGACCCCTAAAACAGACCCAGGACAGTGACCAACTGTGTGTTGGTACAGGCACCTGTCCCTCTTTAGAGCCACTAGGGGGCGCTGGCGGTGCTGGATTGCCTCTCTGTGGACAGCTGCCTGTGGAGAGGGACGCAGAGGCAGCCAGGGCTCTGTTTGACCTTGAGTGTCAGTTTCTCTTTCTGTATAATGAGGATAATGTCATCCATGTCCTATGTTACAACAGGCCAGAAGCTGCAAAACTGTCCTGGGAATTGTTAAAAGAAATACAACCTTAGCAGGTGTGGTGGCGAACAAACACCTTTAATCCCAGCACTGAGGAGGCAGAGGCAAGAGGATCTCTCTGAGTTTGAGGCCAGCCTGGTCTACATAGCGAGTTCCAGGACAGCCAAGGCTACACAGAGAAACCTTGTCAAGAAAAAGAGAGAGAGAGAGAGAGAGAGAGAGAGAGAGAGAGAGAGAGAGAGAGAGGAGCGCAAGCTTTTAACATATTAGCAGCAGTCCAGACCAGATTGCCCGAGAACAGATTTCATTTCTAGGTAAGTGTCGCCCACCCAGGCATGGTGAGATATAACCAGGGATCCAGGATTGGCTATGAGGGAAATCACTGCGTACAGTGGGGATTCTTTACCCTGTTGTCTATGAAAGGAGCAGAATAAAATGTAATGGGAAAGAAAGGTCTTGGGAGATGGCTCTGTCTGTAAAGTGCCTACACACATGCGAGGACCTGAGTTCAGATCCCCAGCATGCATGGAAAAGCTGAGCATGNTGGCATGTACCTGTGTCTTAGTTAGGGCCACTATTGCTATGATGAAACAACTTGGGGAGCAAAGGGTTTATTTAGCTTACACTTCTGCTTCACAGTCCATCATTGAAGAAAGTCAGGACAGGATCTCAAATAGGACAGGAACGTGGAGACAGAAGCTGATGCAGAGGTCTTGGAGGGCTGCTGCTTACTGGCTTGTTCCTCATGGCTTTCTCAGCCTGCTTTCTTACAGAACCCAGGACCACCAGCCCAGGGCTGAGCCCTCCCTTATCAATAACTAATTATGAAAATGCCATATTGTAAGAAGAACTTCTAACCAGTCTTATTAATAAACACGCGGAACAAGAAATAAGGGTGAAAATCTGACAGAGATCAGAGGAATTAGGAGNTCGAACTCACAGAGATCCGCCTGCCTCTGCCTCCCGAGTGCTGGGATTAAAGGCGTGCGCCACCAACGCCTGGCCAGCCCAATCTTTTTTTTTCCTTATTCCAGACAAGATTTCTTTCTGTATCCTTGACTGTCCTATGCAGCCTGATCTTATTTTTATTTTTCTCAATTGAGGCTCCCTCCTCTCTGATGACTCTAGCATGTGTTAACATAAAACTAGCCAGCACAACCTGTAACCCACAGTACTGGAGGAAGGTCAGGCAGATCCCTGGAGCTCATTGGCCAACTAGTCTAGAGAATCGGTGAGTTCCAAGTTTAGAGAGAGACCCTGTCTTCTAAACAATGTTGAGAAGACACCTGACATTGATCTCTGGCCTCCGCATATGCATTACACATGCATATATACATACACCCACATAAACATACACACATATACCCACACACACCAGGTGTGGTAGTACACACTTGTAATGAAGATAGGAAGATCCCTGAGGCTCAGTGGCGGGCCATCCTAACCTAGGTGGTAAGTTCTTGACCAGTGAGAGACTCTGTCTCAAACCAACAAACAAAAAAATGCAGATAGCACCAGAGGTTGTCCTCTGGTCTCCACATTCATCTCACATGCACCTGCATACACAGGAACACACACAAAGACACACAGTCTCTCTCTCTCTCTCTCTCTCTCTCTCTCTCTCTCGCAGCTGTCTCTTATACACATCTAGATGTGTATAAGAGACAGCACACACACAAGCACACACACACACACACAGAGTGAGAGAGAGAGAGGCCAAGCAGCAATGCCTGGCTTGAAGCTGCTAGCATCTATCACAGAGACTTACATAATGCAGGCTTTGAGGTGGGGCAGGCCAAAGATGAAATTCCAGCTCCACAGAAGCCTTATGAAGCCACACAAATTCTCTGGGCCACTCTACCTCAGCTCGGTACTGTAACAGCAGTGACCACCTCCTGGCATGGCTATTGGGGTGAAACCAGGAGACATACACACATACTCAGCAGGTTCCCCTCAGAGCACACTCCACACTTATGACAGCAGGTGGGCCACAAGGTCCCCCTCACAAAGAGTAGGTCCCCCTGCTCCTTCACTAGTGTCACCTCCTGGAAGCTTCTGTGTTCATTTCCCATTTGCCATCATAATAAACAGTGTAAGGTTGGTGGCCTTAAGCTTATTATCTTATAGTGTGGTAGGACAGGTGTCACTATGCTACATTTAAAGTGCTGGCAGGGACTCTTCTGAGGTCATAGGGGACATGAGGTACCCTGCCTTGTGCAGTTTCTAGAGGCCACCCCAGCCCAGGCTTCTGACCCCTCTATATCTGAGATCCTTGCCCATCTTCCCTGGTCACATGTCTGCACGTGCTTCCCCTTCCCANTGTCCAACAGTGGGGCTTGTGATAAACTTACATCCACCAGGTGACTTATCCACCCCCGCACCCTGCACTTTAGTATCCCCACATCTGCGTGGTCCCTTCTATGGATTAGGAGGTGAACACTTCAGGTGGGGGTCGTTGTCCTGTCTAATACNCTCCTCAGCCCCTTAGGTAGCTTTAGGTGCTTCCTGAGAGACCCAGGTTCCTGGGAGGTGACTCCAGGGTGCATTTAGCACCAGGATGGTAGGACAGGGCGGGGCCTATTGAGCATGTGGAGAGGCAGGGACAGCTCATCCTGCCCATAGTGCCCCTCCTTACTGCATTTGTCCTCACAGCATCCAGATCAGCCACCTGTCCATTGCCAACAGCCAGGTTGAGCTGGTGGAGGCCAAGTCTGTTGATGTCTCCATTCAGAACACATCTGTGATCTTCAAGGGGACCCTGAGCTATGGCTACAAGGACGCCTGCGGGTAAGCATTTGCATTAGCTGACCTCTCGGTGACTCTAGAGGAACACAGGTACCATTTAGTGAGGGTGTTAGTACTTGGCTTTTTGCAGGTTGAACATTGAACAGTCTGTGGACTTTGAGATTGAGTCAGCCATTGATCTCCAGATCAACACGCAGTTGAGTATGTTGGCTTCTCTGGGAAGGTGGGAGGCCAGGCTACAGGGATGGGAGACCAAGTACATGAGTGTTCTGAGGCCTCTGGAGGGGCAAGCTGGGAAAGCTTGCAGGACAGAAAGCCCAGAGCTGGCCACGCTTCTGGCTGGCCTGGGCTGCCCATGGGTTGGGTCTTACAGCCTGTGACTCTGGTGATGTCCGGACTGATGCACCCAACTGCTCCATCTCCTGCCATAAGCTGCTCCTGCACCTCCAAGGGAGCATGAGTAAGTCACCATCTCTGAGAACTCCTTCTTATACCCCAGTCCTGTTAGTGTGCTCCTCCTCAGAGGTGTCATTTCCAGCCCCTTCCCATTAGTGAACCCTTAAAACTCAGCAACAACAACAACAACAGCTCCATTACTGAGAATACACTATGTGCTAAGGAGTGTTCTAAGCCCACTGCACAGAGAGGATCCCGAGGTTCAGAGAAGCCCCAGGAACACAATCAATGACAAATGTGGATAGCAGGGGGCAGCTGGTGTCCAGGAACTGGAGAGAGCCATCTCCCAGCCCTTCAGCAAATGGGTTCATGCATGGTTACAGACTCCAGCATGTCCACATGCATGGAAGATAAAAGTGTGACAGGAAGTGGGCCCTCTGGGGAAAGCCTAAGGTAGCAATGTGGTTGACATGGGTTCCAGGCCTTCTGAGGTCAGTGCTCTCTGCTGATGTGGGGATGCTAATGTCTGCTTCCTGAGCTCTTGGGGGATTCTGAGGGCAGAGGATCCCTGAAGGTTGTTTAGCATGCACTGGCACTCAATGCATGCACATGAGTACGTGGAGACCCACTGTGATGCTTGGTCCCTTCAGGCCTCGATGGATTAAGCAGCTGTTCACAAATGTCATCTCCTTTACCCTGAAGCTGGTCCTGAAGGGACAGGTAGGTGAAGCCAGACCAGAGTCATGCCCGGGAACGAGGCTTCCTCCTCCCCTGGCTCTTCCTCCCCCGTACCCATTCAGACACAGCTAGATGGAGGCATCACCTGCCTCTTATCTAGCCTCCTTGCCTGCCTGATAAACAGCTTGAGCTGTCTACTCCAGGTCTGCAAGGAAATCAACGTCATCTCCAACATCATGGCTGACTTTGTCCAGACAAGGGCTGGTGAGTTCTGTCTTCATGGTTTTATTGGGTGACATTGGGACAGCCACTCCCTTATGTCACTTTTGCTAACCTGAGAGTCACTTCCTCTTAGAGGTGCAGCTTTTTAGGCTGACCTTGAGTAAGACAGTGAACCTCTGAGCCTCAGTTTCCCTGTTGGTAATATAGAGGCAATAACAGCACCTTACCCCACAGGGTAGCAAGAAAATTGACTGAAAAACAAATGGAAATTTTAAAAAACTGTAAGACCATTGCCAGCGCTTATTTTCACAACTAGATTGATTAGCATCCCGTTCTCCTGATGCTAAGCCCAGCAGCAACTACATATTCAGCTGCAAATGGATGAATGGTGAGATGGAGACCCCACTGAAGGGGGCTGCAATCTCATCCCTACCTTCCCATCAGGCCTTGAGCTACAGGAGAGCTTCCATGAGGCTGTGCAATGTGGAAGGAACCACTGGGACTGGGTTGTCCAGTAAGGACATTCCTATGTCACTGGGAGGAACACAGAGGGAGGACTGGGTGCTGTGAGGAGAGGGCAGTCCTGTCCTGTCTGGTACTAACAGACAGAGCCACCGTTGGCTGACCTACTATTCATCCAACAGTTGGCTTCTAGCCCCATTTTACTAGTGATGATTAGTTTACAAGCTGACAGGACACTCCCCATACTCCAAACAAGAAGTGGAAGAGAGGACTCAAACAACTGGTTCTTTAGCAGCTGAGCACTGGACCTGGCCACACAGTCCTTGCTCCCTGAATAAGGGTAATAAGAACAATGAAGCTCCAGGTCAAGAGCCTTGGGGACCTCTGCAGGTTGAGTTAGGAGGGGAGACTTCCACACCACCCCAAGTACCCCTGGCAGCATCCTAGCCTTCTATCCAGGATGCAGAGTAGCCACACAGTATGGGACAGCCAACGGCCTTGCCCACCACCACCATCACTGGGGAAACCTGGATTAGGAAGCCTTCTGCTTCTGGGGGAACATGAGGTAGCCCTGTCCATCAGGGAGTGGAGTGAGAGCCTACAGGAGTGGAGCTGTGATGGAGACACAGAACTCAGCTAGGCTGGGTCCCATACCTACCTCTGAGCCCATACCAACTAGTGGGACTAGTAGCTACAGAGCCCGTAAGGGCTGCAGAGANGTAAGTATTTGCTGTCCACTCCTTTGTNGGAGACGATTGTAGCTCCCTGTTGGACCCGGGAGGAGATTAGGAAGAAAGATCAGTAGAATTGCTCATAGTGTTTCAGGCTCAACTCTCTCATGCTTTCACACAGATGAATTAAATGAACACAGCCCTGAGGTAGATGTTGTCCTTGGAGGTGGGGACAAGAGTGGCTAAGGAGGTCAGGTCATCATCCGCTGTTGTCAATCACAGTTTGGATCTGGGGTTACGGCCTTCTTCCTCAGCATGGCGCTGCCCAGACAGACAGTAGCTGAGAAAAGAGTAAAACAGTGTCCACCCTTGGCCCTGTTCCACAGATGGGAGCTCCTCTCTGGAGCATTTGGAGCAAAGAACCCCTCAACCAGGGCCAGCCCCATCCACAGGGTCCATTTGACCTTTGCTTCCCCACAGCCAACATCCCCTCAGATGGAGACATCGAGGTGGACATTTCCTTGACAAGGTCACCCGTCATCACGGCCACCTACCTTGAGTCCCATCATAAGGTAGGCATGTTAGGAAGGAGCAGGACTTTTCCTGCTGTACTCTTGGGTTTGGTCCTTCCCCTCTACTCCCTTCCCCTAACTTTTATCCCACGGAAGCCAAGAAAT
This sequence comes from Neotoma lepida, assembly GCA_001675575.1. Classification (NCBI taxonomy): domain Eukaryota; kingdom Metazoa; phylum Chordata; class Mammalia; order Rodentia; family Cricetidae; genus Neotoma; species Neotoma lepida. The sequence continues at coordinate 60,929 of LZPO01043406.1, forward strand.
CCCTCACCACACCTCGGTAAGGCATTTTATAACGTGAACAGAAAAGCAGGACCTCGGTTCATGTGCCCATGCCCTCTGCAGGTGCTAGGGTGCCCCACCCCCTGTCCAGCACTGGCTCCATTACAAAATGCTAATTTGTCTTCTGTCCTCCTCAATAGCAGTCACTCAGGGTAGCCACCGCCCTCTTGTAGGATCTGGTGAAAGCCCTGGACCCCTTGTTACCTGAGACATGGGTTGAACTACTGTAACAACGAGACCCTAGAGAACAGCCTGAAGCCCACAGCAGTTCAGCTGCCTTGGGGAACGGCCTGGGGAATCTGGCCGATGCAGTGTCAGTGTGCACAACACAACTGTATTGTGACCTGAATGCTACACACACTCTTCTCACACCCTACNGGCCTGGCCTCTATCACATGGTCACCTAGCCGAGAAGGTTATTCCATGAAACTGTGAACCTGGATAAGACCTGGGTGTTATGGAACTCTGAGAGAGAGACAGACAGACAGACACCAGTTATCTCTCCAGTGGGGCTTGTCCCTAGGAAAGTGACCAAAAGGAATACTTCAGGAGGGTGTGGATGCCGGTGAAGACCCTCTAAAACATGTGGGTGACTGTTGTCAGTAGGCAAGGAACTAAGAATGGCTTGTCTTCCTCACGCTGTTGACTGGGACTAGTGGCCACGGACTGTCAGCTCCCTGAAGGCACATGGCCGGTGGCCAGGGTGGGAGCATGGAGAACCACATCCAGCTGCTCTGACTGCCATCTCTGGAGTGTCAGCCTGGGAGTGGTGACCAAGCCCACCTGGTTCACCTCACACTGTGCTCGGAGCAATCAGGCACTTTAGCTGTCTTCACTGAATGAATGGATGCCTGGCTGGGAGGAAAGTGAACANAACTGCTTCTCAGTTTCCCCATCTGTCTTCAACGAGACACTTTGCTTTCCTAAGCTCCCCTCTTCTCCCTGAGGCTGGCTCCTGAGCCCAGCAGGGCTAAGGAGAAGGGCATTCCAGGGTATACCTGTTTCTTCCAGGGTCATTTCATCTACAAGAATATCTCCGAGGTGCTCTCCCTCCCTGCCTTCTCGCCCACGCTGCTGGGGGATACCCAAATGCTCTACTTTTGGTTCTCTGAACAAGTCCTCGACTCCTTAGCCAAGGTCGCCTTCCAGGATGGCCACCTCCAGCTCAGCCTGGAAGAGGAAGAGTTCAGGGTAAGGGGCAGGGTGGGCTTCGGGACAACCACTTGTGTGATGGTCTGGGTGTCAGTCAAAGGAGCCATGAACCACTGACACTGCCCCCATAATATTAAATTCTAGCAGTTATTGGTGCCCACTATGTGTAGTGTGTAAGAGTCGCCAATCAATGAAACAATGGACAGGCAGATGTAATTACAGATATTTTTGGCACTTGGTAATTATNCAAATTACCTGCTTTTAACATCAATGCTGCTGACATTTTTGTTGCACTGGCTGTAGGTGAGTAGTGTTGCCGATTTCAATATGCAAAAGCGTTCAACCAAAAATAAAAAATACAAAGAAGCCTGAGAGGATAGGTAGCTTGTCCTAGATAGCTCAGGTTAGAAGAGGTGACCCACAAGCCAGCACCTTCCATGGCTGCTTAGCTGGCTTATAGTCCACACCTGCCAGGGAATTAATGGGGAAAACTGGGCTCCTAGAGGGAAGACTGCAAGGTTCCCCCAGCCTGGGTGTCCCAAGCCTCCAGCTAGGTCAGGGTTTCTTATGCTATCCTACCCTTCCCTGATCTTATCTGGGGGTTGAGTTTCCGGAGGGGTCCAAACCATGACATTGCACCCATGCCTGCAGTGTCTTTCTGAGGAGTAACCCCACCCACACTCACCCTTTCTCTTGTAGGCAGTTCTAGAGACTTGGCACTTCAACCATCCCAGGAAATCATTCNGGAGGTAAGTTCTTATAGCTTGGGGTTTAGCTTATGCACTCTGATCTGCCCCTGCTTCAGGAGCTCTCCTGTCCCCAGGCAGTCTCAGCAGTGGGGACGTGCATATGAACAAGGACGAGTTCCTGGGTGTCCAGCCCCAGCTAAAGCTTTCTGCCTATCACCTCATTTGGAACTTTATGTAGCCCTGAGAGCCAGACCCTGTTCTGAGCACCATTCTCACACGGGGCAGCCTAGTGAATGGNNGGGCTACCTTAGAGCCNGTCATGATGACTCTAAAGATTATTCCCACACTCCTGCTCCATACCAAGTCCATAGGGTCTGGGGGGATGGAACCCCAGNATTAGCTCCAGGCTCTCTCAGAGGGCCCAGACAATAGGCTNTCACTACTCAGTATTGACTCTGAATCCAGCCTCAGATGGGCTTTCTGGACATCACAGCTTCTCCTCTGCTAAGTGGTGGTGATGTCTGTAAACCTGTTTTTCAAGGTGAGGTCCTAGTCTTGAAGGGACCATTGCCCTTTCTGGGTAAACTCCTCCAGCCTTCTGATGGACTCATTCCCCACCCACTGTGGTGGTTGCTTGGGTATTTTCATACCACCCTAAATTCTCCAGGTGNTCTCCCAGCTTCCCACCACCTCCCCTCCCACAGACTCAGAAACCCTATGCAACTGCTTCTCCCACAGTGGCCCCAACAGCGCTTCCCTGTGCTTCAGGCCCTACTCACCTCCTCCTGCTCCTCCTTGGTGGGGTATTCCTGACCTAGCAGTGATGACCATTCCCTTCTGAAATTCCTGCCTTCCCTTCCCAGCCTAGATTGCCTCCTCCTTTCAGAGATGCAACTCAGAACATAGGCAAACCTCTGATTTGTCCCCCCTCGTCCCCACACTGAGAGCTATCATGATATCCACACCACTGTAAAGTCTGTCCACTTCTTGCTCCCATTCCCAACCCCAGGCTCAGCTACTATGGGGGTCTCTGCGACCTCAACAGGCTGCGGAGAGATGAGCCGTGGGAGGCAAGAAGACAGTCCAGTTCAACACAGCTCAGTAGCTGGTGTTGGTTCAAACTTCTAGCGTCCGACCCTGAGGGTTTANTTTATGCATATTTAAGCATAGCACAATGTGCTGAAAACTATACTGTTGATAATCAACTCAGTCCCTCGTGCAAAACAAAGCGTACATGCATCTCCTTGAGGAACAAAGTAAGCAAAATACAGATCAGACAGGACTTGGTTCTATAGATTGAGAAAAAGAAATCATGATAAGGTATATTTTTGTGTTAAATGTTCAGCTCAGGAAGTCCCGCAACTTGCCAGACTCGGTTACAAATATATCCCTCAGTCCTGGTGTTCACCGTTTGCTCTCTGCTCGTTTTACTTTTTGTGTTACTGCTATTGTTGCTGTTGTTGTTTGGAGACGGGCCTTCACAGCATGTATGGCTCACGCTAGCCTTAAAGTCTATATGTAGCCCAGGCCGCTCTCCAACTTTTGATGTTGCTACAGCTGGGATTTTAAGTGTTCACCACCATGCTTGGACCTTTTATCTACACCATCCACCCTGCTTGAACCTCCTTGTGGCTTCCTTTGGTGAGAGTAGTTTTCAGTGTTCTTTCCACAGACAGGAAATGTCTTACTCCCAGCTGTACACCCCACCGATTTCTGAGAACATCAAAGCCCAGGGACGTGCACCTACCTCAGGGCCACATTCTCTCTCNTGTCTCATGGCTTCGCTGCATACAGTTTCACCTCTCAGCTGGTTCCTGGAAAGCCTNTCTCCAGAACCTAGGATCGTCCCTTTCTTTATTTTGAGCTCAGCTATATGTTAAGCAAAGCTTCTTATTTGGGGCGCTCACTGGCTGAGTGGTGCTTTTAGGAGAAGTTAGTGGCCCAGCCCCGTAGGCTGCAGGTCCTGTAGCTCTGCTCAGCTGACCTGCACGCCTTCCTTGTGTGGGCTAAGCTCCACCCACAGGGCCTCTGCTAGCTCTTCTCTCCACCAGAGTGTTCCCTTCTGATTCTTTTCCATCTACAGGGTAGAGGCCTCTCCCACCTCCTGGTCTAAGTCACAAGACTTGTACCCCAGCCTGGTCCCTCTCTCCTTTCACATACATACTCTTTGGTTGCAATTGTACACTTTGTCTGGGGATTCTCTAACTAGTGTTGGGCTTTGCTGGCAGAGACCATGTGTGTTTGGCTCTCTGCTGAGTCCAGCTCCTGATCAGAGCTGAAGTTAGTAAGGTCCCCACAGATCTCTCTCTCTCTCTCTCTCTCTCTCTCTCTCTCTCTCTCTCTCTCTCTC
>LZPO01043406.1:65142-98250 GCA_001675575.1 Neotoma lepida
GTGTGTGTGTGTGTGTGTGTGTATGCATGTGTTTTCGAGACAGGGTCTCCCTGTGTAGCCCTGGCTGTCCTGGAACTTGCTCTGTAGACCAGGCTGGCCTCGAACTCAGAGATTCGCCTGCCTCTGCCTACTGAGTGCTGGGATTAAAGGCATATGCCACCATGCCTGGCTCTAAAAAACAAACAAACAAACAACAAAGCTCTGGGCTCTACACATGGATGTTCTCATTTATCCCTCACTATTGTCACCCCCATTTCACAGACCAGGAAAGTGAGGCCCACAAACCTAAGTGAGTGTGTCCCCCCACGCCCCTGGAGGTGGACAGGGAAACAACAGGTTTTGCTCACCCCCATACAGACAACAAACTGAGGGCCCGAGGGAGGCAAGAGTCTTAACTTATTTTTAAAATTTTTTATTTACTTAATTTTATGTATATGACTNTTTTGTCTGCATGTCTGTATGTGTACCATATGTGTGCCTGGTTCATATGGAGTTCAGAAGAGGGAGTCAGATGCCCTGGAATGGAATTACAGACTACTGTGAGCCACCATGTGGGTGCTAGGAATCAAGTCAGGGTCCTCCTGAAGAGCAGTCAGCACTCTTAACTGCTGAGCTGTCTCTCCAGCCCAAGTCCTAACGTCTTGCTGCATCACTGTTAAGTTAGTGTGTGATATAGCCCAGAGCCTGAGCCACATCCCAAGCTGTTTTTACCCACCTGGGACTCCAGTCAGTCTGATCCCTCCAGTCTCTGAGGGCAGTGGCCACAGCCCTTCTGATGGCTCCTGTCCCAGTCACNGGATCCCTGTCTTTCCCCAGCTGTTCAGTGGCTTCCTCACCAGCCCAAGCCAAGTCACTGTCCATTGCCCGAGGAAGCCAACATCTGCCAGAACAAGGTGTGGTGGTCACTTCTCCTGTTGTGATGGAATTTCTCTTCCCACATAAGAATGGGCAAGATTCTGTGGCTCACACTTTCGAAGAGGTATGATGGGTGCCGGGGTTTGGAGCACTGGTGGCCGTCAAAATCTATCTGTTCTTCTCACCACGTCTGCTGGGACTCACTGTTTCCTACCCATGGCTCCTGTTCCTCAGAATTGTGGGATGTGAGCCAGGACGTGTCGACAAGATGCCTCAGCTTTACTAATATCCTCCTAAGTGGAGCGCTGGCACACAAATATATGTCATTTAGGTCTAAAACATTGTCACCATCTGCCTCTGTCCACATCCTCTAGGACCATATGGATTTCCAGTTTCCCCGTGTTGTAGGTTTTAGGAGAGAAGCATGGTGTGTGTATGTGCTGGACTTGTCACTGAGAGTCCCATGTAGGGTCTTGGCTGGTACCCACCATCAAGGCATTTGTCCTTGTGTCACAGCCACATGAAGCAAGGCAGGGACTGGGTACCAAGCCCCCTCTGAGTTGCCAGGTTTCATCAACTCAGAAACACGAGCTTGGATGCTAAGATGGTTGTAATGAAGGAGTTGAGGGGCACGCTGGTTTCCAAGGCTCTTCAAGATCTCCTCAATGCTTTTCAGTAGCTCAAGCTCTAAAGATAGCAGGCATGACNTCTACTCCTATAAGCTCAACGTTAGAAGGCTAGGCAGGAGGATTGTGGGTTAAAAGTAATCCCAGGCTACACAGGGAACCCTGTCTGAAAAAATAAATAAATGAATAAATAAGTAAAATAGTTATTTTATTTAAATAAAATAATTTATTATTTATTAAATAAAATAAATTATTTTATAAATTAAATTATATAAATTAAATTATATAAATAAAATAAAATAAATTAAATAAATAAAAAATATCCCCCCCAAAATCCTAAAAGCAAAAGTAGTGAAGCCTATCACAGAAATGCTGACATTTGAAGGAAGGACAATGANCGACAGACCCAGTGCCCAGGGTCACACCCCACCTCACAAGGAGCATGGATGGGTTTCCTTCCAACAAGTCCCTTAAAAACAACAAACCAACTCCTTAGTGTCACATTTTAATTTCTTCAAAATATTTTAATTAGGCCAGAGAGATGACCNAGTTCAAGTCCTGAGACCCACACAGTGAAAGGAGAAAATCAGCTCCTGGATGTTGCTCTCTGACCTGTACACACTCACCATGGCATGCACATGGATGGACACACACTAAGTAAATAAAAATGTAATGAAACATTGAACATATGGTGAACTTGTGCGTGTGTGCACGTGTGTGTGCGTGTACACACACACACACACACACACACACACACACACACACACACACGGTCTGCATCTGGAGTCAGAGAGCAGCTTTTAGGAGCTAGGTCCCTCCCTCCTTCCACCATATGGATCCCAAAGACTGAACTCAGGTGTCAGGCTTGGTGAGAGATGTATTTACACATTGATCCATCTTGCCAGCCCAAACTCCTTTTTTTTTTCTAATAACTTCAGATTTGAATAAAAGTTGCCAAGATAGGACAAAGTGTCCCACAGCCACAGCCCTGCTTGTACAATGTTAATCTTTCCATAAATGGGCTCTGTTTGTCATAGTGAAGAGATCACCATGGCCGAGCTCTTAGTGACTAACTCCAGACTTCATCTGAACCTTATCCATTTTCCCCACTGATCTCCTTCTGTGCCACGCAAAATCCAGTCCATGGAGCATATGGCCTTCAGACATTTGAAAAGTCCTCAGGTTTTGTCTTGTTCTGTTTATTTAACTTTTTGTGTGTGTTTAAGAACCAAGAAGTTCAGAGTAGTCATTCAAGAAAAATATTATTCAATGACATTTGTTAATGCCAGGTGAGGCCAGTGTCNGTAAGGACAGGGACCACTGCAGTGTGTCTTTAAGGANGCAGTTAGTAGACAGGGGTACTGGGCTCAACTCCAAATAAGGCTTGGTCAAGTGGGAATTGATAGCCAAGGGTAAGGGCAGGGAGTCAGGGAAGAGTGTGATGGAACTGACCTAACAGGATTCTTGCTGACGGCGGCCAGGGTGATTAGGTATCACCCTCATAGGAGCAGGTGGAGGATGAGTCCCCTGGTCAGATAGGAGGGTGGCCTGATACTGAGGGTACACTAGGTTCTAGGAGGATGTTTAGGAATGTGACTCAAGTTTGGCCAAGCCAAGGCCTTACTTAGATCAGAGCATGGTAAGCACCTAGCAAGTGCCCTCGCCCCAGATGTCACACTTTCTCCTCCTCCCCTGACTTTCCCTCTCCACTCCTGGACTCCCCTTTTGTTTACAAACTTGGCTATGCACATTAGCAGCCTTCATGAACTGCTATTACCCAGGATGCTGGATGGGAAAACTTCCAGAAAACGGAGCTAGTTAGAGCCTCAGGGACCACAGGCTGGCGTCTTGGTGGTGTGAGACATCCCAGTGTGGGTGTNTGGGGTGAGTGAGAGTTGCAGGTGAGGCTGGCGGTAGGCTNAGACTCTGTCTGTAGGCTCAGAGGGCAAAGGAGGAAGTTGAGGCACAGAAGGGTATTGGGTGACGTGGGAGGAGACTACATGGCTGGCACTGTAGCTTGGCTAGATTGAGGGGACATTAAAATGAGTTCTGGTGGGAGTAACCCTAGAGAAATAGTGGGCTTACCCCTCCCTGAACAGAGGTGGCTCTGGAGGCATGGAGCAAGGGGACACTTTTGCAGGGCCTCAGCTCACATTTGTCCTTGAGTCAACTTCTGCATTCCCTATACAGGAATTCTTTTCTTTTCAACACCATGAGTTCCTACCATGGCCCAGGCCATATGAATCCTGACNTCAGGAAGCATACGCCTAGTGGGCAGAAAAAGAGTAACTGACCATCCAAGCAAAAGACTATACTTTTAAAATTTTGCCTGGAGCTATGAAATTGAAAAGTATATCCAATAAAGGTGCTTAGGTAACTTTAACTCAACATCAAGGTTATTTGAAGGCCATTTGGTACCTGCGTCTCACAGGTTGACATGTTTTGAGCATGACCCAGGGAGGCTGTCAGGGCACAGATATCTGGGCCCATCTCCAGAGTGTCTGGCTCATAGCTNTTAGGCAGGCCCCAAGAACATGCATTCCCAGCACACTCCTTGTTCCTGGTGCTGCTGACCATGGGAACAGTCCTGGAGATGCAGCNCTCCGGGATCCTAGATCTCCTGAGTGTGAAAATGCAAACACGCCCAGCTACCAGCAGAGACGCCTTGGCTCTCCTGAAGCATGGCTTTGCTTTGGAGATAGAGGATGGAAGCGATTTGCCAAAGTCCTGGTCATTGGTCATTTCAGACCTACCAGGAAGAAGCAGTTGGGTATGTGGACAGGACCAGGGTCCTAAGTCCAAAGCTGCAGGTGCTGGGGGACTTTCTTCAGTTTTGCCTTTTCAATCCCCTCCTCTGCTGTGGAACTCAGGACCTGTGTGTCCTTGGCAGGTGCTCCACCACAGAACTACTCCAGCTCTATCCCCCTGCCTCAGTTCATCTGTGTGTATGTGGTATATTCATATGTATGTGCTCCTGGGTGTACACATGTATGGGCACCCAGGTGCTAGAGGTTGACATTCGGTACTTTTTCTACTGCTCTGTACCATCTTCTTCCTTCTTTCCTTCCTTCCCTCCTTCCTTTTCTTTTGGTGGTTTGTTTTTGTTTTTGAGAAAAGAGTCACACTATATAGCCCTGGCTGGTCTAGAACTCAGAGACCTGCCTGCCTCTCCCTCCTGAGCACTGGGGTTAAAAGTGGGTGCCACCGGCTGGGCGNTGGTGGCGCNNGCCTTTAATCCCAGCACTCGGGAGGCAGAGGCAGGTGGATCTATGTGAGTTNGAGGCCAGCCTGGGCTACCGAGTGAGTTCCACAAAAGGCACCAAAGCTACACAGAGAAACCCTGTCTCGAAAAAAAAAAAGTGGGTGCTACCACACCTGGCTTGTATATTACTTTTTGAGACAGGGTCTCTCACTGAATCTGGAGCTCACAAAAATAGCTATCCCCAAAGATTCTCTTAGCTCTGCCTCCCAAGTGCTGGGATTAAAGGCACACGCCACCACCGCCAGGCTCCAGGCCCTGNTTTTAATGTGAGTGCTAAGGACCAAACTCTGCTCCTCATGTTTGCACTCCAAGTGCTTTACCAACTCCCCATCTCCCCCCAACTTTTCTTTTTCTTTTAACACAATTGCGTTATAGGACGTATTTGATGCAAAATGTCTCATATTGTCATCTTACCATCACTTAATTCTCTAACATAGTTCCTTTTGGTTCATTTCTTTGAAGTCTTATACCACAGAGGCTATTACTGGATTTTTATCCTGNAAATTAATTTTTTGTGACTCATGTTAGGTTTTCATTACCATCTATAGTGCTGAGGATGGAACCTAGGGCATGCTACCACTCTACCACTAAGCTATGTCTCCAACCTTCCATTAAGTTTCAAAAGACCAGTAGCTCAGCCTGCTCCTAGAATTCCTCAGGACCCACTACTCCTTATGCCGCTCTGTTCAGGGCAGAGGGCACAGAGCTCTACTTCCAGGAAGGCCCAGCTCATAGCACCTGGCTTCTCTCCCCAGGATATTGTTGCTACTACCCAGGCCTCCTATTCCAAGAAAAAGCNCTTCCTAAGCCTTGTGGATTTCCAGTATGTCTTATGGTTTGGAGGAAGAGTGTGGGTGGACTTGGCAAACATGNCTTTGGCCTGTGGGGTCAAGCACCGTGCTGGGACCTGGGTAGGGGTCTGTGGCCAGTTCTTTTGAAAACTTAGGAATATCTGCAGGGAGAGGAGAGAGAAGAGCCCTCCCTAGTGTCAGCATTGGGAGGAAGAAGAATCAGCATGGAGAGCTTGGCCTGACCCNTGCAAAGGCTGGGTGGCTGGGTGGCAAATACAGAGAGAGGGTTCTGAAGGGTGGAGGCCTTGGGCTGAAGCGAAGAGCTCTAAGAAAGGAGGATGTTGTGGGTTGGAGCCCAAAGTGGGGCTAGATTTCCACCCATCCCCCACTCTTTTCTTTGTGTATATGGTTGGGTGCTGAGGATGAAGCCAAGGGCCTTTCATTTGCTAGGCAAGTGATGTACTGATGAGTTATGCTTCAAGCTATTGCTTTTTTGAGACAGGATCTCACTGTATATCCCACGCTGGCCAGGAACTTGTGATCCTTTTGCCCANCCTCAAGAGTGCTAGGTTATGGATATGTCAGCATGTTCGGCTAAGATAGAGCCCTTCTAACTTCCTATTTTCTTCTCCTCTCTCTTATTTCAGGATTAAACTAAAGACTACCTCCAACATGGCTGAGGTAGGTAGTCTTAGAAGAACTAAGTTCTNGGGAAAAGCAGGCAGAGGCTGTAAAAGAAACTGGGCAATAGGACCCTCCTGGGTCTCTTATGTAACTTTTCATCTGCTGTCTGCCAGAAGAAACATTGTTTTTGCAGAAATGGGGTCAGGGTAGACTTCGGTAGCCTCTCCCTAGACACCAGTTTCCCTTCTTTGGAATGGGACAACAACCCTAGCCTAGAAGGGACCACTGGGAAGGAGCAGGGCGTCCGGGTTCAGATGCACATTGTTATGGCATGTGAATGAGTGCTTGTCAAAGCTTTGTGGCTGTCTGCCTCACAGGTCACTTCTGTGATCTGAAGAGCACTCACCACAGGCCTCTGATTGACAGAGATCCAAGTCCATTCAGAGCTTCCTGCAATTGGTAATCACCACCATAGGCATCCCTGAAGTCATGTTGGCCCCAGGAAAGGATGGGGTGGGTGTCTGGTTTTACCTTGTCCCCACTTCTGGGTTGCTCATTGCAGAGGCCCCTCCCAAGCAGAGCCTGAAGTACCTCTGGTTCTCAAGACAGTTGGGTGTCCTCAGTCTCTTCCCAGGTGGCAATGTGTAACAATGGTGATCAGGTACACGGATCCCTGACTCTGGCTCACATTGAGAGCATTGCCTCTGCCACCTCACTGTTGTCTAAGCCCACTTTAGGAACCCAGGTCTCAGCCAGGTGTGGTGGCGCACACCTTTAATCTCAGGGCTTGGAAGGCAAAAGTAGGTAGATCTCCGTGGGTTCAAGTTCAGCCTGGTCTGCATAATGAGTTCCAGGACAGCCAAGACTATGTAGAGAGAACCTGTCTCAATAAAATAAAATAAAATAAAATAAAATAAAATAAAATAAAATAAAATAAAATAAAATAAAAAAAAAAATAAGGACACAGGTCTCCCAACAGCAACTGGATATATCAGAAAAAATCCTGACAGCTGGAGGCAGCCACTCAGTNGGAGCCTAGGATAAGCCTCAGTTTCTGAAAGGTCGTATAAAATGAGAGCATCAGATTTACTGATAATGATACTGACATTATAAGATCTCTGTCCATATGTAGCCACTCCACTGGTAGCATCCCACACAGGGGTGTGCAGAGGACACTCTAAAGAGAGCCTGTNAGGAACTGTGTTCCCTTCCACATAGGGATATTTAGTTGGCTGCACCTTCATTTTGAATATCTGCTTATCTACATGGCTTTAGGTAAGNCACAGAAAGAAGAGAAACTATGTGTCTTGGTCTCACTCAGCCTCAGTTTCCCCCATCAATATGATGATACTAAAACTATAGGGAAACAGGTATGATGGTGCAGGCCTGTAAAGACATCTATTTGGGAGGCTGAGGCAGGAGTGTTTGTAGCTACTAGAGAGCAGCTCTCTTCTGGCAGCTCAGGAGCTAACATAGCCAAAGCAAACCCCTGTCTGAGTTATGGGGCAAGTTCAGGCATTGCCTGAGCAACTTAGTGAGACCTGAGAGAGAGAGAGAGAGAGAGAGAGAGAGAGAGAGAAGGAGAGAGAGAGGAAGAGAGAGAGAGGGAAGGAGAGACAGACTCACTAGTATTGTGAGGCCCCAGGTTCAAACACTGCTACTATAAAAACTAAACAAAACAAATGAATACAGATGGTGAAATAGATGGANAGGGAGATTTTGTGTGACTGCAAAGAGCACTGAGAAGCTCCAGGTAGGAGGAGTGACCACTAGGGAGTGACAGCTGTAGCAGGGTGGCTAGGAGAGGCTCACAGCACACCATCAGTTCCGACATGTCCCTCTGCTGCTGCCCAAGTGCTCCAACCTGGGCCTGGGGCTTGGCCCTGCTCCCTAAGAAGAGCTGACTTGGCTCCCTCCCCTGCCTAGGGCTGGAGGTGGCATTGACANCCCTCATGAACAGCAAAGGCCTGGACCTTTTCCACATCATCAACGCGGACGTCATCACTCGTGATGTGAGTATGAAGTCGTCCCTAGCCCCATCTCTTGGGCAGACAGTCAGAGAGCTATTCGAGTTTGGTTTCCGTTGCTGTGATGAAAGATTCTGGCCAAAAGCAACTCAGAGAAGGAGAGGTTTATCTCAGCTTTCAGGTTACAGTCCACCACTGAGGGAATCAGGACGGGAACTTGAGACATAAAGCATGGAGGAATTGCTGGGTCACTCAGGCTCATGCTTAGATAACTGTCTTATACAGCCGAGGCCCATCCACGCAGGAAATGGTGCTGCCTGCACTGTGCCGGGCCAACTTACATCAATTAATAATCATGACAGGCCCGCTCCCCAACACCCAGACACGTCCACGCGATAATCTGATCTAGGCCATTCCTGGTTGAGATTTCTCTCAGACGACTCTGGACTGTGTCAACTAGCTAGCCACCTTGGAGTGTTTGTAGCTACTAGAAAGCAGCTCTCTCCTGGCAGCTCAGGAGCCAGCATAGCCTGCCCCTGTCTCCTGCAGGGCTTCCTGANNCTGCANATGGACTTCGGCTTCCCAGAGCACCTGCTGGTGGACTTCCTGCAGAGCCTGGGCTAGGAGGCTTTAAGAAATGAGGCCAATGGGGCTGGGATCAAAGGCGTGCACCCAACTCACAATGGACCAGGAACATCCGAATGCTGGCATCTCTTGTGTGTGTGGCCCAGAGTGGGGGCAGGGAGATGGAGACTGGTTCCCTGCCCTCCCAAGTCTTAAAGCCTGCTTAAAGTCTTAAATGCTCTGCCCAGGATCTGGGAATGTCCTTCTTAGGAAGGGGAACAAGGGGGTAGAGCATGGGAGGGACACGTCTTACCCATCACGCCCATGTGCTGAACTAATCTGTGACAAGGCCCTTCTGGTAGGGGCCTTCCAGAGCCATCCTCTGTGGAATCCATGGACATCACCCCCACCCTCTAGCAACTGCTTTCCTAGCTCACATAGTGCACACGCACCACCCAAGGGCCTTGGTTCAGACTGGAAGCCTGAGGGACACCAAGTGGCCAGGACACACATAACACATCCATGCATTTCCCCAGGGACAAGGCACATACTCTAATCTGGATACAGAGTAGAAAAGGCGATGTGCTGGGGGGGCGGGTGTGAGTAGTTCAGAGACTGGTTGAGCAGAATACCACAGTGGCAGACTTGTCACAGTGATATCCTGGGGTGCCACCTGAGATGTCATTAGGTGTCACAGAAGGAACACTCCACTCCAGCAGGTGTCCACTCCCCCTACAGGGTACAAAGTCCTAAATGGCTAAGTCTGAGTGAAGTGCCCAAAACCTGACTGAGTCACTTTGATGGACAGCAGGCTTCCATACCAGGGAAGATCACATCCAGGGTGGAAGCCATACCTGAACACACACCTTCATCTTCTAGTAGCCAGGGTCAGAGGGGCTACTTACGTCACATTTTAAAGGCTGAGCAGGAATTTACTAAGTAGCCATATGAGAAACAGTGCTAGNGCCAGAGTGGACATGTGGGGTCTGGAAACGTGCATTCACTCCCTAACTTGGNGACACAGTAATCATTTTGTTCGCTGACCTCATGGAAGTTCCCATCCCCTCCTCTGACTAACTTCCTGCCTGAGTCCAAATGGAGTATCTGATTCATCCCGTGCCATGTGGTTCCCACACTGCAGGATGAGGGAGGCGGGAAATGAAAGGGATGGGAGGACCCAAGGTGGGTAGGGAGCATAAGGACCTTGTAGAGGTCTGGCTTTCCACCAAAGAGGAAGACAGGGCCCTGAACAGGCAAGCCAATTCAACTTCAATGCCAAAGAGAAGGTCCCCTTGGCAGACTTCTAGCCTCCCCGTCCTCCCCGCCCCAGGCTCCAGCACAAAGGGTTCTTCCATCTCAATCCTGGAAGGTTTTCTCCAGGCATGACCACTACACCGGCCCAGTGGGGTGGTTTNTCCTGCCGTCTCAAACCCCTCAGAACACACGTGGTGGCAGTATTGAGAAGTAATTGGCAGTTTGAGAGAGATTCACGTGTTNTTCAGAGACTCGGCTGAAGGGTTGTGAGCTCNTGATCAATCAGGAATGCATTGGTGACTCCCAGAGCAGACTGTNAGAAAGCTGGGCCACCCTTGTCTTCTGCCCCCTCCATCTGGGCCTCTGGGCCTGTGTTTTCTACTGGCAGTTGAAGCAGTGTNACGCCCTCTTTAATGCCATACTCGAAGATGGCGGCTCTCAACCTGTGGTCGTGATCACCAGAAAATACATCTTTCCAATGGTCTTAGGAACTGAGATGCCGCTCAGTAGCAAACTACAATTATGAAGGAACAACAAAATAATTTTAAGGTTGGGGGTCACCACAACACACACTGTATTAAAGGGTCGCAGTATTAGGGAGGTTGAGAGCCACTGCTCCAAGACTTTCCAGCCTCTAGAAAAGGCTGTTAAGTTTACTGTGAGGCAAGTAAACTTGACTTTTAAAAAATGCACGTATATGCATTCATGGATCTACGTGTTTGTATGTGTGCAGGTGCGTATGTGTGTTTGTGCCTGCATGTAGAGGCCAGAGGGTAAACACGCTTGTCCACAGAAATGCTGTCTATCTCTTTTTGATCAGGTCTCTCACTGGCCTGGAACTCACCAGGTAGGCTAGACTGTTTGGCAGTGAGCCCCAGGCATCTTCCCTCCTTTTTCACACCCGAGCTCACTTTGTCCCTGTTCTCTTCTGCCTTTCGATCTCAGAGCAAGAGTCTGAGACCAGAAGCAGTCAGCTCCCTGCAAAAATGCTTACTAGGGGCTGGAGAGATGGCTCAGTCACTAAGAGCACTTGCTGCTCTTGCAGCGGGGCCATGTTTGGCTCTAAGCATCTGCATGGTGGCTCACNGCTGCCCCTAACTCCAGTTCCAGGGGATCCAGTGCCATCTTCTGNTCTCCAAGGGCACCAGGCATGCGATGAAGCATACATACATACATCCAGGGAAAACACTCATGCACATAAAATAAAAATAAATCTTAAGAAAAGGAAAGAGTGCACCAGCCCCAGATGTCTAACAGGGAAGTCCAGGCTTTACAAAGTTGTCCTCTAGCGCAGGGAAACCAGTTAGAAGCCACAGTGGACCAAAACTTCTCCCTTAAGGGCCCCAAAGCCTAAGACCTTCCCTTAACGCCACAGAGCAAAAACAGGAGAGCTTGCCACCCAGGCAGCTCCCCTACCCTACCCAGAAATTCTTGCATCGCTGAGGGCATTCTGAGAAGTCCTTTAGAGTATGTCACTCTCGCAAACCCCACCCTAGCTGGGACCCTGGAATGAATCCTTGAGCCATAATGGAAAGCTAATATAGCCCCCAGTATCCTTCTCTGTCATTGCAGAACAGGTCTCCAGGCCNATTATGGTGGGTGGGGACCACTTACAGGTCCCCAAAAGGTGCCAAGAGAGCATGTAGCAGGATCTACAGCAGCCCAGAGAGCAGAGGCTNGTTAGAACAGAAGCAAACAGCCAGACTCTCTTACAAACCTACTCCCCACCCCTGCCCCTACCCCCCCACTCCCATTTCAGAAGCTCTGCGTGGGCTGACCTCTAAAGATCAGGACAACCATGGCCCAGGCCAGGCGCTGGCAGACCTGACTAGAATCCATTGCCCGGAGGCTGTGCCTTCTGCTCTTTCCAGGCAGCAAACAGTGCTTTCCCCTGCCAGCGCCCTGAGAGTATATCTTGCCACCACAGCTGCTGGCCCTAGGGTGGGTTGGGACTAGGCCTTAGGAAGATAAGTGGGATGTTTTGCCAAACAAGGAGCCCTTCCTACCTCCTTGGGGTGTGGGGACCCATTTGTCTTACAGTCATCCAAGGGATGCTTTTTTTNAAGATTTATTTATTTTATGTATATGAGTGCTCTATCTGCATTATGACTTCATGCTGGAGGAGGGCATCAGATCCCACTATAGATGGTTGTGAGCCACCATGTGGTTGCTGGGAATTGAACTCAGGACCTCTGGAAGAGCAGAGCCATCTCTCCAGCCCCCTCCCCCTCGACCCCCCTAGGAATACTTTTATCCATGAGTCCCCAGTAAACTGTACTCTGTCCAGGCCTGGGTCTGTTCACCTTTCTTCAGGCTCCTACACCTTGGGCCAGTTCTCACACACAAGGATCAGGCTTTCCAAAGCAGATAACCATGTAAGCTTCACCAGAGAAGGACCGTATATACTTTGACCAAAGGAACCTGGTGTTGATGGAGGTCTTAGGTCATTGGTTGGACTGTTGTGAAGTCTTTCCCTGGGGAGATGTGAACATCTGTCCCTTCCTCCTAAGGTCCCAACACAAACCAAAATACTGTTTCACCACANTTCACCCTGGGGAACCAGTGAGTTTATTGGGCTTACTTACAGAGTTCTGGTGACCCCAAAGCAGCTTCACTGGAACGTCTTCACCCAGCATGGATGATGGCTCCCCGTAGCCGCGTAGGGGAAGCCTTCTCCCTCAGTCCTCCCCAGTATATATACTCCTGCCTCTTNTAGAGACCTCATGCAATTAGGGAAGAATTGTCTGCAAATTGCTGGGAGGAGTGGCCAGAAACTCGGGTGAGGGTCCAATGATCTCATGAAGACGGCAGCACTTTGGCTCATAGGATAATGGTTTATAACACAAGCNGAACACATGGTGAGTCTGGGAAAACAGTTCTCTCAGAACCTTTCTTGGCAGGCTGTTCCACACAGTAGAAAGGGTACTAGGTTCAAGATCCAGTTCTCATTGCCACGTGCCCTTGGGTCTCGACCTCTCTGGATCTTCCCCTTGNGCCTAATGAGATGTTAACCTCTGTCCTGCCCCCTCATGGGGCTTTGTGGGTTTAANTGCATCTAAATATGGCNCGGGCTTGTCTTTCTGGGTGGCAGCTAATTGGCTGTATCCACTGACACCCTTCTGCCAGCACGGAAAGGTGTCGGTCCAGCAACACATAACAGTTGGAGAAATATGAGCTGAGTCCTACTGTTGGACTGTAATTTCTCTCACACATACAGCTGACATCCCACCATGTACCAGAGGCTGGCATTCCACCATCTGACAACAGGAAACGGAGGCTGACTAAAATCAAGGCATTTGTTAGGAGGTGAACCAGGCAGGGGTGGGAAAGTTGAGAATTACAGCCAAGTAGTCACTGCAAAATAATGCCACCTACTTCTGCCTGTCAAGAACTTTCTACATTTCTGGTTTGGTNCTGGGAGGGAGGAGGTTAGAAGTCACAGGAATTCAAGACCCAAAGAACGGAATAAAAGTAGAAGGGCTTCTTAAGAGTTTCTGGTACAGGCTACGTCTGCTGTAACTTCTGGTCCTCNATTCTCATGGAGGAATGGGAAGGTACTACTGTCATTGTCTGCCAGAAGACAGATGCCAGAGTTGAGACTCAGGGAGTCAGAGTTTTTGGTCTAGGAGAGTGGTTCTCAACTTATGAGTCTCAACCCACTGGGGTCAAATGACCCTTTCACAGGGGTCGCATATTAGATGTCCTGCATATCAGATATTTATATTTGATTCATAACAGTAGCAAAAATATAGTTATGAAGTAGCAACGAAAATAATTTTATGGTTGGGGGTCACCACAACATGAGGAACTGTATTAAAGGGTCGAAGCATTTGGAGGTTGAGAACCACTGCTCTACAGGGAGATGTAGCCAGCACTTAAAGAGGACTTGAGCCTGAGGTGTTGGGGTTACGGTTGTGCTCCTGACCCTGTCATTAGTGCCCATGTGACACCCTTGTCTCTTCACTCCTCCCCAGAGCAATTTGGGAGAGTTGCTTCATTGTAGGATGTCACAGAGATCCCCCGTATGGAAGACAGAACCATCCTCAGGAGGAGCCTGGCCTCCTATTCTGGGGCAAGGACAAGAGGCAGAGCATGATGTAGAACTTGGAACAGAGCTAAGGCCAGTGGTTTTCCCCAGACTGACACTGGCCATGAAATCCCTTCCTCACCGCCCACCTCTTCCCATCCCCCCTCAGCTCTGTGCCCCAGCTTTCTTCGTAGACTAACTAGGAAACTTGTGTCTTGTGGCTCTTCAAGGTCTGGCAGGGACACAGCTGGAGACAGTGCTTGTCCAGGTCAGGGCTCAAGTGATGAACAGCTGTCATCCTGCAGCGCACGGGAGCCAGGAGTCAGGAACCTGGACCCAACTCCACGAAGTTTTGCTCAGTGGCTCCTCCTGCCTTCCTCCTGGTGAGGTGAGGAAAGGGAAGCCTGTGAGGGTCCTGCGGCGCCCCGGCCCCACCCGCCGCCGGGCACATGCCCACCTTACCCTGCCTTGCTCTGAAGCAGAGAGGCACGCCCCAGCGTCTCCGGCGAATGTTGCCAAGCTTCTGCGGGTTCCGGGCACCCTCCCCGCGTGCCTTGGGGCTGGCACTTAGAATCCACGTGATTTCTCGGCAGCCGCGGCGGGTTCCATGAACAAGCGAACAGCGCTCAGCGGCCACTTTCAGTTTCGCGCAGAGCGCGGTGGAGCCGGAGCCCANTCGGTAAGCTACCTGCCCAGGTGGGGGCGCGGATGGAGATTATGGGTTCGGATTCTGCGCCGAGAGGGAGGAGGGGGTGCCAGAGGCCAGGTGTATGGACACATGGACAGATGGGCGGGTGGGCACTGGTGGCTTAGCAAAATGCAGTCAGCCACTCTGCGTTTGGGGGCCACAGAAAGTGGCAAGTTGGGGAGTGACTCAGTTTGGGGAATATGCTATATGTCTGTGCGCCCCTTCTCCCGGTGCCGTGCTGGTCATCCCCTGGAGCCATCCTTTCTTGCTTTTCTTTTTCAACTTCCATTGCTTTATTAATAATCACAGAAGTCCCCGTTTGTTACACAGGATTCCGAATTTTCAGCCCCAAACAAAACAACAACAACAACCCTTTCATTATACAGTAGAAGAAATAGAGTTTGGCTGAGCCTTAACAACTTGCTGTCTTTATAGAACGCCTTCTCCTGACATCCTCCAACAGTTGCAAACCTCAGGTTTTTCGCCATCGGCTTTGTTTTGAAACAAATGTCAGCTAGAGAATCTCAACAGAAATATTTCAGAGTGTACGAAAAGACAGGAATCTTTAAAAAAATAGAATATTGCGTTTAAAAAAAAACCCTCAACTATTCTTTAATGTCATCATCTCTATTTCTAATGATCATTGAAACTCACCAGTCACGAGGGCAGGCCTGGGTAATCTTTTGTTCCTGGCCTCCTACATTGCCATGTGGGTTTCCAAACCATTTTCTCACTCAAAACAGCCAGAGCTGGGAGTTGCGGGAGTGGCCATTTGCGAGCCCCTGGTCTTCAGTACTGTTTGCATGCGTTGCTGGGATTCTTCTGAAAAGGTGATGTAGGGGGCTTTGTATATAAAAGGTATTTTGAAAACTGACTTCCCATGATTAGGAAAAAGTCCAGGGAATGGTAAAAGATGCATGTAGCCAAGCCATATCTAGAACGTACTCTTTCCGAGTCACTTTCTTTCTCTCTAA
Organism: Neotoma lepida; assembly: GCA_001675575.1. Classification (NCBI taxonomy): domain Eukaryota; kingdom Metazoa; phylum Chordata; class Mammalia; order Rodentia; family Cricetidae; genus Neotoma; species Neotoma lepida. The sequence continues at coordinate 80,775 of LZPO01043406.1, forward strand.
AGGACAAGGAAACCTGGAAAGCCACCAGCTTCTAGTGTAGGTCAGACATGTGTTGAGTCCTCAGCACCACAAAAATAATGCACCAGGCCTGATCTCCCACCAGAGAACCAAGCAGGGTGACAACTGATGACTTGAAGTTCGTAAGGCCTCTGCTGTGTACTTCCTTCAGATCAGTCTTCAGAGTTTATGCCTACCTGCCCTGTCTCCAGAACCAGCCCCCACCTGTCCTGGAGTGGGGACCTCCTGGGGCTCTCAGCACTGTACACTTGGTGGATGACTATGAGCTAACAATTACATCTCTTGGAAGCTTGATCTCCCATCTATAATATAGGCATAATGCATAGTTCAAATTTTGTCTCATGGATTGAATGAGACAAAGAAATACTGCTTGGCCACAAGATCAAAGACCTTTGGGTCCTGATGGGACAATTGCAAAAGCTTAGGGAATTGCCACAGTCTGTTTGGCCTACGGTTNTAACTGCCCTGAATGCATAGGTCAGCCTGGTTCTCAGAAGCTAAGTGTGATCGGCCTAGTTAGCACTTGGATGGGAAAGTTTGCTTAGGTTTGTCCCGGACTAGCTGGAGAGTGGCAGGGCCTGGCAGTGTCCTTGTACCCCAGCACACCTCCTTCCCTCCTCTGAAGAGAACCCAACAAAACTTTGTAGAGTGTCTTCTCCTATCTGTTATGCTGTGTGTTGGTCTCCTAAGGAAGACAAGTAGTCCTGACCTCCACTGCCTCTGACTATGACCTTATTTGGACATAAGGTGGCTGCAGACAGTTAAGATGAGGTAGCAGTGTGGGCCCAGCACAACTTCTGCTGTAATAGAGGAGAGCAGCATGTCAAAACAGACACCTTGGGGCAGGCAGCCATCTTGGGGAGGCAAAGGCTGCAGGCACAAGCTGAGAAATGTCCAAANTCCCAGCAACCACCCCAACTGGAAGAAGGAGGGCTCCTTTCCTAGTGCTGCAGAGGGGCCTCTGCCCACTCCTGGGTGCAGACTTCCAGGTTGCAGCCAGCAGAGAGCAGAACACTGCTGTTCCCATCAGTTCTTGATGGGCCTTAGTTACCACATTATCCCAGCATTACTGCTCCATCACCTACAGAGAACTGGGCCAAGGAAGTGCAAGCACTTAAGAAATTTTAGCGGAGGGGTGTGGCTTAGAAGTCAAGAGTTTGCCTGGCTTGCAGAAGATCTGGGTTCTATTCTTACCACAGACAACAAGCCAAAACCTCTTTGTAGGTGTTCTCAGGGTGCAAAGCTTGGTCTCTCTTCACCAGATCTGTTCCTGTGAGTGTAGTTGATAGCCTAAATCCTGTTTGACTGGAACTAATTCTGCAGAAGAAACATAATTTAGAAGCAAAACAGAATAGATCCTGCTGGCTGCTGGTGCGAGAGGCTCAGAGAACAGGATCTCTGGCCTTTACAGGCCCTCAGAGAATTCTGTATAAGACAAGCAGAAGCCGGTAGCAGATGCCACGGACTACTTGTGGGACTTGTCACCCATAAATGGGTGTGACTGTATAACTTGTGTGTTAGCTTCAGTCTCTAGGTCCCTGAAAGCTCAGAGAGTTGTCGTGGCCCCCAGTCTTCTCTTTAGGGGAACCCTGAGTCTTCCATTCTGTGGATCTTGGAGATGAGGGTAGGGGGCTCAGTTTTTCTGGTCACCTGTGACTGTAGACTCTTCCTCCTCTCTGTCATTGTCACTGTCTTGAACCAAGGCATGGACATACCAGTTTCTCTGGGTTGGAGGCCAGAGGAATCCCGATTTAACTGGTTCTTCCTGTTGAAGCCTGACTGGACATCCCAGGTGCTGCTTCCAATCACTCCTCTGTAACTCCTCCCAGCAGACTCTTCTCCACNGGGCCTTTGATACCCTCCNTCTGGCACTGATGACTTGGTGAAGGGAATTACACGGAGCTGATATGCAGAGGCCCTCTAGCACTAGGTTGTTCCATATTTTAATGGACTCAGATATTTTTAAAAAATGAAATCTCACTTGTTAAACTAAATAGTATGGACAACATTAAAACAAAACCAAATCCCAGGCATGGTGACACCCAGTACTTAGGAGGCTGAGGCAGAAGGCTTATGAGAGGTGGGGCCCAGTCTGATGTATGCAGTGAGACCCTATCTCCAAATTTTTTTAATAAATAATTTAATTTAATTAAGTAATTAATACATCCATATAGTCACCCAGATACTTTTTCTGAAGACAACCAGTGTCATTGGGTTTTTGTGTCTTCTTCCAGAGTTTAACTGGGCCTTTATAGACAAACGTATCCAATGTTTTCCCTGCAGTTAGTTTCATTAAATACACTTTAGATTATACACATATATATGTATACAAATAAACAGACATGTACATATGTGCTTCTACACCCATATACACATATACACACATGGATATTCCCTCCCTCATGATGAGCATTACTGTATGGAGTGTGCACAAGGTTTTTTTTTTAATGCAATAAATAATCTTTATTTTCTCTATATATTTATTATTTTGGTGCTAGGGATCAAACACAGGGCCTTGGGCATGACAAGTGAGTGGTTTTCCACTGAGTCATGTTTCCAGCCCTCTTTATGGCTGTATACTCTGTGAATAGAGAGATCTATTTATGCAAGTATATCCTGTACTTTGACCATATCTATATAATAAATGCATAAAATAATATTATTTTATACATCTATATAAAAATCCAGGATCCACAAATGAAAGAAAACATTCAATATTTGTCTTTCTGAGTCTGTCTTGTGTTCACTTAATCTGATGATCTCCAGTTGTGTCTATTTTCTTGCAAACACCATCATTACCTTTTCTTTATTGGTAAACAAAATACCATTTTGTATGTGTGTGTATGTTTGTATGTGTGTATGTATGTATATATGTGTGTGTGTGTTTGTATGTGTGTATGTATGTATATNTGTGTGTATGTATGTATATATGTGTGTGTGTGTTTGTATGTGTGTATGTATGTATATATGTGTGTGTGTTGTGTCTGTGTGTGTACCACATTTTCTTTATCCATTCCTCTGTTGACGGAACACCCAGGCTGATTCCACAGCTTGACTGTTGTGAGATGCTGTGACTACACACTCACACACACACACACACACACACACACACACACACACACACACTCCTTTATTCTTGAATCCTCAACAGCTCTTGATGTTTTCTGAATGAGAGCCGTTCTGACTGGGGTGAGATGGGATTCATTGTTGTTTCAATGCGGGTTCTGACAGCTAAGGAGCTGAACCTGTCTTGAACGACGTTGGTCCTTTGTATTTCAGCTTCTGGAACTGTGCTCACTTCCTTAGGTTATTGGTCTTGTTGTTTGGTTTTCTAGTATTTAGTTTTTTGAGTTCTTTATATATTCTAGCTGTTAACCAGCTGCCACACGTACAAGTGAGAAAGCTTGTCTCCTGTTTTGTCAGTTGTTTTATTTCTTACTTAATTGTTTCTTTGGTTGCCCAGAAGCTTTTACATTTCATATGATCCTATTTTTCAGTTTCTAGCTATGATTCCCATGCTATCAGAATTCTTTTCAGAAAGTATTTGCCTAAAGCTGTATCTTGAAGTGTTTGGTTTGTGTTTTTCTCTAGTCATTTCAGAATTCAGCTCTTACATTAAAGTCTTTGTTCCAATTTTAATTGATTTCTGTGCAAGGGAAGAGATAACTACCCAGTCTCCTTCTTCTATATGTGGGTATCCAGCACCATTTGTTCAGAAGGCTGTTTTTATTCCAAATAAGCATATGTTTGTCAAATTCAGGTAGCTGTTGTTGTGTGGGTTTATTTCTTGATCCTCTATTTATCCACTGGTGTGTGTGTGTGTGTGTGTGTGTGTGTGTACTAGTACCATGTTGTTTTTGTTACTATAACTCCATAGTGTATATTGAAATCAGGTATATGATATCTTTAGCTCATTCTTTTTGCTCAGGGTTGCTTTGGCTCTTAGGGATCTTTTGTACTTCCAAAGTTTTATAATTTTTTTTTTAGTTCTGTGAAGAATGTTAGCAGAATTTTGATGAGGACTGCATTGGATCTATAGATTACTCTCATAATATAGACATTTTCCAATATTAATTCTACCATGAGCAAAGGAAGTCTTTCCATATTCTAGTGTCTTTGATTTCTTTCTTTGGTATTTAAAAATTAGCAGTGTGGAAGTCTTATTCCACTGCCTTGGTTAGATTTAGTCTAAAGTTTTATTTTTAAAGCTATTGTGAATGGATTTTTAAAAAAATTTCTTTCTCAGCATGTTCATTATTGGATATAAAGTCTGCTGACTTCTGTATCATTTACATCCTGCCCCCTTTGCCCAGTATTTATCGGTTTTAGAACCGACAGAGCTTTCGGATGCATTCGGTAGGACTCATTCATGAAATCAGGTCATCTTTAAATTGGTATAGTTTTACATCTTTCTTATTTGCATCCTTTTTTTTCTTTCTCTTGTCTTATTGTTCCAGCCAAGGCTTCCAGGACTATGTGGATTAAGAGTGGAGAAAGTAGATGCCATCATTCTGTTCCTGGCTTTAGCAGAAATATTTTGAATTTGTCATATAATGTTGGCTGTAGGTTTGTCATATATAGCCTTTATTATACTGAGATATGTTTCTTTTATTCCTAATTTTTTCATGGTATTTTTTTTTATCATGGAGAGGTGTTGGATCTGTCTAAGGCTTTTTCTCTATGTATTGATAGAATCCTGCAATTTCTGTTCTTGAGACTATGGCTGTATATAATTTATTGATTGTATTTGCTGAGCCATTGCTGCATACTTGAGTGAAGACAGCTTGATTGTGGCAAACATACTTTTTGATGTGTCACTAACTGAGGTTTGCTAGTATTTGTTGAGAATTTTTGCAAGTATGTTCATTACAGAAATTAGCCCATAATTTTCTTTTTTCTTTTTTGTTCTATGTAGTAAATGTTATTACATCTAGATGTGTATAAGAGACAGGCCTTAGCTTGGCTTGTTTCTAGCCAGCTTTTCTTAAATTATCCCATCTATCTTTTGCCTCTGGGCTTTTACCTTTATTTCTGTATACCTTCCTTTACTTCTTACTCCATGGCTGGCTGTGTAGCTGGGTGAGTGGCCCCTGATGTCCTCCTCCTTTTCTTGCTCCTCTATCTTTTCTTCCCACATTTCTCCTCCTATTTATTTTCTGTGCCTGCCAGTCCTGCCTATCCTTTCTCCTGCCTTGCTATTGGCTGTTCAGCTCTTTATTAGATCAATCAGGTGTTTTAGACAGGCACAGTAACACAGCTTCACAAAATTAAACAAATGCAGCATAAAGGAATGCAACACATCTTTGCATCATTAAACAAATATTCCACAGCAAAAACGAATGTAACACATCTTAAAATATTCTACAACAGTTCTTTTTTGTTTATATAGGTTTGATATCCAAGCACTACTGGCTTTTAGTTTTATATTTTGAGACAGGGTATAAGGTTTCTGTTTGTTTTGTTTGTGTACTGGGAATTGAACCTTGGTCCTCATCTATACTAAGCAAGTTCTCTGCCACTGATCTACAGCCCAACCTCATGCATTATTTTGTTTATTTGTTTTGGGGTGTGTGTGTGTATGTGTGTGTGTGTATGTGTGTGTGTGTGTGTGTTGATACTGGCTTTTGAAAATAAGTTTGAAAGTGTTCTTCCCCTTGCTGTTTTGTGGAGGACTTTGAGGAATATTGATGTCCATTCTTCTTTAAATGTCTGGTAGACACCAGCAGTAAATCCCTCTGAGTCTGTGGCTTTTTTTTCAGTTGAGCAACTTTAAAAAATATATTATTTCATATTTGCTTTGTGTATTTAATTTTTATGACTCTTTGGTGGACAGAATGTTATTATTGTTGTTGTGTGCGTGCTGGTGCCTGTGCAAACATATGCACTCATGTGCATACCATGTGAGCACAGGTGCCCTTGGGATCCAGAAGAGGGCATCAGATCCCTTAGAGCTAGAGTTCCAAGTGTGAGACAGTCTACAGGGTGCTGGGAACTGAACTCAGGTCCTCTGCAAGAGCATTGGATGCTTTTGCCCACTGAGCCATCTCTCCAGTCCCCTTTTCTAACATAGTTTATTCTTTTCCATGGTCTCATGAAAGTGTTTATTTTCCTCTGCGTGTATAGAATTCCTTCAAGTGTCTCCTGCAGTGCTTGTACGGTGTTCATAAATTCCTTTACTATTTGTTATACAGGGTTTTTCTTTGTATTTCATCATCAATTTTGAAGAATAGTTTTGTAGGATATAATAATCTGGATTGGTAATAATTGTCTTACAAAGCTTGAACTACATCTTTCCATATCCTCCTGGCTTTTAGAGTTTCTGTCCAGAAATCTGTTGTTATTCTTATGGTTTGCCTTTTTATATGACTTGATGATACTCCCTGTGGCTTTCAATGTTGTTTTGGGTTTTTTGTTTGTTTGTTTGTTTGTTTGGGTCTCTACACTCACTGTTTTAACTATAGTACGATGTGGGGAGGTTTCTCTAGCTGAATTACCATCTAGTTTCCTAGATTTTCTNCTTTGACTTTTTGGGCATATTTTCTTTACAAAAAAAACCTTTTTATTATATTTATTATAATTGTGTGTGCATATGATGCATGTGTGGGTGCATGCCACAGCATGTGTGTGGAGAGGACAGCTTTGTGGAATTGGTTCTTTCCTTCCACCGTTATTCGAGTTTTGAGAATCAAACTCAGTTCGTCAGACTTGGGCATCAAGTGCCTCTCAGCCATCTTGCTGGCTCCATTTCTTTTAAAAATATTTTATTAGCATATAGTACTTATACATAATAATGAGTTTCATTAGGACTATTCATACATTTATATAGTGTGTTTTGGTCTTATATACACACATGTTATCCTTTATCTCCCTTCTACCCATTAATTGCCTTCTTCTACCCAATGAGCCCTTTTACTTGTGTGTGTGTCCCAATGAGTTTCATTAGGGTTGTTCTCAGGAGCATGCGTGAGGGTTTTATACAGCAGCACTTACCCATCTTCCATTAACTCAGGGAAGGGCGGGGCCCCATCAACACCACTTCTTCACCNCCTACTTCCTCCGACTCATACGTTCTTTCCACCTCTGCTTTCACAATATTCCCTAAGCCTTCCAGTGCAAGTATAGATGTCCTATTTATGGCTGGGCACTCAACGTCTATTTGTTCTCAGTGCTTTGACCAGTGAGGTTCTGCAGTCACCACTGACCACTGTGAAAAGGAAGTTCCTTTGACCCAAGCGGACAGCAGCATTAATCTGGACATTTCTTCCCCAGCTTCTAGAATGTTCGAATTTTGTGAGTGTATTGCCTATGCTCTTGGCTGGTGAATCTAATTTTTTAATTACTGAGAGACCTGAGGAAGTCTCTATTTGGGANAAAAGCAGGATATCACCTTCTCATGAGGGGCACTTGTAACATTTGGGAGAGGAGAGGCGAGGAACTGTGAACTGTGGTGACTGGAGGATGAGAGAAGGAGGCAAAGCCAATGGCAAAATGAGAAGCATGGCAGGGTGGTGTCACCACCCCTCCCCACAGGAGTTCCAGGGCCCTGTAGGGAGGCCACAGCCTCATCAGAGTGGTAGTCTGGCAGGTGGCTTGGTTTCCTAGTGCATTCTCCCTCTCAGAAAAGGCAGNTGCACCCTGCTGACATTCGGGCATAGATGTGGTCGCTGTGAACATTCCTGGCAGCCAGAGCTCCGCTCTGGTGCTGGATTGCTTCCCCGGGCTCATTCTAAAGGTAGACTCCTAAAGGGAGAGGTTGGCCTTTATTTCTAAAACGTTTGGAACCATGTTGCTAAATCCTGAAAATTGTGTCAATGGATGGCTGCTGTGAGTAGCCCAGAGGCTCATCTCCTGGGCAGAAGGATGAGCCCAACCCCAGCCCCATCCTCATTAGCAGTCTCAAGGTCTTGTGCTGGGAAATAAACTACTAGCTTTTTATGTCCTCTCATTGAAATGGACAGGTCAGAGATCCTCTAGCTAAGGACTCACCCAGGAGGTGTCTACCCAAGTGAGCTTAGGAGGCTCAGGAAAGGGGCTGTGGGTTAAATCAAATCATAAAGAAACACAATTGTTCTCTCTTCTCAGTTCCTATGTCCTGTGCCCTTATTAGTCACGGAGAAACTTCTCAGCCAGGTGTCAGGCGTCTGTGAAGCTCTCCCTTCAGAAGGATTAGCCCAATCATGAGGGTGGCTAGACCTCAGGTCAGAACTGGGATCAGCCACAACACCAGCTCCAATTCCACAGTCTCGTTTGGTTTGCTTCTGGGGGTTTCTTCTAGGGAATTACTTCAGTCCTTGGTGAGTAATACTTTAAAAAACGAAGTTAAAAGTGAGATGGTTCCCAGAACTTTTAGAAGTGGTGCTCTGGTTGTCATACCAGGTAGCCTTTGTATGACAAATGGGTAAAAAAAAAAAATCTAGGAAATTGCACACATCCTTGAAGGGCAGGCAGTAGGGGAACATCCTGCTGTTTATTTCTGTAATTTATAGAACTTTCAAAATGGTTGAGGCTATGCCTGTAAACAGAAAGTAATATAAACCTGCTGAAACCATCATTTAGTTTTAAGAGAAGACCATTGTGTTTCCATTTGGGCACAGCCCCAGGTTCATTCCAGGGCTTATGCTCTGTTACTTTTTTACAGTGCTAGAGATTGAGCCAGGAGCTGGCTGGCATGCCTGCAGATGGCATACTATGTGTGTTTTTCTACAGCATAGCTCTTTAGGGGGGTGGCATTCTAACGATATAGCTGTGTCCATCCATAATCCATCACCTTCACACCCAGAATGCCACAGTATGACAACAACTTATTGTGGGTGTCTGGGTTGTTCAAACATGACTACAGGAATCTCCTAGCCCAGAAACAGGTGTCCAAGTTGATTTGGGCTCTTGTGACAAGGTTCCATAGCCCAGGTGGCTTTATATGCCCCAAGAATGTATTTATCACTGTCCAAGAGGCTAAAGTCTAAGGTTGTGATGCTGGCATGGTATGTTCCAGGAGTCCCTTCTCTGAGCTGCATATTGCCAACTTATTTTTGTATGCTTGTATGATGGAAAGAGTACTGTAGAGCATGCTGGGCATTTCAATAAGGAACAAATCCTACTCCTCGCCCCGATCCATCCTAAATCATTGGGGGGGGGGGTCAGGGTTTCAACCTATGATTTGAGGGATGACGGAAATACTGCGCTCGTAGAACCATGTGCTCTAACCATTTGGCATTGTCTTGCTTTCTGCCAAGTTGAGTGGTGAGGTCCTAGAATGGACGTGTGCCTAGATGTTAAAGTGAGCAAGCGATCCTGCAGATAAACCTCACCTGGGAAAATACTCCTCTTTCTCTCACATCTGACCTGTTCTTTGAGCTCTGCCTAGCCTCCCACAGCAAGACTGGATTCTTCCGGTCAAGCTGACTCCCCACCCTGAGAGCTAAGGAGGGGATTTCCAAACTCTAGTTTCATTCTTGTTTGTCTGTGATATTCTGCCTGCAGGATAGAACTTGACAGAGCCACTCTTTGGGGACCTAAGATGTGAAAGAAGAGAGACTAAGGTGGGTATCTCTCTTGGAGACACCCTTGGGGTCTTTCTGTGGACATAGCTGCCCATATGACCTTCCAGTCCTCAGGGCCTTCGGAGCCTCACAGAAGGTAGGCATAACCAGGACTTGGATTGCTGGAGGAGCAGTGTTAGATATAGGGATAAAGAACCAGTTTCTTCCCAGGAGTGGAGAATTGGTGTCATCATGGTCTGGCTATGGTCCCCAGATGGTATAGCAGCCACTGGGGACTTTCCACTGCTTGAANTCCGCCCTTGAGACTATGCTGATATATAGCTCACCCCACCCTTGTGTAATTCAAATGTACAGACAAGTGCAGGCCTCCAGTCTGGAGGGACCAGGGAGAGGATTACAGCACCCAGACACATGTGGGGCCTCTCGGGCCAGCAGCCACTCCCTCTGGATGGTGGGCCCAAGAACTTAAGGCTGAGTGGTAGAGACCTTACCTCCCCAGCTATCTGCTGTGCCCTGGTCCCAAAGGAAGGCTCATCTGGATTCCCTAGGGCCCTCAGTGGGGAGTCTGATCCCTGAGAAGGAGACCACTCAATGACATGTGCTGAGCTGGGAGCCGGGTTCCCAGGCCTTTATTGATGGAAACAGTAGGTTGCAGCCCAGGTCTGGGGTGATGCAGAACCTGTCTGTAGATGGCAACAGCTATTCAGAGCGTTGTGAGGTGAGAAATGTCCCTTGCTTACAGCTCTGAGGCTCAAGCCCAAAGGGCTGTCTTCTTTGGGGATGGGGTTTCCATTCCCTCCTCTGTAAAGCTCTGTGACCCTACGGTTTACCTGCAGGGTTTTCTTGGTTGGTTGATTTGGGGGCTTTGGTTTTATTTATATAGTGCATTACTATGTGGCTTAGGTTGTTCTTTCTCTCTCTCTCTCCTTTCCTCCCTCCCTTTCTCCCTCCTTTCCTCCCAAGCCCTAAGGATTGAACCCAAGGCCTCATGCATACTAGCAAGCACTCAATGGCAGCTACATCTCCAGCCCTGTCTTCAAACTCATTTTTTTCTTCCTCAGGCTCCTTGCCTGGCTTGAGGTAACTTTTTTAAAGGGAACATTCACACCCCTACACACACTACCGTTACCCTACCGAAGTGTATGGATCAAAGAGGTTTCTTACCTGCTCTTCTAGCTTCTGTGAATAAAGGGGAAAGGATTGCTGGCACCCCCTCAAGGCACCCTTTACCATAGGGACCTCAATGGAGGGAGGGTCTTGTGGACCAGGCCTGGCCTCATTGTGCCAACAGTGCCTTCCCCTCTTAGGACCTCACTTAACCTCACAGCCAGGGCCCTTCCAGCTCTGTCACCCTTTGATTCTCCAGTGTCCAACAGCATTAGCCACCCTTGGGGAGGCAGAAACTCTGCTTCTCTATCCTTACTCTTTGTGAGCTGAGCTTTATGTGAAGGGTTCTGAGGGGACTGACTGACCTCTGTGGCTTGAGTTCATGTCAGGGTCCCCAGACCCTGACTTGTCTACTCAGTCTCCAGAAACTAACCCCAGCAACACTTACTCTGCTGAGGTACTTCTGTCCAAGTGACTGTAGCCATGACTAGAGGTGGCTTTCTGGTCTCCCACATTCTTCCTNTTCCCNAGGTTAGCATTCCATGTCCTTTTANTTCTGCCCTCCTTCTCACGGCCTATTCCTATGTCCTCTTTCCAGCAGGCACCACAGGGTCAGAGCTTCTCATCTTGGCCCTCTCAGCTGGCCCTTAGCAGAAATAAGGAAGGTNGAAACACTCTTAGTCAAATGAGGACACAAGATTCTGTTTCCCAACCCCACAGCTCATACACCTCTACACAAGCCTAGGGCCTGGGGGACAAGAGAGAAGTCAGTGGAACCGTAGCCAGCTGTCTGTGATGCACAGCTGTCTGCTCTCACGTCCCTCTTTCCTTTGAACCCAGCACTGGGCTAGGGGTGGGGCCATGCAGAGGAAATAGCAACAATGCTAGCAATGAGAAAAGTTAGTTAGCAGGGGCAGTTACAATGCTAGCAGTGAGAATAGTTAGCAGGGGCAGTTACAATGCTAGCAGTGAGAATAGTTAGCAGGGGGCAATTATTTTCACACAGCAGGTACCATGTTAGACTGGACACACCTCACAGCAGCCTGACCAAGGGCCTGGAATTGTGACCCAGGGATAGAAACCACTGCCCACGCCTGCTACATCCATGTTACTGGGCTGCTCATGTCTGTATCTGTCTCCAAAAGATGACCCTTAGCTGATGGTCTCACCTCACTAGAGAGACCTGATGCCTTGCCTTCCCTTAATAAGCCTGGCCCAGAAACAGTGACTGACCTGGATGCCCAGGTGCCTGTGTCTCCTGGCAGGACCAGTCGCCCACACTCCAATATAGAGTCAGGCTTTCTCCCACTCTTTTGCCTGGCTTCTGTGACTACCCCATCCTGTTTACCTCATCCCTTCATAAACAGCTTCCATAATGACCTGTCNTGGAATCTGCTTCTAGGAATCTGACCTATAACAGCCCCCAATTTGCAGAATAAGACATTGAGATGCCAAAAAGCTGAGTAGCCCGTGAAGTCTCACAGCTGGTGCCCACCAGACAGAAGTCCAGGCCAGTAGCAAATGATCAAATCGTACACTGTAATATGGATAATCAAATAACAATTAAAATATAACAAAATAACAACTGAAAGGTTATCTCTATATATAGCAAGTACCACCATAATGANAAAAGGATACAGTAAAGTACACTNCGTTAAATGTGAAGGCTTGAAATGCTTCAGACTCACTGGAGCCAGGCATGGACACATGACCTCAGCTGAGGAGGCTGAGGCAGGAGGATTGTGAGTGTGAGGATAGCCTGAGCTTCTTAATGAGAATGCCTCAAACAAAACAAAACAAAAAAACTAACTAAATGAAAGAAAAAGCAAAATTTCGAGAAAATAACACATACAACTATGTACTATACTAATTTAAATATCCTGACAAAAAATGAGCAATTATTAAAAAAAAAACAGAAATTGCTAGACGTTAATTAAAAGTAAGTGGAAGACAGCCACTACAATGAGAGACATGTTTTTAAAGATTGGTGTNTTTATTTCATTGTGTGTGTGTATATNTGTGTCTGAGTGGTGCATTCCCATCCTGATAAGAGGGTGCTGAGTCAACAGAAAATGGGGTTGCAGGTGATTGTGAGCCACCTGCAGAGGGTGCTGGGAATTGATCCTGGGTCCTCTGGAAGAGTAACCAGTGCTCCTAACCGCTGAGCCATCTCTCCAGCCCTCAGTATAGGCTTTTTGTTTTGTTTTGTCTTTTTGTTTGTTTTGCAAGACAGGGTTTCTCTGTATATCCTGGAACTTGCTCTATAGCCAAGGCTGGCCTTGAACTCAGAGAGATCCACCTGCCTCTGCCTCCCCAGTGCTGGGATTAAAAGCGTGCCCCACCTGACTTCAGCGTAGTTTTAATTAGCTTTTCTCTGCTGGTTAAGGATGTTGAACAATTTTTCACATGCTTATTGGCCATCTGAACGTCATCTCTTGGTCAAAATACATGATAGACTCAAAATAGATGCATGAGAAATAAATAATTCTAAATGGAGTATTGAGAATTAAAAGTGGTAATCCCAAAGGATTTTTGCCTGGTGTTCAGCAAATATTCCCCATGTTGTTTGTTTACATTTGTCAACCTCATTTCCAATGAAAATGTAGTTATCATTCATTTCTCTCTCTCTCTCTCTCTCTCTCTCTCTCTCTCACACACACACACACACACACACACACATTACAAGTAGAATAAAATATTTTCGCACTAGGTTTGAATTAATTTTTGGTTTAAATATCCATTCCTAGTCAGTCCAAATTCTTATCTCCATCACTACCTTCACATATATATTTTAGGACTTCAGTGTTTAGGGGACTTACATTTTTTATAAGCATATGATTTCAAAATCAAGATATATGTATTAAAATGGCTGGGGGAGGGACCAGGCTGGGAAAATGCCTCAGTGGTTTAGGTCTCTTACTGCTGTTTCAGAAGATCTGGATTTGGTTCCTAGCACCCACATAGTGCCTCACAACTGCCTGTAACTCCAGTTCCAGGGGATCTGATGCCCCCTTCTGACTTCCCTGGCTTCCTGCATGCATGTGATGTACAGACATACACTNGGACACACACACATACACATAAAATAATAAAACAAAATAAAATAAATGGCGCAAAGTGACCAAAAGAGTGCAGTGGAAGCCAGGCAAGGTGGTGCAAGTCTGTCATCCCAGCTCCTGGGCAGTGGTGTCAGGAGGATCTGGAGTTCAAAGTCATCCTCANCTACACAGTGTTAGAGGTCAGCCTGGGCTACATGTCTTAAAACAAACAGAAAAGAGTGCAGTGTAATAAAAGACTGTCCTCCCTCTGTGTCCCTCAGGTCCCAACTTTAGATATAATTTGTCACTAGTTTCCTGTGTAGCCATCCAGAGTTGTTATTCATATATACAGACACATTTGAAAAATACAGTTGTTGTTGTACGGTATGATACACATACCTGTAATCCCAGCACTTGGGATGCAGAAGGGGGATTGTGAGTTCAAAGCTTACCTGTGCTGCACAGCAAGTTCCAGGCAACCTGAGTTATTTAGGGGGACCCTATTTCAAATTCAATTAGTCAATTGTCAAAGCTTTTTTCTTCCAAACTTTTAAATTAAATATAATTATATTATTTCCCCCTCCCTCCTCTTGCCAAGCTCTCCAAACACACACCCTACCACTCACACCCTGCCACACACACACACACACACACACACACACATATACACCCTGCCACACACACTTGCTTTCTCTCAGATTCATGGCTTCAGTGGAAGTGGTAGTGCAACTAGTTAGTCTCAGCATTTGGAAGGCAAAGGCAGGCAGACCTCTGTGAGTTTGAGGCCAGCCTAGGCTACATAGCCAAGGCTACATAGTGAGAGCCTGACTCAAAAAATAAACAAAAAAGAAATTCATGCCTTTTTTCCTTTAATCATTGTTATTACACATATATGCATGAATATATGAATACAACCTGTTGAGTTTATTTAATGTTACTTGTACAGATATGATTTCAGGGCTGGCCATCTGGTATTGGATAATCAATTGTGGGGCTTATCCCTAATTCTCCCTGTCTTAGTTAGGGTTTCTATTGCTGTGAAGAGACACCATGACCATGGCAAGTTATATAAAGGAAAACATTGAATTGGGGCTGGCTTACAGTTCAGAGGTTTAGTCTATTATCATCATGGTGGGAAGCATGGTGGCATGTAGGCAGACATGGTGCTGGGGAGGTAGCTGGGAGTTCTACATCTGGATCCATAGGCAGCAGGAAGAGAGAGTGACAATGGGCCTGGCTTGAGCATTGAAACCTTAAAGCCCACCCCCAGTGACACACTTCCTCAGACAAGGCCACACCTCCTAATAATGCCACTCCCTATGAGCCCATGGAGGCCATTTTCATTCAAACCACTACATTCCGACTCTCAGCATTTCTTAACTGCCTGCAGTTCTTTGTCTACGTCCCTGTGAGACCCCCCCCTCCCTTCCATGTTAGCATGTCCATTGGTGTTGTAATTTGTTCAGGTCTTGGTTAGAAGCCATGTTGTTGAGGTATTATGAGTGTAGCTTCCCTGGCATTTCTAGGAGACATAGTCTCTTACAACCTTTCTTCCCTTCTTAGTCACTGCTCTATTGCTATGAGGACACACCGTGACCAAGGCAACTCTTATAAAAGAAAGCATTTAATTGGGGTTTTGCTTACAGTTGCAGAGTTAGTCCATTATCATTACGGCTGGGAGCAGACCAGCATGCTGCTGGTGCTGGACTGGGAGCTGAGAGCTTTAGATCCTGATCTGCAGTCAGAGAGAGAGAGAGAGCCAGGGGCTGGCATAGGCCTTTGAAACCTCAAAACCCACTCCACCCCCTCCCAATGGCACACATACTCCAACAGAACTGTACCTTGTAATCCTAGGGACCAAGCATTCAAACGTATAAGCCTCTGGGGGGGGGTCTATTCTCATTAAAACCACAACAGCCTTCTTCCACAATATTCCCAGAGCCTTAGGTGTGGGAGTTGTGTTGCAGATGTGTCAATTAAGTTTGGGCACCAAACAATCAGTTGTTCTATACATTTTGGCCAGTTATGTAATGGTCTCTGTCTGCTGCAAAGAGAAGCTTCTTANGGGTGAAAGCTACATTCACCTGTGGGTATAAGGATAAGTATTTAAAATGCAGGTAGGAATTATGCTGGTTTAGTAGAGCACACATGAGGTCATTTTTAAAATTTGTATTTCTTTAGTAGCCTGCTTGGAACACTGTCCATGTCATGACTCATTTAGCAATGGCTTTCGGGTAGTTGTTTCATATGTGTGCNTCATAATTCATCTCCTGTTGATGGACCCTGGCCTTTCCCCCGGTCCTCAGATGCAGTCACAGGAGAGCAATCACCATTCTTGTCATTGTGTACTGGAATTCTGACAACCTGGATTCCAATCCTTCAAATTTGGGCAAGCTATCTAGCCTCTTCTCCTGTTCCCAGCTGAGTGACACATTGTAAATACTCACCTTGAAGGCCAGCTGGTGAGCGTTCCCTGTCTCTGTCCCTGAGAGTCCTGTTGCTATGTGCCAAGGATAGTTCAAACATTTTACAGGGCAGCCTGTATGCCCTACTGCCTCTTAATAAGTGTAAGCCACTAACGACATTTTAATTTTTTCTGCCACACACACTAGTGTATCTCACAGTGACAGTGCTGCAAAGCAGACACTAAGTGGAAGGACATTTGGCTAACCATGTTGCCGAGTTCCTGTTCTGGTTTGGATTCTTTCATAAGCAAACCTGGAAACAAACAGAGATCATTCACTTAGGAGGTAGTCCCAGCAAGCATTCTGGGGGCAGGAAATGGAGGCAGGGGAAGTCAGGCATCTCAGAGGTGTGTCATTAAGCAGGTTCACACTATGGGTAATGGGAGCCTGCCTAATGAGGAGGGAGTTGGGTGTTTACACATCAACTCTCAGCATCCTTTGCCTAAGGAAACAAATCCTTAGCCTCCAGCTGAGGCACTCGTGTAGGTAGTCAGATGTGAACCAAGTCCATGAAGGTGAAGCTGGGGGACTCGGTGGGGCCACAGGGCTTTTAGGACATCTTCCAAAAAAAGGAACCACAGACTCACCCATCAATGGAGGACAGGCAAGTTTATTTCTCAGCAGTCCACTTCAGGGAGTGTCACTAAACCCTGGGGCCTGTGTGACCGGGGATGCATGGTAATTTATATGTAATAATAATTTACAGAGCTTTTCCCTGGAGTACTTTTAATAGGTCTCTATCCACAAACATAAAGCAATACATGTATCTGTTTTCCCCTAATACTGTCATCACTTGTCCTTGGCTGTATTCTTGGTGTAATCATTAGTCTTTTCCACGTTTTGTTAGAGTCATTCTTCTATCAGGAAAATCAGCTGATTCTCATACGTTAACACCTTTTCCAGAACGTTGCTTTCATTTTATCATTGACTTCTTTTCCCCCAAATAAAAAATTAATGGGTGATAAAGAAAGTTTCACTGTAACACATTTTTNTATGCATTGTTTCCAGTAACTTTATTCAGGTGTAGAGTACCTCAGTATGAAAATGAGCAGTCCTGGTCTGAGCATTCAGGGACCAGTTGTGTGTGGGCAATATTTTCATATCTCTTGGATCTAGACCTAGGAATGGCGTAACAGGGTTTATGATAAACTTCCAAACTGGTTTCCAAAGTAGTGACATCATTCCTGGCAGCCACGTATGAGAGCTTCAGTTTCTCCAAATCCGTATCAACAGAGTCCATCTTTTTCCTTACAGCCAGCCTATATGGGTGGGAAATGCTATGTTCCCAGGTTTGTGAGCTCCAAGCAACTTCTTAAATTATTATTTATTTATTATTACAGAGAGAGAG
>LZPO01043406.1:98314-110645 GCA_001675575.1 Neotoma lepida
TGCAGAGTCACTTCTCTCCTTCCACCTTTACATGGGCTCTGGGAAGCACATCCAGGTGCTTGGCAAGCACCTTTGCCTGCTGAGCCATCTCCCCAGTTCTAAGCAAAACATTTAAAATTCACTTAATTAAAAATAATTATTTAGGAGCTAGCAATGGGCTCAGTATTTACAAACATTTGCTGCTCTTGTAGAGGATCTGAGTTAAGTTTCCAAAACTCATGTTGGGGAGCTTACTAATGTCTGTAACCCCAGCTCTAGGGGATCTGAAGCCCTCTTCTGATATCCAAGAACATCCCACACACATGTGTGTATGTGCACACACACACATATGCACCCCACATACACATAAATAAAAAGCAAAATAAATCTTTAATAATTGTTCTTTNATTGGCTGTGGTGGCAAATACCATTGATTAGTGAGTTTTGTGTGAATGTGAAGCTCATTTGGGCTCTATTCCATTCCTTTGGTCATTTTTTTTTCTATTTTTAACCCAAGTTCCTTTCAGTGGTGGCCACTCTAGAAGATGCTTTACTATATTTGGAAGCTTCCCCCCGCATACCTGCATGCCTATTCCCAAAATGATCCTTTGATAAAATTGCCTTCAGTTTTTCTGTCTTGTGTGTTCCTGTGAATGGACCCCAGGGTCTTGTGTTTGCTACATACATGCATAGGTGCTGTGCACAGAGCCGNAGCCTGAGCCCTTAACTACCCAATTCTAACTGAAAATGCCTTGCACTGTTACATTTACAACCTCTAGCCACATATTCTGTTTTCTTTTTTTCTCCAAATAACTGTCCGTGTCATCTCATCAAGGACTCTGGGGTGTCCAGATGGACTTTAAGTGGCATTGCCTTCTGCCTGATGTCATCGTAGAGATTTTTTCCCCTTTTACTTTCTGTGGTTACAGGCAGGTGTGTCTTAGTCACTTCATGTGGCTGTAACAGAATATCACAGTCTAGGTGTCAATTGTTGCTCACACTCTCAAGCTGGGAAGACCCCTATCTGCATGCCAGCACATCTGCGGTCTGGTGAGGGCTCCCAGCCAGCCACTTGCTGCATTTTCATGGGAAAGAAAGAGACAGTGGCTTCCTGCATCTTCTCATAGGGACATTTAAAGATTCACCTCACAACTTTGTTACATAGTAACATAGTTACATAGTAATGAAGTAGCCCCATCCCTGAGTCCCCTCACTGGTGTTTTGATGGCAGGGTGCGCGTTGAGGAGAACATTAACTTAGTATCACAGTAAGGTGTACTACCACGTTCAGACTTCACACACACACACACACACACACACACACACACACACACACTGCTCTTCTTTTAGACAGGGTCTTATGTAGCCCAGGCTGACCTTGAACTCACTCTGTAACTGAGGATAGTCTTGAACTCCTGACTGCTGTTTTCACCTTGCAAGTGNTAGAATCACACACATGCACACATCACCATGCTCAGAACTTTCTGATGATTAAAAACGTGAAAGTAACGCTCTAAAGTAGTGAGAAAGAAGGGTACAAGTGCTGCCCTCCTGGGGACTTTGTGGGCGGTGTCCTCAGAGATNTCTCTAAGGCAGGGGCAGGGGCTGGAGTCCTCAACACAGCAATGTTCCTCTTGGCCTTGAAAGAGGAGGTGAGCACCATGTCTTCTCTCTCATTAGGACCTGCACTATGGAAACAGGCTATAAACTGAAGGGCAGAGGACAAGGCACAGACACTCTGNAGACGCTCTGCGTGGGGACACTGGACCGTCTATCATGATACAAGAAGCCAGGTAGGTGTTTTTTCCTCCTCTTCTCTCCTTTCCTTTCCCCTTCTATCCATTGCCTTTCTCCCTTCCTGTGGCCAAGAGTGTCATGCCCCTGTGTGACACTCCCCTGTGTCACCAGTCGCTGTACCCTTTTGCTGCCATGGATGGTAATCAAGAGTGGGCTAGGAGTTCCGATAGTGTGGGCAGTCCCAGGCCCTAGAGCGCTGGAGATCTCTGGGAAGGTCTGACGGACATAGTGCTTATAGCTCCAAGCCCCAAGAACTAGAGCATTAGAAGCCAGAGACTTTGAGTCCTATGTATTCAGAGTAGAGGTTTTGGCTCTGGGCTTGTGCGCCAGGTGCTAGGCAGCTGGTGTAGCCCTCAGCCCTCAGCAGCAGCTGGGAGCAAGTATGGTTGGTNCAGTGTTACAATTCNAAAAGTGTCACCTGACTTTCAGTCATGTTATAGCCCCTTAGCCTCAGACATCAGGACTCTTGGCCTTTAATGGCAGCCAGTGTTATCATTCTCAACCCTGAGTATCCAGACCCAANAGACTTGCCCTTGGCCACCATTCAGCATGAGAATGAAAATTGTTGGCACAGAGTATACAGAGGAGCTTCTAGCCTCTGATCTACCCATTTAGAGATGCTTGTTAAACTTACTTTGACATTATCTCATGCTGTCCCTGGTATAACATTAGGCTTTGATAAAGGTTTCCCTAGAGCNACCCTTTCTTGCCTACTGTGGTCATTGTCATTGGTAGAGAGATCTAAGCTGGTAGCACAGAGAGGAGATACGGCAGCCCGGTAAACACGGAGGTGGCAGCAGCTGCAGCCTTAGTGGACACAGTGACAAGAGCAGGCTGCTGAAGAGTTGCAGGCAGAGGCTGGGACAGAGACAACAGGGAGCAGAGGTGGCAAAGGACCATGGAAGCAGCTGTGGCTGGAGCAGGAGCGGGAGCTGGGCTATACTGTCGTCCAGGCATCTGGGAAGTTTTCAAGTAACCGGCTTCCATCATGGCAGTCCTGCTGGTTGCCAAGAGAAGGGCTCTGCTCAACAGACAGGTTCCCACTCGAAGCAACCAGGCCCAAGGAAGAGCCTGACAATTGAGGCTCCCCGTCCACTCAGCTTATCTGAAAGGAAAGTAACATGAAGACCAAACATTAACATCCCTTTTTTCCCCTCCTTTTTTTAATTTAATTTTTTCATGTGATGTATTTTGATCATGTTTTCCCCTTCCCCAATTCCTCCCAAATCCTCCCCACCTCCCTACCCACCCAACTTTGTGTTCTTTCTCAAAAAAGAAAAAAAGCCCACACGTATGAAATATCAAAATCAAATAAGACAAAAAAGGGGAAAACAAAACAAAACCTCATATAAAAAAACACAGAGTTTCTTTTGTGGTGGCCAACTATGCTGGGGTATGGGGCCTGCCCTCGAGTGGGGTTGATACACTCGGTGACACTCCATTGGAGACAAGGGATTTTTCCTTTGCCAACAGACATCAGTTTGAGATAGTTCTTGGCTGGGGATGGGAGCCTGTGTCCACTTTCCCCTCTCAGTGCTGGGACCTTGTCTGGCTTGAGCCTGTGCATGCTGCCACAGTCTCTGTGAGTTCATATGAGTACCAGTCATGTTGCGTCTGAAAGACAGTTTCCTTGGAGTTATCCACCACCTCTGGCTCTTACCATCTTCCCACCTCCCCTTTGCATAGATCCCTGAGCCTTAGGGGAGAGGTTTGATGATGACATCCCATTTAGGACCAAGTATTTCAAGTCTCTCATTCTCTACACATTGTCCAGTTGTGGAACATTAACATTCTTTTTTTGGTTGGTTGGTTTTTCAAGAAAGCTTTGGATGTGTAGCTTTGTGTAGCTTTGGATGTCCTGGAACTCACTCTGTAGACCAGGCTGGCCTTGAACTCAGAGATCTACCTGCCTCTGCCTCTCAAGTGCTAGGATTAAAGACATGCGCTGCCACCAAAGGCTGGACGTTAACATTCTTGTAATATTTAACAAAGTGTAACACCTGGCCAATTTTACCCTTAGGGAGAGTTGAGTACTGACCTCTGTCTTAACTGGGTTATCCAGACCCAACAAACTTGCCCTTGGGCACTATTTAGCACGAGAATGAAAAATTTCTGGCACAGAACTTCTCAGAACACTTTGAGCTTCTATTCTACCCGTTTATAGACGGTATGACTGAGGCATACATTTTGCCATGTCTTGCACAGCTTGGTCCTGGAAACCTGGGGCAATGCAGGAATGAAGAAACACAGACACACACACAGAGAAGTCGGGATCTGATGGGCTGTGCTTGCTCTGATGGAGGGCACCTACTATGCAATCCAGAAACGTGGCGCAAGAAGGAGAGGTTAGCTGGTCTTAATGGGAGGTCACTGTAGGGGTGTTGTCTCAGTCTGTAAACATCCAGGAGGAAAGTGTGACCCATGCTTTCACTCTATCAACATTCATACTCCCACCAGGAGGGAAGGCTTTGCCATTTCCATAGGTCTCAGGATTGGGGTGCTTGCCATGTCCATGTTCATGTTAATAATACACATTCACCCAAGGCTTCCTCCACTCCCCCACAACAGACAGAGAAGAAACTAGATCAAAGTCACACTGTGAGTGTGTCGGCTAGGTTCTGCCNTGGTAACAAATAGTAAAGCAGCATTTCCCACCCTTGCTTTCTGGCTGTTGTGAATGGAGGGGAGCTCTGGTCCTCATTGTCCTCTGGTCCAGACTNAGGTTAAAGGAGTAGCCATGATCTGAAACGGAACAGGGGAGCAGAGATCAGGGTGAGTCACATATTGACTCTTGAAACATCTGCATAAAATGAAACCTGTGTCATTTTTAACATATTTTNCCAGACAAATCGAGTTTCACAGATTTCACACCTAAATGCCAAGGGGTGGTTTCCTGTGATACCATCAAGGGCCCAGAAAGAGGGGCGCAGGGGGCATCTGTAAATGTCCCCAAGGCCTGCCATGGAGAATTAGTAGTAAGCTGGGCCAGTAATCATCTCCTGGCTCTGGACCATGGATCTTTTTGCAGAAATAGTGTCCCAGAGGTCATTTCCCACAGAAGCCACCATGTCTATAATGGCGAGATNTGCCCTGTCTCCCAGAGAGGTTGCTTAAAAAGCTTGGTGTCTTATCTCAAGAGCTGGGACACCAATATTGAAGCAAAGGCTCCGTGTCAGGCTGTCGTGAGGGTAAGGGACTGCTCCAGCACCACCTGTCCAGACCTCCTTTTCATCTGTCACCCACTGCNCTGGGTGATCCTTTCCCAGGCAGCTTGGCTATCAGACAGCATAGCCCAGTAAGGAAGCCATGCTCTTGTGTGGACACATCCTTAGGACAAAAATCACACAAAACCCTTGTCTCATGCTACTTGAGTCTCCAAGGCTTTGGAAGTTTACTGACCTGGGAACCAAAAGCTCTTAGTTCTGATCCTGCCTCTGCCATGAACTTGATGTTTGACCTTGGGCACTTCTTTCTCTCTTCCTCAGCCTGAACCATTCAATCTCCTCTGGGGACAGTTGTCCCAGCCTAAGGATCATGGGTGTGAGCACATTGCATGACTTGTAAGCTCTGGCACAAGTGCTACAGGTCTAAGAGGAGAGGAGCCTGGGAGGATCTGGAGCGTACACCCAGCCAGCCCCCGCTAAGTGCCCAGGATATAAGTGGGTGTAGCAAGGACAGCTCCTGGGTGGGCCTCCCACTCTTTCTAGAGTTAGAGATGATATCTCTGCAAATGTGAGGATTAGCTAACCCTTAGTACACCCAGAGAATACCGTGCCTAACACAGTATGTACTTTGTACGTGTTGATGGAGAAATATACCCCAAACAGCTTATTCCAACATGTAGACCACCATTTAATTAACCCATCCTCCAACTGTTTGTTAGTCATTTACTTCTGATTTTTAAATATTATAAATAATCGTCCCATGAACAGTTTTATAATTTAAAAAAAAAAGTTGGTGTATCCATGATGGCTTCCTACTGCATATGGAATTACTAGATCAGAACCATTGCTCACCATCTTAGGGTTCTGCTTTGTAAATGCCCTTTGCCTGCTATCGGAACTCTTCCCAGCAGGCTTTCACAAGCTNCCATCTAGAGGGGGGANATTGGGCTGGAGAGATGGTTCAGCAGTTAGGAGTTCTTGCTGCTTTCCCCCAAGTCCCAGTTTAGACCCCAGCACCCACACCAGGCAGCTTGGAACTGCTTGTAATCCCAGGGAACCCAATGACCTCTTCTGGCCTGTGCAGATGCCCACACACATATAACATATAGTCACACAGACACAGACACATAAATAAAAAATAAAACTCAATCTTTGGAAAGAGAGAATTAGCTTAAAGAGAGAGAGCAGATGGTTTGTAGTAGCTAAGACTTGGGTCCACTACACACAGAACTCCTTAATTGACAGTATTTTGAACCAAATAAAAATGTATTTCTTAGTCATATAATAGAGGGTTAAAGGCACAGAGTCCAGGAAGGTGAGCAACTTTACCCACATATTCCTCAGNACTGGCTTTTCTACCTTGTGACTCAACATAGCTGCCCAAGGTCTAGCCATCCTGTTAACATTCCAGGCACCAGGAAGAAGCAAAACAAGGCAAATAACATTCCATTTGCATCCCACTGGCCAACCCCTACCCACCATGATGTGGCTGGTCTAACTATTAGGGAGGCTGGGGGATTGAGTCTATTCTGGATAATCAGGGAATAGCTGAGAGTTATAGTACTAAGAAAGAAAGGAAGAACAGAATTAGCAGTGGGTNGATGTCTCTGTCATGAAATTAATCCAGACTGAAAACAGCACATGTGGTCCATGGAAACAGCATCCTCAGAGCCCTATACACTTTGAAGAGCTGATAGATCGTTCTGCTTAGCTGGGATATAGTTATAGATGGGGGAGGATACAGAAGCAGGCCCATCTCTGAAGCTGACCGTGAGCAGATACATCAGCACACTGTGGAGAGGCCAGGTGACTTTCTGTTGCTGTGATAAAATACACTGACAATAGAGAAAGGACAATTCTTGCTCAGAGCCCAAGGGTACAGTCCATTATGTGGGAAAGTCAGGTAGCAGGAGTGTGAAGTTGTTGGTTACAGTGTTATCCACTGTCAGGAAGCAGAGAGTGACCAATGCCAGTGTTCAGCTCCCTCCCTTCACTCTATACAGCCCAGGATCCCCTGTCCAGGGACTTGTTCCATCCACAGTCAAGATGGGTCCCCCTATATCAATTCATGTAGTGCAGATAATCCNCCACAAGTATGGCCAGAGGCTCATCTCCCAGATGATTCTCAATTCTGTCAGGTTGACAGTTAACACAAATCATCACAGACCACTTACTCCAGCCTGCCTCTCCACCTATTTCTCCTCATCTCCACAGGGCCGGCTTCTGATGGACCCCGAGAACCTCCAACTGGGCACTAAGAGCCTGTGGGCCTGGCTAGTGAGGCTGCTGAGTGAAAACTCAGAATGGCTGAATGCCAAGGTTAAGTTCTACCTCCCGACCATGGACCTGGACTCCAGCAACAACGCCCCCGACCCTGAGATCATTCATCATCAGCTCAGGAGATTGTACACCCAGGGCCAGGCCACCTGGCAGTCTTTCATCTACAGTCTGTGCATGGAGCTCACTGTGCCTCTAGACCTGGAGGTACCACTGCTGAGCATCTGGGGCCAAAAAGATGGTAAGGGCCCACATATGAGGTACGAGGCTGCCAGCACAGCCCTGTGACCTGCAGAGCTTCAGCCCTCCCTCCCCCCAGTGACCCATCTGGTCTCACAGAGAGGACATAGAAGAGCCATACATTCCAAATGCCTGCAGTGACCAAGAGGCTTCCTTCTGCAGTGCAGTCACAAGACCTCAGTTCCTACTAATAAACAGGGAGGTTTACTATTCNATTCAGCACCTTCTTAAGCACTGAGGAGGAGCACAGGACACTGAGGGACAAGGAGCCCTTGGATAGAAAGTGGAAACTCAACCATGAGCTCTACCAGTGTGGAGGTGGGGACACATACTCGTGCACACATGAGCCCACTGCACATACATGCATGTGAACACATATACACACAGATATCTGTGCAGACATACATCCTCACTGACATGGGTACTTGTATATATACATATATACTTCTGCACATTGCTGCATGCAGAGTGCACAGCCTGCTTCTCTGGTAGACGACTGAGTGTCAGTTTTTAATCTCTGGAACCTATGGCTATTCCCAGAGCAGACACCGCTCAGAGCTACCCAGGCACCCTCATGACACTGTATCTCACATCCCTAGTGGCATACGTTCTGCTCTGTCTTACAGAATTCTCTAAGCAGATAGGAGCTGGTGAGGACAGCCATCCTGGACCTCCGCTGCACCATGGTGAGATCTGGGGCTGGGGCTTGGGGTGCCAGCTGATATGCTCAGTCTTCACGTTAAGCTAGTGCTGGCTAGTGACCACCATTTCTTCCTNGACACATAGATCAAGTCCCACTTCCTCCCTCTCTGTGACTTTCAAGACCTGCCCCACTGTCTTTTACCAGGGGTCTAGTTTGGGGCCCCAGAAGAGAGTGAGTGTGGCTGGCCTCAGTCCTCTAGATCCACTGTCAGGTGTCACTCAGGGAACCTAGTCTCATGTCCCTGTCCCTACTTCATGAAATTATAGGGAGGCAGGTCTCATGTCATGGTGTTGATATATATTAACAAGGACAAGTTGCAGGCTCAACCAAGTAATTGAAAGCTTCACTCTCACATATCCTGCCCCTTCCCTGGTGGACACGGTGGTGCTATGGAGCTGCTTGCTTCATCCTGGCCCAGAGCCTGAAGCTTGCTGGTGAAACTATGGAAATGGCCTTCTGATAATCCTAGGGTGTCTCATACTTCTCTGCCTGGGCCCACTCGTGGAACAGAGCACCCCAAAAGTGTTGCCTGGGTGCCCATTTTCTCCCCCATACCCTTACTTCTCTCTTTCCAGGTGTCAAGCGCCCTTCTCAGAGCTGTGGGTCCTCACCCCGCCGGAAGCACTGCAGGAAACAGCAGCTAGGTGGGTTACAGGAGTAGGAACCCCCTCATAAGACTGGGTTGCCCTGAGGTTGATCACAGACAGATTCTGGGCCTTGCCCCTGGATGAGAAGCTTCTGAGGCCCAGTGGCTTGTTTTCCAAGCCTCTAGAAGAGAAATATTGAAGATCTGAGTGAACGGGAGGAGACAGGGTATCTCAAGGGCAGGTTTGTCATCTAGGCTCTTCCAGATGGTCCTCAAAGTTGTGAGAGCACCAGGGTGGTAACCAGTGTGACCTCAGGCCTGAGCCCTCAGTGGCCGTGTGAGTGAGGATGGAGGTGATGAAGGTGCCTTGGAGAACCCCCAGATAGGAAGTCCATGGAGACACAGGGCACTGAGGCTAGGCCATGGGGAAGAGGAGAGGAGAAACTTCCTTCATCCTCTACCAGTGGTCCAGAATAGTCCTTGGCCCAGCCCTCACATGGGCATACGCTCCACCAACCNTGGGCATAACNAGAAAATTCACATTTGTGCAAAATAGGCCACTACTTCAGTCCTTCCTGGAGTAAGGGTGGGGGCTGAGTCTTCCCAATGACCCAGGAAGGAAGAAAATAACAGGCATAGCAGGAGCCCAGTTCCCATGGTCTGATTGATGGTTATAGTCTGTAGTTTGTTGGTGCCCACTCTCAAGGGAAAGATGCAGTTGCCTTTGCCATCTTAGAGCTGGTCCCCATAGATGTTGTAAAGCAAGCAACCTCCCCTAGCTTACTGAAAAAGGCATCACCTTTATTGCCCTGGAAGAGAGAGTTGTAACCCAAGGGCCCTTCCCCATCTCCCTGGGTAAGTGGCTTCAGAGCCTATGTTGCTGTGCAACCACTACTTCTGGGAATATGGATGGCCTAAGAACCTTCATTGTGCCCTTGACACTTGCCCCCATGCACACAATGGCTGGGGCTAAAGACAGTAACAGCCTGATCGTGGGGTCCCAGGACATGTATCCAATGTGAGAGCTCCTGCCTTCATGCCATTGCTGTGCCCCTTGCAGAGCTGGCTAAGAAGTATCTGAAACTCCTAAAGACCTCTGCCCGACAGTACCATGGTGGTGAATGCCTGGGAGCAGGGCATACTCATGCCTCCCCACAGGCCTACGTCCCCCCAATTCTGCAGTGGAGCTGGGCTACAGCACCCTTGGATGCTCAGGAGGGAGCCACTATCGGAGACCCNGAGGCAGGAGATGACACTGATGTGAGCATCGAGGATCTCTTCAATTTCAAGGCCCNCAAGGGACCTCAAGTGACAGTAGTGCTGGGAAAGGCTGGGATGGGCAAGACCACTCTGGCCCATCGACTCTGCTGGAAGTGGGCTAACGGGCAGCTGGACCGCTTCCAGGCTCTGTTCCTTTTTGAGTTCCGCCAGCTGAACACAGTCACGCATTTGCTGACACTGCCCCAGCTCCTCTTTGATCTCTACCTGAGCCCAGAGTCAGAGCCNGATGCTGTTTTTCAGTACCTGGAGGAGAATGCTCATAAAGTCCTACTGATCTTTGATGGGCTGGATGAGGCACTCCAGGCCAGTTCCACGGGTGCTGACAATTCAGGCTCGGTCCTCACCCTCTTCTCTGACCTTTGCCGTGGGATCCTTCTGCCAGGCTGCTGGGTGATGGCCACCTCTCGTCCTGGGAAACTGCCTGCCTGTGTGCCCACAGAGGCAGCCATGGTGTACATGTGGGGCTTTGATGGGCTGCGGGTAGAGAAGTATGTCAGCCACTTCTTCAGTGACCTGCTGTCACGGGAGTTGGCCCTGGCAGAAATGAGAAGCAATGAGCGTCTCCGGGGTATGTGTGCGGTACCTGCACTGTGNAGAGTGGCCTGCTTCTGTCTCCGCCGTCTGCTTCCAGGAAGCCCTCCAGGCCAATCTNTGGTCCTCCTACCCACTGTAACCCAGCTATACCTGCAGATGGTGGAGACCTTTAACCCCAATGGGACTCTGTCTGCTACATCCTTGTTGGACCTTGGAAATGTGGCCTTTAGGGGACTGGACACTGGGAAGGTCATCTTCTCTATGGAAGACATCCCTCCTCCCCTGATGGCTTTTGGAGCTGCCCACAGCCTCCTGACCTCCTTCTGTATCTGTACCAGCTCTGAGCACCAAAAAATAGGCTATGCCTTTGCCCACCTCAGCCTGCAAGAGTTCTTTGCTGCTCTGTATCTGATGGCCAGTGACACGGTGGACAAAGACATGCTCATCTGCTACATTACCCTCAATTCCCACTGGGTACTGCGGACCAAAGCTAGGCCGGGCCTCTCCGACTACCTCCCTACCTTCCTGGCAGGCCTGGCATCCCACACCTGCCGTGCATTCCTTTGCCACCTGGCTCAGCAGGACGAAGCCTGGGTGGGCTCCAGGCAGGCTGCTGTTGTTCACGTGCTGAGGAAGTTGGCTAGCCGAAAGCTTACAGGGCCAAAGATGATAGAATTGTGTCACTGTGTGGCTGAGACCCAGGAGCTGGAGCTGGCGAAGTTCATTGCCCAAAGCCTCCCCTTCCAACTCTCCTTCCACAATTTCCCACTGACCCTTGCAGACCTGGCTGCACTGGCCAACGTTTTGGAGCACAGGGCTGCCCCCATTCACCTGGATTTTGATGGCTGCCCACTGGAGCCCCACTGCCCAGAGGCTCTGGTAGGGTGTGGGCAGGTTGAGAATCTCAGGTGAGTCTAATCAGAAAGGAGGTAGGGAAGGGTCGGGGAGGGCACTGTGCTCTGGGAAAGTGGGAGGGCAACCAGTCCAGAGAGACTGGATTCAAGTCTTGACTTTCTGAAAAGAATGTCCCATCTTCATTTAGTGTNTAACACNGATGGGGCAGCCGTGCACCTTGATNNGGCCTCTGGTGTCCAGATGCACCTTTCTCCTGCCTGTGGCTTCTTGACTCTCATATCTCTCTGGCAGTCAGGGAGTGGAGTGTTGGATCTGGGCTATGCTGCTCAAAGCTGTTTGACCTTGAACAAGTTAAATATTACCTCCCTTGAGGGTGTTTCTCCATATCTGCAATGCGTNCACAAGTCATGGGGGTGTGGGAGAATGAGGTGGGATATGATGCCTGAGAGGCTTCTCAACATGGCATCTGGTCCAGAGCTGAGGCCTGTACCTATCAGCTGGAAAGAACAGAGGTGTCGTCCCAGTGCAAGCCTCCTGGGATACTGTGGGGGAAGTCCTGTTGGAGTATATGTCTCTGTGATGGACAAGGCAGAAGTAGATGGTCCAAATTGGTAGTTTACTCTATCCCATGTGGTCATGCAGGGACCCCAGTCCTTCCTCCGGCATCCCCTCAGACATCCTAGCTGAACCATGGGTGTCCCTGTGCCCTGACTTGGAGGAAGGGAAAAGGTGACCTTGGAGGAATGTGTTTAAAAGTCACCATNGAAGTAGGACACATCTNTTCCAGTTACATTGCATCACTGAGAACATAGCCACACAGCCACTCTGAGCTGTAAGAGAAGCGGAAATGTCACTTCTGGCTGACTACTTCCTGCTAACTACTAACTACTTCCTGCTAGAGCTCCGTTTCTTGTTC
>LZPO01043406.1:114205-128540 GCA_001675575.1 Neotoma lepida
AACAAAACTAAACAAAGACGCTTCTCACATTGTCTTCCTGACTTTACAAAAGCAGGCTCACTGGTTGGCAGAGAACTTAAGCCTGAGCAGGGGCACTCTTTCCCTGGATGGTTGGGGCAGGTACAGATGACAGCTGTACAAGTGGGGTGATGTGCTGGCTTCCCGTTCCTGGATATCATGGCTTTGTGTCTGACCCTCTAGGGAATCAGACCTCATCTTCCTTCTGTCCCCGGTCACAGAGACAGCAGCACAGCCATCAGGGTAAGTAGCTCAGAAGGCATGGCCTCAGCTAGTCCTGAGAANGGAGCTTGACTGGGAAGGTGAGGGAGAGAACCTAGTGAGAGCTGCTATGTGAATCCCTGCTCAGGGCTGGCAGAATGTCCTCTCTTCCTCCCATGTGTCTGGAGTACATCTAACCCCTGACTAGAGAGCATCCTCAGGGTCTCAGAGTGAGCCAGATCTGTAGGGAGAATGTGAAGATATGGTGCACTGAAACTGAAAAATTCTTCAAACGGAAAGAAAGATAAAGGAGAGGTCAGTGATGGTCCCTACATCTTAAGGCTGCCTTGGGAATGGAGGAGGAAATGCATCTAACATGCTTCAAACACTGGCACACCACCGGCACTCAGATGCTGGCCACACGTGGATTTCCTTATGGCTCCCATTGGTGGGTGAAGACATGGAAGCTCTCCCTCTGAGAAAATACTCCTCCCACGTTCCCCACACTCCTCCCTGACTAAGCTCCCAGCCTCAATCTCCCCTTCTGTACCATGACCCAGTTGGGCCAGTGTCACTCCCTGCCACACCCTCAGATGTCTAAAGCTCTGACACCCAATGTGGTTATCCTCAGTCACTGTGACAATGTAAATGAAGTAACTTTCAGTCTATCAATTGCATGTACCACTCTTCCAGGGCTCAGCAGTGGCCACAGGTGACTCCCGTGGCAGATGACACAGTGGAAGAATACTCTGTCATTGCAAAAGTTTCTGTTAGGCAATTCCAATCTATAAGTTTAGGGAAATTGGCTTATGGTATAGCCCAAGACTCTCTGCAGTCCCTGGCATTCTCCTTTCCCTGTGTGAGAGTCTGGAAGGGCTGTAGCTCCCCACTGCCTGGACCTGCCTATGGCAGTGCATGATCCCTGTCTTCTGAACCAAAGGTCATATCAAAGGGATGCTATCATGGTGACCTTAGGGAATAGAAACTGAAGAGTCTGGTGAGTTATGGGACTTGCCAAAGACTGCACAGCCACATGTAGGGGAGACCACATTTGAATAAAGGCTCTCCCTTAGACTTCAAGCCTTTTGATCCTGCTGCTTCTCGAAAGTGCACCTTGAGTGCCTTCCAGAGCTCTCTTTGGGACAAACTCACCATGAGAGGTGCTGCAGGGCCTTCAGACCCTAGATGCCAAGCAAAGAGGTCTGGCTCCTGAGCCCAAACTAGTGTGTAATCTGTTCATTTCAGAGCATCAAACCTACAGGACAAAGATAGTCTGAAGAAAGAAGGACAGAGCCGAAGCCTGGAACTCAGGTACTTCAGCAGGGCCCACTGCCTTCAGAAAATGATAGCGGAAGCGTCCTTTCCCAAGGGAGGGAGAGCAGAAAATGATAGAGGAAGGGTCCTTTCCCAAGGGAAGAAGAGCAGACAGGAAAGAATACAGGGAAAGCAGATGGAGAGACAGGAAAAGGGCATGCCTAAGTAACTGTGTCAACAAGAGCTCCAGCCGAATGGACCTTTACTGTATGTGGGGCACTGTGCTCAGAAGTGCNTGATACTACATGGGAAGCCTTTTAGGATGACCCTCATGAATGATCCCTATTACTCTACTTTGGTAGAGAAAGAAACTGAGTCACAGACAGATTAAGTACCTTGAACAAGATCACTCCACTACTTAGAGGTACACAGATCCCAGGTCTGCACCCTCAGGACTCATCTGACTCAGGACAGGAAGGACCATGATTTTCTCCTATCTCTTCCATTCCTACCCAAGGCTTCAGAAATGTCAGCTCAGGGTCCATGATGCAGAAACCCTTNTGGAGCTATTCCAGAAAGGCCCCATGCTGGAGGAAGTGGAGTGAGTACCCTGGAAAGTGGGAGANTTGGGGCAGGAACAGCTAGGGAGGCTGGGCAGGGCAGACAAGGCCTCACCTTTACGTGGAGGGGGCGGGGCCTGTGGTGATGGTTGGCTGACTCCTCAAGAGTCTAGGGACATCCCAACAGTCAGAACATCTGTCACTANGTAGTGCTGTCCTGTATCAAGTGCTTAGCTAGGAGCTGTTAGACATGTGTTTTTATCTCCTCCTCCTCCTCCTGTGATGTAACCACATTTTATAGAGAAGGAAATGAAGGCACAGAGGTAAATTTGCTCCAGATCAAACAGGTAGGAAGAGTCTGTCTGAAGTTCCCAGCCCATCCTCATGAGTCCTGCCACCACTTCCACGGCCATCAGTAGAGTAGGAATCNTCCTGCGCTTGGGATAACCCCTTCTTTACAGGCTAAAGTTCCCATGATGCCTGGCTTCTGAGCGGGGCTTAAGAACTGGTGGTGGTCCCTTCCTAGTGTAAGAACTGGTGGTGGTCCCTTCCTAGTGATAGGAAGGGAGCACCCCCAGCAATCCCAGGAAGTCCTCTAAGTGATCTGAAGGCAGAACAGTGGGGTGCACCAGGTGGTGGCGGCNGCGGCAGTGGTACACACCTTTAATCGCAGCACTCCAGAGGCAGAGGCAGGCAGATCTAAGTTTGAGGCCAGCCTGGTCTACAGAGCAAGTTCCAGGACAGCCAGGGTTACACAGAGAAAAACCAAAAAAAGAAAAAAATGGTGGTGTGCTGTGAACTATTTAGGGGTAAGTTGGCCCCACCTTGGGGTGTGGTACATAGGGTGAGGGTTGCCTGGACAATCAACTATTGGTCCATTACCTTGTTTCATTGGAAGACTCAGGGACAAGATTAAAACATAGCAAATGAGGGCCAGCAAGATGGCTCAGCAGGTAACTGTCAAGTTCACAGGTAAGTGCACTTGTCACCAAGCCTGGCCATCTGAGTNCAATCTCTAACTGATGGAAGGAGCAAATCAACTCCTCCAAGGTGTCCTTTGACCTCCACGTGCACCCCTCCCCACTACAAAAAATAAGCATAATTTTTAAAAATGATTTAAAGGTCTGGAGAAAGACCTTAGGGGCTGAGTGCTTGCTGCCCTTCCAGCAGACCTGACTTCAGTTTCCAGCACCCATGTTGGCAGTTTGCAACTNCCTGTAACTCCAGAGNGATCCAGAGCCTTCTAACATTTAAGGGAGCCACACATGTGGCAGACACTCACACAGACACACATTCAAAAGGAAAGCATGGGATATTTCTAACCCTCTTGCCACCGCTGAGGCTGCCCCTTCCCAGTGTCCTCTCGAAACACAACCCCACCCCACCTAGTTAGATGGATAAAACCTTCTGAGCTACCAACTCACCCTTATTTTCCAGTCCAACTCACAGTCTCAAGCCTGTTTCTTCTCCAAGCTNTTCATCCATTCCTCTGTTAGAGCCTCCCACCTTTCACATAGTGACCCCATTAGCTTCTGGTTCACAGTTTTCCCAGCTGCCACCATGGCATTCTCTTCCTGGTATGGTAGACTGTGTTTCATCACTGCCCACGCCCTTCACTCGCTCCCTCTGCTCAGGGTAAAGCCCAAATCCTCAGACCCTGTGGGACCCAGAAGCCTGCCTTAACCTCCGCAGCCCCTGTCACCCTAACTCAATTTTCAATCTAAANACACTGGCTTCCTCTNGATGCTGGTATGTGCTATGCCACAGGATCTTTGAATGTCCTATTCCCACTAGGGACAATCTTCTCAAATCTCTCCCTGATCACTTACCTATGGAACTTGTGNGAAGTTAAAAAACCAAGAAAGCCTCCCTGGCCCTACACTGGGTCAGATATCCTGGAATTAGGGAGATTATCA
This sequence comes from Neotoma lepida, assembly GCA_001675575.1. NCBI lineage: Eukaryota > Metazoa > Chordata > Mammalia > Rodentia > Cricetidae > Neotoma > Neotoma lepida. The sequence goes on from LZPO01043406.1 coordinate 118,155, forward strand.
CAAGAAGCAATTATGCATGCTGCAGCGTACAGGAACAGGCATAATATAGATGGACCTTCCAGTCAGGCTGTCTGAGTTCAAATCCAAGAGACTTGAGCAGGTCTCTTAAGTACTCTGTGCCTTGGTTGACTTGGTAGTAAGATGAAGATATACTAGTTCCTGCTTCATAGACTGTATGAAATGTGCCACAAGTATAGACATACCGATGTCANAGCCACATGTGGAGCTGGCAGCCTATCCCAGCCCTTTAGTTATTATAAAGTTCATTTATGGGAATGACACTCTGGCTAAAGCTGGAGAGAGACTGTGAGAGTGTCTCCACAGTGCTTCTATCTTAGTCTTTCAGGGAACCATCTGGAAGATGAAGGCTGTCGACTTGTGGTAGAAGCTGCTTCACAACTGCAAATTGCCCAGAAACTGGAGTGAGTTGCACACCCCACTGCTGGGTAACAAGAGGAGCCATCGAGAGTCCTATCTGGTCCCTGCCTGCCCCCANTCTCCATGTCCACAGTCAGCAATAGTAGCATTGATCTGCCCAGCNTCCTCTCTCTCCAGGGAAGTTGGGCTTTTGACTATACCTTGCTCTTGCCTCTGCCCTGAACCACTAGTAGCCTCACTATCTAACTCCTTGCACATGGACAGCATGTCCATGGCACATCTGACTCACATGCCAGATAGTCCTTGCCACAGCTCTGGGAGGTAGGAGCCTTGCACTGAGCCAGAGCTAAGGTACTGAGTGGGTGGGTACTCTGACCCTGAGTCAAGACTTTAGGGGACAAAGTGGCATGTTTGGTTAGGGTGTAGGCGTAGGTTGTTGGGATGGTGACCCAAGAATGCAGGGTGTCTAATGGTGTGGCCCTGTGGCAGAAATGGTGTTTGGGTAGGTTGTGTTATGTCTTAGGGTCGTTTGGGTTGGGTAAGGAGTGGTGAGGTTGGGAAAAGTGGTTTGGGCTTCAGCTCTAACTGTGTCATTCCATAACTTTGAGACCTCGGAAAAGTAATAGGAGGTCTCAGTTTCTCCATTTGTAAAATGGAGTTAAATGAGACCATGCATGCCTAAAACCCTTGGTACGGAGCCTACTAGTCAGCCATCCATAGACTGCGGTTACTTCATATACCACAAAACTGAGGCTCAGAGAGAGCAGAACCCAGGGGCGGTGCTTATGGGTTAAGCTAGAGAACTTAACTCTCTGAGTGTGTGTCATACATCCCTTGGCTCACATGGCCAGAACTCTTTGAGGGACCCTGCTTGGGGANCCATGACAGCCAACAACTTTCAAGCCACAGTGAGGGGGCAGGAGCTGACTACCTGCTGACANTGCCTCCCTCTCCTCTCCACAGCCTCAGTGACAATGGCCTCTCCAGGACTGGGGTGACCTATGTGTTGAGAGCCATGAGAGCGTGTGGGACCCTGGAAGAGCTGGACATCAGGTGGGCACCCCACAGGGCACAGTCACTGCCNTTTAGCCCTGNGCCCCTGAGTTCAGGGCCATATCANCATACTTTCTGAAGCTCCCCATATTNTTTCTGGCCTTATGCCTCAGGGACCCCNAAAAGATGCTGCCTGAGCCCTGCCCAGCTGGCACAGCAATGNAGCCACTGCCAGTGCTGNAGGTCTCCTCTGGAGAGCTGCCTGGAGCTGGTGGAGCCAGCTGGGAGTGGCAGTATCANAAAATGAGGGAACAACCCTCCAGCTCCTTGCAGTGCCCTCTGTCCNCTGTNAGATCAGACTGGGCNCTGGCCCTTCCAGCTTCCTTCANTCCCTTCCTAGCTTCTCCTGAGAATAATCTCCAAGTGACATGTGACCTCCTGTCCCTCTGGTCCAACCTCAATTCTCTATCAGTACGGGAGCNGAGGACACCTGTGAATGGAAGCCACTTTGCTGCAAGCCTCNNTCTTGGTTCTCAGCTACATGGAGGGTCTCTATTTTATGTACCNCNCCCCAAAGNGCTGGAGGGAAACCAGATCTCTCACAAGGTAGATTAGGGTCCTCACTCACTGTGATCNCTGAGGTGTGCTGCAATGTCATGGGAGACAGCACCCATATCCCAAAGTGCTCTAAGCATCCGGGGAAACCCCCANCCTACCCCACCGGAGCAGCAGAGGGGGCATGCTATAACCTGAAGCACAAACCAGAGCAGGGAGAACCTGAAGTCTCTGTAGCAGGAAGGCTTCAGACCTCAAAGTCTCAGAGGAAGTCACAGGAAGGGGTTTAGCTTGGGCAGGTGTGGTGGTTTGGTGGTCCCATCAGGTCAGGGTTAGACAAGGGGCATAACCTCCATCCCTTGCCTCTCTCTTGTCCATAGCCTGCTGAACAACATCGTGGTACTCACATTTGCCCAGGAGCCAAGGGAGCAGGAAGGGAGCTGCAAGAGGTAAGGACCCAGTATCCCTACATTCCTCTCTGGAATGGGGCTGCGCCCTCCCTGACCCAGGGAGACCTTGACAAAGAACTCACAACATAGGGCTGGAGATGTAGCTCAGATAGTAGTGTTTGTCTTATATTGCGTGAGACCCTGGGCTCAATTCCCAGCATTGCACAAATCACGTGTTGTGCCTAAGATACATGAGACCCTATCTCAAAAAGTGAAAAAGAATTCACCAAGTGTCAGGCGGTGAGCAGCCTTGGCAGGAGACATGAGTCTGATGAGGAAGGAGCAGAGGACAGACTACTAGAAGCCCAGTGACATAGGATCTGGGTGATATGCCAGGTTAGGCTGGGATAGCTAGAGAATTATTCATGGGAAACTCGGGGTTTTAGCCTAAATATGGAGAGTAGTCTGGCACAGAACTCTGATATGGCCAGAACTTCTATCTTCCTTGGCATAAGGACCATTCAAAGGGGTGTCTGCATCCCTNCTTCAAGTGACTTCCAGGACATAGCTAGAGGATTAGCTCTGCACCGTGTGTGTCTACCCACAAGCTATGGCACAGGGTCTGAACTCGGAAGGTTGGTAGGAGGAGCACTGCCGTCTCTACCATCTCCAATGATGATAATGACGATGATACTAATGGTGACAGTAACCAGGGTGAGCATTTCCTTTAGTGTGTAGCTAGTGCTAGACCGAGACAACTCACACATGCCAAATTAGTCCCAGAAAGCGGCCAGTCCCAGGTCNTATACCAGGCTAAAGTCCCACTAACCCTGGCTAAGCACAGGGATTCAAAGCTAGGCAGTGAGTTTGGGGATGGACCCTGGAGCCAGAGGCAGGATGCTCAGCCTGGCTTTGCTGTGTGTCCTCCAGGGGTGCACCGATTACCAGCTTTGCGTCTCCTGTGGCCTCTGAGATGTCCCGGAGCTCTCGAAGGATCAGGTATGGTAATAGTCTCCTTTCCTTGTCCCCAAGCCTCAAGCCTGTCTCATAGGCTTGCCGGAGGACACCACAACTTGCTGTGTCAAGGAGTTATGGCTGGCAACTTCTTGTCCCTACATAGCCCACTCCTCTGCCACCTCCCACTGTCTGGGCAGTCCCNCCCCTTAGCTCCCTGAACCCTAGGCTGGGGAGACTCTGAATGGAGAAAAGAGGGGCCATGAGCCTCTGATCCCCAATTCTGGGCCTCAGCCTGGGCTCACCTCAACCCTGCATGTTACCACCATCACTGTCTTCCTTTTGCTTCCCTGCCTGCCTGCCTGCCTGTCTGTCTGTCTGTCTGTCTGTCTGTCTCAGAGTTTGTTTCTTTCTCTACAGCACTTAGTCTTAGCTCTCATTTGTCTTTTTGCTTTTTGTCTCTGTCACTGTTTCTCTTTATCTGTGCCTCTCCCTATCTCTGTCTCTCTGTGTCTGTCTCTGCCTGTGTCTATCTCTGACTATNTCTGTTGCTATCTCTACTTGTCTCTGTCTCTCTCTTCCTCTCTTCCTCCCTATGCTGTGCTGTGCTATTTTAGGAGTGCCGTGGTTCAGTCCCCCTGTCTACCTCAGTGTCGTGTACCACAATCCCTCCCTTCTGCCCACCAGCCTCTCTGCCTGGCTCTGGGGTTGGGACAGCTTTCCCCTGGGTACAGTGTCTAGTGGTCACTGCAGTGCTGTGGTCTGGCCCTTTGTAGGCTGACACACTGTGGCTTCCTGGCCAAGCACACAGAGAGGCTCTGCGAGGCACTGAGAGCCAACTGCCACTTCCACCACCTGGATCATCTTGAGTAAGTATTTGCATCCAGGAAAGCAGTGGTGGGGACAGTAGGGTCTGGTTGGTGACAGAATACACACNTCCTGTTTTGTTTTGAAGCGTTTGGTCCTTAGCTTTCTTTCTTCACTAATGTCAGAGACCTGGGGGAAAGTGACTTGCTTTACAAGTATCCATCCCACACCTTTGCAGCCTCCCTGGCTCCCAGAAGACCACAAATCTTGGCAAGACTACTGGGGGGGAGTGATGTATCCCATGTATGATGTGCAAAAACTTNACCTAGTGCTTAGATTGGGGTCCCTGGTCCCGGGAACAGCTGGGTGATCACACTGTTATGGAAATAGAACCTTCTCCACCCCCACTAACCTCTCCTCCTTCCTTGCCAGCCTATCAGACAATTCTCTGGGGGATGAAGGGGTGGCCCTACTAGCCCAGCTGCTCCCAGGACTGGGTCCCCTGCAGTCCTTGAAGTAAGTAACTAACCACCCCCCAGGCCTCTGGGTTGCCACAAGTGGGAGGGTTTGTTCTGGGTTCAGTGAAGATGGAACCAGGTAATGCATACGAACCCCTTTCCTTCAGCTCCACACAGGCAAATGCTCAACAAGGGCCCAGCTGGTGCTCTGCTCACCTGGCTTGACTAAGCTCTGACTCACCTCACAGAGCTCAGTGCTCTAGCTTCTGCTTCCGGCCTTCTCCATGAAGTCCNCATGTCTCTCCATGGGCTCCCAAGGCACCTGNGCTGTGCAGGCCCCTGTAGCACGAGGGAATCGTGGGTTTCTATGGGAAGCACAGTGAAAGCATGAGGAAGCCTTAAATGATGAACAGCTGCCAGCAGCCGTTCTAGTACCCGGTTCCAGAAAGAGCGGCCTGATGAAACTTGGTCTAAGTGGACAGGGAGGATTTACGGTGGAGAGGACACCAAGCAGGGTGTCTAGGACAGCCCAAGTGTTCTGATGACTTGATAGGGAGGTGTGAGGCATCCAGCATGGGAGGAAGACCTTGGCAATAGGCCAAGATCCCTCACACTCTGCCTGCAGCCAATCACATTCCTGAACAAAGGCCTCAGATGTTCTTGGTTCTCACATCACCCTCCTGTTTCCAAGCTTTCTTGGGCAGAAATAAGAGGATCCCATGAAAGAAGTTGCAGGCCCTGGGTTCTGGCTCTCGGTGCCGCCTATGCACTGTATGGCCTTGGGAAGTTAAGGCATAAACTAAAGTTGGGTCAGTAAATGCTTAAGAATTGGGTGTAGTCTCTGCCTGTGGCTTTAATCTCTGGAATGAGTACTGTGGCCCAGGGCCTTTCTTGCTAGACTACTGTGTTTTGAGGGGGCTGGCAGAGAAAGAAGGTTGCCTCTGATCCTGGGGAGAAGGGGACAGCTGGGGGTGCTTACAGGCAGGAAGCGGGGCCTTTCTTTTGCAGACAATGACATGCAGATTGAATTCGCTGGCAGATTCTTGCATGTATCCTTATCTTGGGTGACAAGGTACCTGTGAGGAGCACCCTGGGACCCAGTGGGACATTATATGGCAAATAAAAATCCCATGATAGGTGGACAGAGACTATGAGAGAAATCTTTGTTCTTGCTTCAGGATGGGAGTCCGCTCCCCANTTTACCCTGAATCCCACCCTTCCTTTAACGGGTGGTGAAGTAGAGCTCAGGGGCGCTCTGGGCTCCAATCTTAAATCTGTCATCACCACGGCTTGTCACTTTGAGCAAGTTCCTGCCTGTCTAGATCATCTCAGCTGTGCNGTGAAATTGGAGGGTTACTNGCTGGTCACCTGGGCCTCAACAGGATCTGTCATCTGCTGTCAGAGACACTCTCATCCCTGGCCCTATGCTCTGACATACAGAGGGCATGTCTGAGTCCATGATGGCTTCACCATTGTCACCTGTGTGATCTCCAGCCTTAACAGGAATGGCGTGTCCCTGGATGCTGTGTTTGGCTTAATCCCATGCATGTCTTCCGTTCAGTGGGTGTTCCACCTAGATGTCAGGTGAGTGACTGCCCTGTCCCCTCCCCTCATCAGTTCCTGCTGAGGCCCCGCTTTTACAGGTCACCCTGGGTCATCCTCAGGGTCTTAGTTGATACCAGGTGCAGTGAGCATGTACTAGGAGTTCATGGAATGAGTGAGTAAGTGAGTGAGTGAGTGAGTGAGTGAGTGAGTGAGTGAGTAAGTGAGTGAGTGAGTGAAAATTGTGACCCCCATGGTCCCAGAAACAATCAAATTTCTCCAAGTTCTCCTTGGGACAAAAGTCTTTCAATTTTTCCTTACTCTCTAGATTGTCCTTAGACACTCCTAAGCAAGCTGGGAGCTGGCTGGTGGCCTTTGGAGCTCAGGGACTAGCCTAACTATGGCATCTCCACAATTGATGAAGCTGGGGGGGAAGGCATCAGCCACCTCACAGCCCTGAGTCCTTCCATGCAGAAAGCCTGTAGTCCTGGGAGCACTTTGCCCCATTCATTCTTCCCCAAGAACACTAAGAATAAAGGTGTGGTGGCAGGTGGACAAGCTTGGTCCTTAACATTATTAGGGCCTTTAGTCCTTATTTGGATAGAGCATGGAAGCCTGCCTCCTTTCCTGGTTCACCACGAGAGGGCGCTGAAATAATGGGCCACGAGCCCTGCAAGAGTCTTGGATAACCATAGCTGTCATTTGATGCATTGTTATTATATGCCCTGAGTGGCAGACCACCTCCAGGTCCCTAAACCCTTTTGGGGGGGGACACCCTTCACCTTTTCTCAGCCAGCTGCCTCCTCTTTGCTTTCAGCCTTGAGAGTGACCACATCCTCCTTCGAGGAGCTGGAACTGGCAGGTGAGGAGGGGAAATGTGGGCGGTCTGGCTTGCCTGTGGCTCTGATTTCCGCTTTCTGTGGATGCCCCATCTCCATCCTGACACACATACCCATGCCCAAGAATGATCCCCAGGCCTGGTGTGGTCTCTGGGGCAGCCACACTATCTAATCTGTAAGCCCCTGAGAAACCAGGCTGACTCCTTAAAATAAACCAATTTAGCACTTCACAGATGCTCCTAGCTGCCCCCTAGTGGCAAAAGGCATCATGGCCTTAAACCCTGGGGGCTGTCCTCAGAGTGGGGCCTAAGGAGNGGCCAACAGCTGGACAGTGATCTCACCAGAGCTAATGTGCCAGGCAGTCTGAAGCCAGGCTGCCCTAGGCTAGGTGCTCTTGGTTCCCCAACTAAAATCTCTGTGAAGAGCCTCTGGGATCCGAAGGCAGAAGAATTGAGAAACAGGGAGGCAGATGTGTGGTCCTGTCAAGTTGGTGGTCAGGGGAGAGTAGCACTCTATTTTGTCTCCACTTACCTGGCTGGGTACTGTTCTGGACAGGTGTGAACTGCTGATTTTTTTTGCTCTAGCTTCCCTTTCCTGAGTCTCAGTTTCTCCACCTAGGCAATGAGGGGCCTGGCTAGGGTCAAATCTCCAGGATCCCGTCCAGTTCTGCCTCTAGGTGTGGAAGTCCTGAGGGTATGGGAATTNCACCAGTGTGGTTCAAGCTATGTTTTCTCCCTCCAAGAGATGCACTAGCTGGCANATGTGGACCAGAGTTCCCTGCTGGAGTCCCGGTACTGGAGTTCAGTCCACACTACAACTCCAGGAGCTTCTGGTACTGTATCCCACTTTTGTTCAGGGGTTAGGGAATGGGCAGAGCCAAGAGGTCAGGGCTATAAAGTAAGGTAGAGGGAAGAGAATTAGAGAGATGGGAATAGAAAGAGGCACGGTACAGAGGCAAGCGCTGGGGGCTGCTGGGCCCTTTGGGTCATCTCAGTGGGGCCAAGGCCTGACATTCTCCATACAGAGGATGTCATATCTGTGAAATACACTGGGAACCCAGCCATCCCCTGCCCTGGCTTGCCATCTGCTTTTGAGACTTTCATTTCTAGAAAGAGGTTTACCTCACACCCCAGAAAAGNATGGTCTGGGTAACTCCTAACTGTGCCACAAGGGGCTATAAGACCCTTCTGAACCCTGACATTCTCCCNTAGGAGATACCTAAGTTAGCATCAACAGAGCTACTCAGAGAAAAGTTGTCATGCCCCAGGCAGGCAAGACAAGGAGCAAAAGCATGTTTGGAAACATTGCAGTGTAGCCGGAGAGCATAGCAGGAGAGCTTGGGCAGGGCATTCATTTTTTGCTTAAGGATACTAGGGAGCCACTGACGGTGTTAAGCAATGGAGAGGCCCCATTGGANTGGCAGTNTTGAAAAAAATGAGANATGGACTGGAGAGATGACTCAGCAGTTAAGAGTGCTTGCTGTTCTTGCAGAGGACCTGGATTCAGTTCCCAGTGCCCACATGGCAGCTCACAATCATCTTTAGTTGCAGTTCTAGGNGATCTGACACCCTCTTCCATGGGCCTCCACGGGCACCAGGCATGCACNTGGTGCATNTATATACATTCAGGCAAAACACATTTTAACAAATTAAAAAGATGAGACACTTGGAGGGTGATGAAGGGTCGTGAGGTCAAGAGTGGAAACCAGAGGTTAGTAAGTGATCCAAATGAGTGAAGATGCTGTCTGGGCTCCATCTTCAGATGGAGAGGCAGTGGATGNAAAAGCCTTGAACCACATGGAGCAGCTTTAATGTGAATGTCATAATGGTGGGCACAGGAAGGGGCTATAGGAGAGCTTGNGGAGNGGAGTGNGCTCTGCAGGGCGTAGGAGAGGAGCCTGAGGCCTGCAGTTCTGGGGAGGTCATCTGGTGGGTACACTCTAATCCTCTACCCTGTCCTCTGTCCCTTCTCAGCCTTCATGGTTGTCAGCTGGAACCCCAGAGCCTTGCCTGCCTCTGTGCCACTCTGGAGAAGTGCCCAGGGCCTCTGGAAGTCCAGTAAGTGACAAGACACATCCCTGAGGGACAGTGTGTGTGGCTGTGCAGAAACCTGGGAGAGGGCTTGCAGGGGAGACTTGAATCTTTCCNGGCCTTCTTTCACCAGACCNATCAGCCCCACTCCTGAGGTTATGAGACCCACTGGNTGAAGGTCAGTCATCTCTCAGGAGCNCTAGCCCCAAGTACTGAGATGCATGGGGTCTTGTTCCAGAGCCCCACACAAGTCTCTCCCTCATCCTGCCTCTAGGTCTAAACTCATCACCTTTGAGCCCCTCCCTTGTCCCTGGACTAGCTCACGCACATCAGAACAACATTGGTCTCCTGGCCAGAGACCAATCCCATAACCAAGAGTTACCCAGCCACCAGAAGCCGGCTGACTCTGGGTTTTAAGTCCCTGGGCCTCAGTTTCTGTTTCCAGGGAACAGACAGTGAGAATCAGTGTTGTGATTCTTATACAAAAATAACCTTTAAAGGACTCCAGGCTGGAGCCCCTCACTAAACAAACCNTTCCCTCCCTCTGAATCATGATGCCGTTTGTCACAGTCCTGTCCACTTCTTGCTCATTGTGTGCTCTGTTTTTTNTTTTCTGATTGCATAGTTTTTATCCAGGATACTCAGGTCTGGAAGTGTTTTGGATTTTGGAATTTTCTTTAGATTTTGGAATGTTTGCNTATGCAGAATGAGGTACCTTGGAAAAGGGAATCAGGTCTAAACACAAAATTCATTTGTTTNNTGTAAGCCCTATGCCCATAACCTTCAAGTCATATTCAATGTCTATCATGAGCCTGCACTTGGGGGCTGGGACCTGTCAGGACTGGAATTTTCCACTTGCAGTGTGGTGTCAATGCTCAAAATATTTCAGATTTTAGATTTTGGATTTTCGGATTAGTGCCACTCTGCCTAAGTCTGCAGTCTTAGGCCAGGTGCAGCCCACACTCTCACCAGGCTCACACTTGCNTTCCCAGTTTGCGACANTCTCATGTCCTGACTTCTGGCTCCAGAATCAGTATCAGCCCTTTGNACATGATAATCNATGTAGACCCCAGTGNGTGTTTCCTGTGCACTTCTCCATGGCCAAACACCCAGANGGAAGGGTTTGCATTGTTTGANAAAATGGGATCTGGCCATGCGAGATCTCNCTGCATCTAGTTATTGTTCAGTGCTAGTAACAGTGTGGCTTTCCCTGAGGGTCAAGCCATGTGAGNCCAATTCACTAAAAACATTTTATTACATTTTGTTCATTTCTTATTTGGGNAGGGAGTGTACGTACATGCCACAGCATGTGTGTGGAGGTCAGAGGAGGAGTTTCAGGAGTCAGTTCCCAGGGATTGATTTCAGGCATGACGACAAGTGCCTGTATCCTCTGAGCCATCTCATCAGTCCTCAGTTCATTTTTTAAAAGCTTAGTTTATTT
>LZPO01043406.1:131940-145786 GCA_001675575.1 Neotoma lepida
CGTTTTGGGATGGTCCTGCTCGCCGTCTAGCTGTTCGCTGCTAGATCTTAAAAGGCAGAGAATTCATCGCTGGATTGCTTTCGTGTCCATCCTTGCTACCTTCCCCCTTGTCCGTGAGTTGCTTGTAAATAAAGCTATTTTGATAAAAATATAATAATTGAGCTAGCTGTATAAATACAACCTACAATACCGGCTGGCAGGTGGGCGGGTGGGTAGCTGAGCTGAGCTGCGGCCTGGAGCCTCANGGCTCCGAAGCCAGCGGCAATGGGCTGAGGCAGCGGCTGCAGGAGAGGCACGCTGCGGTTTATTTTTTAAAAACGTAAGCCACGGAAAAAGAATCTGTCCCTTAAAGGGATCGAGTGTAGGCTACATTGGGCTCCAATTGTAGGTTGTATTTATACAGCTAGCTCAATTATTATATTTTTATCAAAATAGCTTTATTTACAAGCAACTCACGAACAAGGGGGAAGGTAGCAAGGATGGACACGAAAGCAATCCAGCAATGAATTCTCTGCCTTTTAAGATCGTAGTGAATAGCTAGACGGCGAGCGGGACCATCCCAAAACGAGACGAGACAAGACGAGAGAGAGCTCATGTAGCCGCCCTGATTTTTCAAGGGGCTCAGGTTTTTGGCCACGCCCTTAAAAGGGAGGTGCTGGTCACCTAGCTAAAGCCAAAATAGCCATCTTCTACAGAATCACTCTCAAGTGCTAGAATTAAAGGTGTGCCCCATCACTCCCTGCACTCTTATTTTTAATGTAACCACAGAAATATTATCAAACCTCAAATATTAATAATAATGTCCTACAATCATCAAATACATCATTCAGTGGCCCTGCCTGGGGTGTTTTTGCAGAGTGCCTGNATTCCATGCCTTTGCACCTTGGCCATCTGCAGCAGGATGCTACAAACCCATTTAGGCTTGTGCAAACAGGCTATACGAGGNATTCCTGTGGTGTCACAGCAATGCTTCCCAAAGTACTTCAGCATTGTGCACCTGTTAAGCACCCACTGAATACCAGGCTGTGGGTTACACAGGGCTTGGAGCTGCAGACCCTGCCCATGCTTCATAAGAAAGACAGGCAGAGCTGGGGGTTTGGAGAGTAAGTAGTATCTCAGGGTCCCCTCCCCCAGCATCAATTGGCTGTCCTGGGACTCCCTTAGAGGTCAGGAAAAGTGATCAGTTCCCCTGCTACAGGCCACTTCTTTTTCCACCTACTGGTGGACCNGTGATAAGTTGGAATGGGTCATGTGTCTATTGCTTTAAAAATGTGTGTAGACCCAGAGGCCATGGTACTGTGGTCTAGGGATGTGGGGAAGCCCCACATGGGGAGGTGCTGTACAAAGAACTCCCTCAGTGAAGGCCCCACTCAGACACTGCCCTGGGTCTGAGCCTGAAGCCAGGCTCGGGTAGAGGTACTCAGCTTCAGACCACAGGCTGCTCCTGCCCCTCCACTCCTCACCCACATCAATGTTGTCCTACCCTCTCCTCCCAACCAACCAATGAGTACAGCAGGATTGAAGCCAGAAGCCTTCAGGCACAAAGGGAAGGGATAGAGGAGAAAGTGCAGGGGTGGGTAGAGGGGGAGAAGGCAGGAGGGAGACAGCTCAAATGGCTCTGGGGACAGCAAGTGACTCCAGGCCCTAGTGGAGGGCAATGGGATTCTCCAAATATTCAGGACACACAGTAGCCCAAAGGTAGGTGGGCTCCCTTTTGGACTGTCTCCTGTGTATGCTGGTTCTGTCATTTTATCTGTACCTGCNATGCGGGGATTGATGGGTTTGNATGGACCACAGAAACCCACATCTCTCCAGTATGATGACAACTCACAGGGTCCACCTGCTTCATCACTGCTGTGGTGGAGGTGGTTGATGACCCTCCACTCACAATTCTGCCAGTCCGTGGAGTTTGTGGAGAGAGTCTCCCAGACCAGGAGTCCCTTGGAAATCCAAAATGTCCAGCAGCTTGTTANAGCCACANAGAACAATTTCATTTGCTCCATCTAATGTTTCCAAGATGCATCTGACCTGACCCAGTCTTGAGAGGAGATGTTGTCAGCAACACATCTCCTCTCATCTCCTCAGGGTTCTGGCTGTAAAGCTGTGCTGCCCACTTTCTAGAAGGTTCCCCCACCTCATTCAAATCCTTTGCTTCACAGCTTGTCCTGCAAGACCCTGAGTGATGAGAGCCTGAAGACCCTGCTACAGTGCCTGCCCCGGCTGCCCCAGCTCAGCCTGCTACAGTAAGTCCAGGTTTCCAGTCCTTCTGCCCAGCTGACCATGTCCCCCAGGCTCTGTGTGACCGAGCTGTCCTTATCCCCTCCTCCTCTCCTCTCTTCCACCACTGCATCAATTCACCCCTCACATCTGAGACCCAGGTCATCCAGCATCACCCTGATTCTTTGTCTCCTGGGGATCTCAGTTTTGTGTTCTNACAANGGGGTTCATATCNCAGATCTTGCTCTGGGTTGGGACTCAAATAGGCCATGTGCTCAGAAGCTCATGAAGGATGCGAGGGNTGTGGCCAAGAGTCGGTCATGCTTCTGCTGCCTATGGGAAGGTCACCTACCCCTANGAAGGGCCCAAGCAGATNTAGGCNATGTATATGTCACATGCCATGTTTCTAAAGGTCACCCTCTAACTCTGTCAAAGGGGAAGAATTTAAGCAGCATCCGTCAAAGTATTTAAAACTCTGTTTTCTAATTTCAGTGCAGACTGGATAGAATTTAAAAAGGATTTACTTTAAATNTGCTTCTAGCAGAGGGGGTTGGGGAGAAACATCCACAGCTGAGATGGAAAAAAAATACAACAGGAAATTAAATCAGCATTAATAGCGGCACCAAGAGCATCGAGGCTGAGGTCTGGACATGTCCAAGAGCTTACATTGCCTCTGGGCCGTTGCTTCTCTTCTGATCCTGTGGGTAGTGGGGAGGGAGGTATGCAGATGTGAGACGAAGATGATTAGTCATACAGCATCGGCCCTGATTCTGCATCTGTCTTTGGGCCCTTGTTTGGCCTTAATTTCGTTTTACTCACCCTCACTGCTGTTGATTAGGCACTGTCTATGGTGCTATGGGCACGGGAAATTAAAGCAAATGATTAGGTCCTTGCCTTCTTGGTGTTTGCCTCATAATACAGTGAGCCAAGCAAGGAGCACAGTGACATCAAATGATACAGCCAGGTGGCATCAGACAGAACCCAAGCCCTTGAGAAGGCTGAGGCAAGAGGATCTCAAGTTCTTGGTTAGCCTGGCTACAGAGTGAAATCCTGCCTCAGAGAGAGAGAGAGAGAGAGAGAGAGAGAGAGAGAGAAACCAAACAATCAATATATGAATGTAACCAATAACAAGGTACTCTTCTCTATGTGGTAAGGGGCTGGAGAGGCGACATAGTTGATGGTAGCTGATGGTAGGTGTCTTAGTTAGGGTTTCTACTGCTGTGAAGAGACACCATGACCACGGCAACTCTTATAAAGAAAANGTTTAATTGGGGTGTCATGCTTACAGTTTCAGAGGTTCAGTCCATTATCATCACAATGGGGAGCATAGCATCGTGCAGGCAGGAGAAGCTGAGAGCTCTANGTCTTGTAGGCAACAGGAAGTGTATCCTGAGCATAGGAAACCTCCAAGCCCACCCCCACAGTGACACACTTCCTCCAACAAGGCCATACCCACTCCAACAAAGCCACACCTCCTAATAGTGCCACTCCCTATGAGATTATGGGGACCAATTGCATTCAAGCTACCACAGTAGGCATAATCAGGAAAGCTACAACCAGGACAATAGGGATCTGGCTTTGTGAGCTTGTGAAGGACAGGGAACTACATTTCAGGAAGGGGACAGCATGTTTGCAGCCTGGAAGCACAACTAGCTTGATGGGTTACAGGAACAGCCTGGATCCCCATGAGAGCAGAGCCACTGGCTGGCAGGAAGAAGCTAGGAGACAAGNTGGAGGAAGATGTCAGGGCTGGTCACAGGACCTGAGAGCCAGAGAAAGGGTTTGGGTTTTNACTCCCAGGAATTTGAAAGACAGATGAGTAGTTTGAATTTTCAAAAACTAAGGTTGGCTGCTGAGTAGAGATTCAGGNACAAGAGCAGCAATGGGAAGAGAGGGATCTNTGACCCAGACAAGATNCACCCACATCCAGGTCTCTAAGGCCGAAGTTTGCAGCATGTGGTAATTTTGCCTCTTGGGTTGTCACTAGGATGTCTGTCTCTCCTCACTTCTTGCTGCTTGTGATCTGTGTGGAAAGAAGACAGGTGACCAAGCTGACTAGTGAGACCAGCCATATTGGCGAGTTCTGGCTTTAAATGGAGAGACTTTGCCTTAAAGAATACTTTGGAAGAGAGAAATCAAAGATTCGTGATAGCAAAACACACACACACACACACACTCACACCCCTGCACCCACACACGAGAACATGCACACATGTGAGAACATGCCTATACACATGTATGAACACCACACACAGAAAAGGAGAAATAAATGTAAGGGGCTAGAGATGGCTTCGTGGCTAAGAGAACTTCTTGCTGTTGCAAAGAACCAAGTTTGGTGGGTGGCACATGAGATGGCTGACAACCACCTATAACTCCAGCTCCAGGGGATCCGATGCCTTCTTCTGCACACTTCGGGTACCCTGTCTCCTCTGTACACACAGGTGACATACACCCACACAGACACACACTCAGATACATAAACACAAATAAATCTTTAAAAGAAAGTGTACACCATAGCAACAATCTTGCATGCCAGGCAGGGTGCCTGCTGGAGAGGAAAGAATACCACAATTAGTCCCATTTGCCCCATAAGGAGCCTGAGACTCAGAGGCTTACTCAAGGTCACACAGCTGGCAGAGAGAACTGGAACTCAAACCCCTGTCAGCCTGCTCCCACCCCCANCCCCTTTTGCCCGCCTTGAGTCCCTGTTGTCTTCTGTATTACCTTGNTGAGCTTGCAGCCAAGGTACGCTNCTCTTCCTGCCCCTCCAACATAGCTGCTTCTTGACCAGTGACCCTGTTTGGCTCNGCCCCTTTCCTTCTCAGGCTGAGCCACACAGTCCTGTCATCAAGAAGCCCCTTCCTGCTAGCTGANGTCTTCAACCTGTGCCCACGGGTTCAGAAGGTCAATCTCAGGTGGGCATCATGCTGGGAGTCCTAGGGCTAGTCTTGGAGGGTGGAACCTGGTGTTTCAGAGGTGTGGGTGAGCAGAAGTCCCCTAGCCAAAGCCTGGGGGCACCCTGAGGCAATGGCCAAAGATGACTAAGTGTTACTGTCACTACAGGTCCCTATGCCATGCNATCCTGCACTTTGGCTCCAAGGAGGAGCAAGAGGGTGTATGCTTTGGGTAAGTCNCCTGAACCACCCTGGGCATCCATGGGGATTAGGGATGAGAAGACCTAAGTCTTGGGGCCAGAGGAGAGTGCAGGATGCCTGCTGCCAAAGGTGAGCTAGTTCCTCCAAGAGGGAGAATCAAAGGCCCAGAGGGGGCTGGGCTGGGCCCAGAGGCTGACAGGGAGCCTGTGTCCAAATAGGCTGGATCTTCAGAAAGGGCTTCACAACCCACTGGGCTTCTGACCCAGTGGCACCCTTTGACTGTTGGCTTCCTCGGACATAGTAGGGAGCTATGGGACAGCAGAACTATTTGCAAAGCTGCACAAACCACCATGGAAGGCACCAGACATACACAGACACGAGTGACCCTGCCCTGCTGACCCTGGCAGTACTGGAGGGCAGGAGGACAGCCTTTGAATGCAGAGGCAACTGAATGCCACCTCTGATCTGTCCTTTTGGGNTGTCACCTTCTTTGCTGTGAAATGACAGTCAATGAATAGCTAGCACTTGCTGGGCACCGAAGTGTGGTCNTAAAGTGGAAAGAAGGGTACAGGCTCTGAGTTCTGACTGCTGACTGCTTCAAACCCACAGGCAGACACAGTCTTTCTGCAAAGGGTTAGATAATGAGGTCACATGTGGTGGCACATGCCTGCAATCCCAGCACTCAGGAGACAGAGGCAGGAAGATCATGAGTTCAAGGGCCCCCTGGGCTACATAGAAAATCCATATCTTTAAAAAAGAATTTTTTAAAAATTAAGGAGAGTAATAATGATTTTTAAAAATTAGCTAGCAATTTTATCAACTCTCTGACTTGCAGGTTTGTTTTTTATTTGTTTGTTTGTTTTTAAAGATTGCTGGACGGCCATGGCCCTTTCATTTAACTGACCATGAGATTTCGCTGTAGGCCTTTTAAAACAGACAGGCCGACTGTCACTTTACATCCCAGCCTTTGCAAAAACAGATGTCACCCTTGTTCTCCCTCCTCAATCTGAGTTTTCTTATTGGAGGGAGAGAGTCCAGTTACTAAAATGATTTTGAGGTCTTGAACTTGAGTTGGAATCTCCTGACCTTGGTCTGGAGTTTCTGATCTGTAGATTTGGTGGGGGACCCAGGATTCACATTCCAAGTTCCTGAGTGATTCTGATGTGACTGGTTAGGGACCACCCCGAGAAGTGCCCTTCCCAGAAGGAGTACATAGGTACCAAAAGGGGCCTGCAGGGAGCAGGAGCTATGGGTGCCCAGTGTTTTCAAAGGGTTCCAGCTTTGGTAAGGACTCCTGGAGCTCAGAGGCCAAATGCAGGAGGAGCTGANCCAGAAATGGTCCGAATTTCTGAATGTTTAATCTTTCTTGTCCCCAACTGGACCATGCAGGTTTCCCGGATGCAGCCTCAGCCAGGAGCACATGGAACCACTGTGTTATGCACTGAGCAGGTGCAAAGTCCTCAGGCAGCTTGAGTAAGTCAGGAGGAGGAGGAGGGGGTGGAGCACACCTGGATGGGGCTGGACAGGTACAAGAGCATGAGAGTCCTTAAGAGCAGGCCCCCTCGTGGGCCCCACTTCAGCTCTCAGGACCAGTTGTCTGGGGATGGGTGGGACTCTGGATTTCATCTCTAAGTCTCCCCAGTCTGCGTTTTCTCTTCTACTCCCACCGTGGCCAAGTTAGTTTCTTTTCTCATCATTGTGTGACAAAATACCTAACTGCAGTAACTTAAGGAAGGAAGGGGTTTATTTTGGCTTATGGGCTATTTGGTTGGTTGGCTTGGGTTTTAAGACAGAGTCTAGCCAGGCGGTGGTGGCGCACGCCTTTAATCCCAGCACTCGGGAGGCAGACGCAGGCGGATCTCTGTGAGTTCGAGGCCAGCCTGGGCTACCGAGTGAGTTCCAGGAAAGGCGCAAAGCTACACAGAGAAACCCTGTCTCGAAAAACCAAAAAAAAAAAAGACAGAGTCTAATGTAGCCCAGATTGGCCTCAAACTTGCTGTGTAGCCAAGGCTGATGGTGAACTTTGGATCCACCTGCCACCACCTCCAGGGTGCTAGGGTTACAGGTGGGCACTACCCCACCTAGCCTCAGCTCCTGGCTTGAGTGAGATACATTCCACTATGATAGAGAAGGCACAGTATAAGAGAATGTTTTGTCCAGTCCCTCCCAGCTCCTGCAGCCGCTCAGACCCAAGTAAACACACAGAGGCATACATTAATTTTAACTGCTTGGCCATTAGCTCAGGCTTATTATTGACTAGCTCTTACACTTAAACCAACCCATTTCTATTAATCTATGTTTTGCCACGTGTTCCGTGGCTTTACCGGTCTGCTGACATGTTGTTCTTTCTGCAGTGGCTGGCATCTCCTGACTCAGCCTTCTTCTTCCCAGAATTCTCCTTGTCTTTTTATTCTACCTATAATTTTTGTCTGGATACTGGCCAATCAGCATTTTATTTATCAACCAATCAGAGCAACACATATTCACAGCNTAAAAGACATTCCCATCAGCACAGTGGTGTGGTGGGAGCATGAGGAAGCTTCTCTCTTCAGTTAAGCCTCTCTGGAAATGTGGTCACAGACATGCCCANGGGTGTGACTCCTAGGTGATTCCTAATCCAGTCAGGTTGGCAATGAAGGTTAACCATCACATCCTGTAACTTGGGCAGCTCTTCAGAGAAGGTGCCAGGATCCCCTCAGCCATGTGCTGGCCCAGTGCATCCAAGCTTGCAGGTAGATGTCGGAAGGCAGGGTGGCTCATGAGAGGAGCATTGTTTTGCCTGGCAGATGGTAAAAGGGACCAAATAGCTAGGCTGAGAAAAGCTTGGAGCCAGCCAGGGTGGGGACTTGCGAAGTGACATGCCTGTGGCTTGTGTTGAGTACCCAAACAGGACAGCCCATCCCCCAGCAGGAAAACAACAGCAGTGAATGCTTGTGGGGATTCTCCACATCGTAAATGCTTCACGTGCTTCCGTTACCCTCTCAGAAGCCTAGGTACTATGATTGTCCTGTTCATAGATAAGAAACTCAGAGCACAGCGTCCAAGAACCTGCCCAGCATCCCACAGCTACTCCAGCACATACAGTTGACAGTCCAACCTAGAACCATTGGGAAATAAAGGAGTCTTTAAAAATAAATAAATAATAACTACATAGCTTAAATTTCTCTTATATACAATCTCTCAGATACATAATTTCAGCAGTTTGGAGCTGAGACAGGAGGATTTCAAGTTCCAAGCAGCCTGGGCTCCATAGCAAGTTCAAGGAGTCGCACTGTGAGACCCTATCTCAACTAAAACAAACAAGTTTCAGGGAAAGTGTTGGCCAGAGGAGAACTGTGGCTGATGGGAAGCATGTGTTTTAAGAAAGTAGGATGTGGGGCTGGAGAGGTGGCTCAGCAGTTAAGAGCACTGACTGCTTTTCCAGAGGACCTGGGTTCAATTCCCAGCACCCACATGGCAGCTCACAACTATCTGTAACTCCAGGATCTAGCTCCCTCACACAAACATATACATAGGCAAGACACCAATAAAATAAAAATGACTAATTTTTTTTAAATAAGAAAGAATAATGTTTCATGGTAGAGGAAAACTTGTCTTGTTTTAAAAGTTATTTTAGTACTGGAGGTATAGCTCAGGGGTAGAGCACTTGCCTAGTATGTAAAAAGGCCTAGACTCAAACTCAAGTGTCAGAAAAATCAAATGCAGGTCATTATATTAATTGGCTTTGTAAAACAAAGCAATTTAAAAAATCCATCAATTCACCTCGTGTGTGTGTGTGTGTGTGTGTGTGTGTGTGTGTATGCTCATGCACATACACTCATCTCACACATGTGGATACCCACAGAGGCCAGAAGAAAGGAGGTGTTGGATCTCCTGGAGCTGGAGTTATAGGTGGTTGAGCCATCCTATGTGGGTGCTAGGAACCAAACCCTGGTCTTCTGCAAAATCAACAAGTACTCTTAACTGCTGGAGCATCTCTCTGGCCTCTACAAACCAATTTTTAAAAGAAAATTAATTCTCCAGAAAATTCCAGATAAACAAGTGTCAGGGATATAGGACTGGATAGGGATCTAGACTCAATGGTTGTTAAGAGCACTTGCTGCTCTTGCAGAGAACCCAGATTGTGTTACCAGGACCCACATGGCAGCTGTCAATTGGCTGGAACTCCAGTTTCAGGGAATCTGGCCCCTCTAGAGACACCAGGCACACATGTAGTAGGCATATATACATGTAAGCAAACACCCACACACATAAAATAAAAATAAAATAAAATAATCTTTTTTAAGTATCAGAAATGTAGATGGGAAATCAGATGTTCAGGACACCATGGTTATGTTTCTGAAGTTGGGGCTGAGACTGGGGATGCTATCAGGAGAGGGTGTAGGGATGGTATTCAGGTAGTTTCTGATGATGTCAGATTCCTAAATCACAGGAGGAAATCCATTAGGTAATTGCATCCTCCAAAGTTGTCCCTTCCTTGGCTCATTCGTGGGGAAATTGTGGATTCTAGCTGGCAGCAGCCACAGGCAGGGGAAAACTCATCAGTTTTTTTCTAACTCCTAAAAGCCTGCTAGAGGAAGCTGAGCCCTGTGAATGCCACAGATAATGGAGGGAATGATGAGGATACAGTGAACACAGGTTTACTGTGGTGCTGGTGCAGGGACCCGTGGGGATTGTAGGGCTGTTGGTGATGCTCACAGTGGGGTGATGGGCATGGTAGCTCAGAATGGTGCTAGTGCTTCTGGTGGGGGGGCTGTTGATGCCATGGTGATGACAAGCAGCTGTGGCAGCCAATTTAGTGACTACGGGGACCATGAGAAGAAGGCAGAGCTAGAGCTTGGACCACTAACATTCTTCCTTACTTCTTGCAGCCTCATAGACAACCTGCTGGGTGACAGTGGGCTCAGGTGCCTTCTGGAATGCCTGCCACAGCTACCCATCTCTGGATGGCTTGAGTAAGTGAACCTGGAGACAGCCAGGGGGATCCCCCTTCAATAAGAGCTTAAGTGGGTCTCCTCAGAGAACATCTCAAGGGAACTGGAGAACCAGAGCCAGTGATGGGAAGGGGTGGCTCTTACCTGGACCTATCTCTGACAACCTCCTCTCTCATCCCCACCAAGGGCAGATCCTGTGTCAGACACTCAAGATAAGTTAGGGCTTGTGGTAGAGTAGACCTTCCCTTCCATCATGTACCCTACACTGAGCTAGCTTGAGATGGGAAGCGAGTCCATCCCTACTAAGTGATGTGGGGCTGCAGCACCAGCTCCTGGTTATCCCACTCCTGAAACTCCTCTAACTCCATCTATGGGACACAAGTTTGGAAAAGGACCTGCAGCAAGGGAGAGTTCTCAGGTAGTCATCCACTCTCTCACTCCATCTCCTCATACAGCTTGTTGCTAGGCAACTGAACTTGGTACTCTGGGAGTCTCTGGCCCTGCTAGGGATGAAGGTGCCTGATCAGGCTTCTCAATGTTCCATGCCACAGGAACTTCAGGCTCAGCAGGGGCAGCTCTCAAGGACTCAGGGCTAAGTACCTTTCCTATGCAGGGTAGTGTCCCTTCTGGGATCTCTCTCTCTCTCTCTCTCTCTCTCTCTGTCAACATCTGGAGACAGGTGCTTGGACAGTGAAATGGGAGGGGGAGGCAAGGGGATAAAGACCCTGCTGAGCTTCTCTTCTCTTCTAGCCTCAGTCACAACAGTATCTCTCAGGAAGGAGTCCTGTGCCTGTTGGAGACCCTGCCTTCCTGCCCCCAAGTCTGTGAGATCTCTGTGAGGTAAGCTGCTAACCACTGACTGATGGTGGGGGTACAAGACCCCCACACTGCAGCTTTATGTTGTGTGGTTTTGAGTCTGTCCCTAATGGGATGCCACCAAGGTGGAGAAGGCCAGGTGTACAGAACCTATTTATTCTTTGTAGAATGTGTGGCTAAGACCTGCCCTGTTCCCTGTGCTCCCAGCCTGTCTCTTCCGCACCCACTCGGTGACCTGGGTGCCCAGAGCTCTAGCTGATGCCTCCCTGCCTTCTTTTCTCACAGTCTGGACTCCAAGCAGAACTTCCAGATACGCATGTCCAAAGAGGAAGAAGCCGGGACAACACTGAGGTAAACCTAGGTGGGGTGTTGGGAGGAAAAAGGCAGGGATTCTGATCTGTGAGGAACCCATGGCTTCCTCACTGGGTTCTCTCCTAAGATGGCCTGCTTCTGACTTACAACCCAGGTTTAGTCTCCTGATGAGCACTAATGTTCCCATTCTGTCCCCAACATCACATAAACTACATTATACCATATTATACAATACAAGAAGTACACACATGTACTAGATACACAAAATGCACATACCCTACACATACTATCCCACATAGACTATACACACAAAATATACACTACATACATATACACTCTCATACACATACAGTGCACACCACACACACACACACACACACACACACACAGAGAGAGAGAGAGATAGAGAGGAGAGAGACAGAGAGAGAGAGAGAGCCTTTGCTCTCCATCCACCAGCACTCCCTGCCTCCTGAGGCCTTCCTGTACTGCTCAAGATGGGCCCGAGTCTGACATTGTCTTCTTCTGCTGTTTCTCAGAGAAAATTCTCCTAACCCTTTAAGCCCAGCTTATATGGCAGCCCTTCCTGGAGGCTCATGAGGCACCAGTGGCCTGATATCAAAGTGAACATTTTTGGGGTCCTGCAGCCCCCTTTCAGGGATGACAGACTTAGCTTACCTGTAGGTGGTGGAAGGCAGGGCCACAGCCAGTACCCAGACTCACCCTCCACACAGGGAGCCTGAACTACCCTGTTAGTCACAGAGTCAGGCTGACCCTGCCAAAGCGAGCTTTTCCTCCCCAGAAATAACCCAGCAGCTGTGTGCTAGGGTCAGTCAGTGGCTGCCTATAATGTACCATGAGATCTAAATGAGCTATGTAGCAGGCAGCCACCCTGTGCCTGGAGACTGGCCCTGTGCCCCTGCAGACATGCTCCACAAGTGACTGACTCCCAGCTCCTAAGGCAGTGCTCTGGACCTGTCAGTTGGCATAGGCCCCAACCCAGGCCTGTGTCCTCTGGGGAGCTGGGGAGGAGAGGCCAGCAGCTCAAGCCTCATGTTCTGCCCTGCCTTCTCCCCCTCAGGCTATGTGAGTGCAGCTTCAGCCCAGAACACGTATCCAGACTGGCTTCCAGCCTGAGCCAGGCCCAACAGCTGTCAGAGCTCTCGTGAGTGACAAGCCCAGCCTGTGGGGACACTGATGGGGACACCCTGCCTGCCTGAGCCATACCAATAACTGATCTCTGTCCCCAGGCTGACCAGGTGCCACTTGGACCTGCCGCAGCTGACCAACCTCCTGAATCTGGTGAATCGACCAGCAGGGTTGCTGGGCCTCAGGTACCCTCCATCACCGGGAAGGGGAGTGGGGAAGCTGAGGGAGATGAGGCCCCCACAGTCACAGCCTGGCCATTCCCTGTACTCAAGAGCCTACTTCTCTGCCCCAGAGCCATCCCAGGCACACAGGGAAACTGTCCCTGAGGGAGGGAGGCTGTGCTTTGGGGTTAAAAAAAAAATAAATTATGCTTTTTGTGTATAGCTCAGTTGATAGAGTGCTTGTCTAGCATATATGAAGCCCTGGATTTCATCTCAGACACCACAAAGGAAATAATTAAAATCAATTAACAATAATTGAAGAAAGCTCTGAAGGACACCTAATGGAAGATAAAATAAATACGCTTATATGTTCACCATAATGTAAAAGCATTCAGAAAAAGAACACACTAAAAAGGAAAGAGAATAATCTTCAAAAACCCACATTCCATTTCCTGTGTCTGATAATTGCTCATTTTCTTCCATATTTACCTCACATTTGTTTGGCTAAAGTATTTTAAAGTAAAACACAGATCTCTTAAAAAATACCTCTTCTAAACATCTCACTGTGAATCTCTTTCAAAGTAAGGGTCAGGGGCTGGGAGGTGGCTTGGTCAGTGAAATGCTTGCCTTGCCACACAAAGACCTGAGTTCAAACCCAGAACTGAAACCTCATGAAAGAAAAGAGGGGTGTAATCCCGACATTGAGGAGATGGNGATGGGAGGGCCCTTGGGGCTCCTTGGCTCCAGCCAGCCTAGCCTACTTGGCAAGCTTCAGGCCAGTGAGACCCTGCCTCCAAAAACAGGATAGATGGTCCTAAGGAAGAGCATCCAAGGTTGTTCTCTGGTCTCCAAATTGTGCACGTGTGCACATGCACTCACCCCCACACACAGACAGGCACACACTGGGACATGAACACACATGTATCAGTTACTTTTCCTGTTGCTGTGATAAAATATGACCAAAGGCAACTTTGAAGAAAGAATTTGTTTTGGCTTAAGGTTCCAAATGAATAAGAGCTCACCATGAGCTGGGTGGTGGTGGCACACGCCTTTAATCCCAGTGCTCAGAAGGCAGAGGCAGGTGAATCTCCGTGAGTTCGAGGCCAGCCTGGTCAACAGAATGAGTTCCAGGACAGCCAGGGCTACACAGAAAAACCCTGTTTCA
>LZPO01043406.1:156918-186887 GCA_001675575.1 Neotoma lepida
GGCCACACCATCCAGGTACAGTGGATAGGCTCTAAGTGGACCCTGTGCAGGGCCACACCATCCAGGTACAGTGGATAGGCTCTAAGTGGACCCTGCACAGGGCCACACCATCCTTGCACAGGGCCACACCATCCAGGTACGGTGGATAGGCTCTAAGTGGACCCTGCACAGGGCCACACCATCCAGGTACAGTGGATAGGCTCTAAGTGGACCCTGCACAGGGCCACGCCATCCAGGTACAGTGGATAGGCTCTAAGTGGACCCTGCACAGGGCCACGCCATCCAGGTACGGTGGATAGGCTCTGAGTGGATACTGAGCAGGGCCACACCATCCAGGTACGGTGGATAGGATCTAAGTGGACCCTGCACAGGGCCACACCATCCNGGTACGGTGGATAGGATCTAAGTGGACCCTGNGCAGGGCCACACCATCCAGGTACGGTGGAGAGACTCTTAGTAGACTGTTGACTGTCTTCATTGGCTGAGGCTTTGTCAGTTTCAGCACTGCTTATGTGTCCTTAAGAACCCTGGCTCTAGGAAACCAAGGCAGCTGGCCAAGTCNACATTGCCATGCTGGTTTGGGCACGCTCTTCACCTCTCTAGGCTAAGTCCTCTTCCTGAGCTTTGATTTTCGGGGATCATGAGGATTAAGTGAAATGATGCGTGCTGAGTGCTGTGAGCAGAGGCTGGCTGCATTCATTTGNTGGAAACCTGACTAAGACTGTCATTCTTCCCTTCTGCTTCCCTTCTGCNCTCAGGCTAGAGGTCTTGGAATCACCAGCCAGTGGGTAACACATGGCTGGGCCCCTGGAAAGGGGTCCTAAGGATCTAGTCTTGCTGTGGCGGCGGCTGCTGCTGCTGCTGCTGCTTCTTTCTCCTGTGACCCTGAGTAGGCCCCCTTCCTCTCTGAGCCTCAGTGCTCCTCATCTGTAAAATGGAGNTGGNAGTGTACCCACTTTTCAGGATGGCCCAAGCCCAATCTTTGGCCGCTATTATGTGATCTCTGTTATTGCTCAGTCTAAGCANGTGGTTGAGAACACAGAACCACTGGCTATGTGACTCAATAATCCAATCACAATCTCTGGGTGCCATTTGCTTTTCACACTTTACGTTGAAGGGCTGTGGGTATGNCAAGTGCAGAGGCCTCATGAGTCTGTCTGGA
The DNA here is from genome assembly GCA_001675575.1 of Neotoma lepida. Classification (NCBI taxonomy): domain Eukaryota; kingdom Metazoa; phylum Chordata; class Mammalia; order Rodentia; family Cricetidae; genus Neotoma; species Neotoma lepida. The sequence goes on from LZPO01043406.1 coordinate 158,081, forward strand.
AAGAGCCTCCGTCTGCATCCCAGGCATGCTAAGTTCACCTGGCCTCCTCTTTCTAGCCTCAGTCACTTTCCACTGGAAGCCTCCTCTCTGGCCTTGCTCATTCAAGGACTAAGCCACATGACCCTACTGCAGCACCTTAGGTGAGTAATTAATAACCACTGGTCAGCTATGCTGGGACACCATCCNGGGAAACACTGGGCACCTCCTTTGGAACCTGGTTGACTCCCTCTGGGGTCATCCTGTGCTCTTTGGGATTAGCAATCATTATTCTTGCCTCCNAGTGCCACNAGATTCCTCCTGGATACAAAGGTGACCTGCAGGGTGGGGTTGGAGCCCCATAGAAGCCCTGCACATGCATAGGATTCTCTGTAGATTTGTGTTAAGATGAGAGTCAGAATTGCACAGGTCCAGGGGCCCACATTGTGTTTCCAATGAGCACCTTAGTGATAACAGTTTTGAGGGCCAGAGACCACACTTTGTGATCTCACTTGTGACATCGGCCCGTGCTTACTTGACAAGAGAATGCCACACTCTCTTATGATGTGGTTTTCCCCAAACACAAAATATTGTGACTAAAACAAACCCCAGCTGTGCCACAGGCATTTGGTTCNGTCACAGAACCACCTGACTCTGACTGGACCTGTGGTTAGCATGCAGAAGGATGTGGCACATGGGATCCAAATCAATCCACTGCAAAGCAGTTGGCTAAACTTTAATGTGTGAAAGAAAATAGCCCTTATAACAAGAGGACAAAGCATTTCCATGGGCAATTTACTTTACATTTAGTTTAGCTCAGCTCTTGCCTCTCATACAGACAAGACCAGTCCAGGTGCAGAAAAGGCAGCAGTGATGATGGTGGTGGTGATGGTGGTGGTAATGATGGTGGTGGTGGTGGTGGTGGTGGTGGTGGTGGTGGTGGTGGTGGTGGTGGTGGTGGTGGTGGTGGTGGTGGTGGTGGTGGTGGTGGTAGTGGTAATGATATCAGAGAAAGCCCACTTTCAGTTCAGATGCCTTTAACTGGGGAACCCCTCATGAGCTTGCCATCCTGCCAGACTACCTGGGGAGCTCTGTTGATGGGGTCCAGGCAAACAAGGCAAAGCTGAGGATAGTAGTGTTCATTCTAGGCCAGGAGCCTTAAAGCATCACCACCTTGTCTAAAGTCACTGTGAGTCTCTAGCAGCTTGGTTTTCTTCCCTGGGACACTGGGAGCAGTCATTGCCATTCCGCTTACTTTCCTCCAGAGGTTTTATGAGTGACATATGAGTTTCTGGATGGACATGGATTTNGCAGTCTATAGAGTTCTGCACACAGCACCTGCAAAAGCCCTTGTGCTCCTCTGGGCCTGTACTCTGTGTCTCCAGGTTGAGCAGGAATGGCATTGGTGATGATGGCTGATGCCTTTCCGACACTCTTCAGAGCTGCTGACAGCTTGGAGGAGCTGGGACAAGTTGCCTGCCCTTCCCCCAGATTCCAAACAACTTTGTCAGGAAAAAATGATGGGGAGAGAGATCTCTTCAAGTAAGCCCTTGACTTCTTAGTGTCTCCCCTTCACACACTTCCACACTGCATAAGCAACTCTAGGGGAGAGCCTTGGACTCCCAAATGGTATGCGAGAGTATCAGGAAAGATTTTAGGATGACAGCAAGAGACTATCCTAAATAGACAGCAAGAATTGGGAGTCCCATCCAAATTTGAGATGATGAAACTCATACGAACTGAGGCCTTTCTCTGTATGTCTTAATCAGGAGGGGTGTGGGCAAGGTGATATGGGTGGCAAGCTGATGGTTCTTCATCTTTGCTTTTCTCCCCAAGCTTGAGGCACAACCAGATTGGAGACGTGGGTACCCAGAACTTAGCTGCCATCTTGCCAAGGCTTCCAGGCCTCAGGAAGTTAGAGTGAGTTGTGGCCCTACTGAAAAGAGCCTGCAGGGACCACACCATGCTCCTGGGAGACACAGGCCCCTGACCCAGGCCAGCACCAGGAAGGGGAATCTCTCCCAGCCTTGGTGCCCAGTAGGGGAATTTGTGACCTCCTAGGACATGTTCTGTGGGTCTCTGTGTTCCATCAGGAGGGAGGCGTGGCTGCATCTCTTGTACAAATGTAGTGTACAAACGTAGTGGGGAGGGATGAGGGAGAAGAGGGTCCAATAACCTCGCCTTCCACAGCCTGTCAAGGAACAACATTGGCCCAGCTGGGGGAGTGCCGCTGGCAAAGTCTCTCACTCACTGCAGGTGCTTGGAGGAGATCATGTGAGTATCTATCCAGGTGGGGTACCCCACAGGCCCCCTGGCCTGCTTGTCCCTTCAGAACAGGGCAGAGTGGGGATCCTGAGCAGGCTGCCCACGCGCATGACTCTGCCCTTTCTTCTTTCAGACTGGGCAACAACGCTCTGGGGGATCCCACAGCCCTGGGGCTGGCTCAGAGTTTGCCTCCACAACTGAGGGTTCTGTGGTAAGTCTCCTCCTGCCACCTGTGCATACAAAGCAGTGGAGAAGGGACCCAGGAGAAATGGGAACCAAGCAAGCCATGGGTTGAGCAGCCTAGCTTGATATCAGCATGGCCCCTTCTCTGCTGCCACTCCCCAGTCCCCAGATTCTTACTATTGAGCCTACCCATTGCCTCTGTGAGCCCCTAGTCATGTTTCCGTCCCTTCTGAGCCTCAGTTTCTCATTTGTAAAAAGATGTCACCAAGCCAAGCTGTCCTGCTTGAAAGCAAGTCTCTGAAGGTGTTCAAATAAATGTCAGTAAAAGGCCACATGCAAAAGCTGCAAGTGTATTGTTCCATTCTCTACAGGTCAAGTCCATGGCTTTCTGAGTCCCATGAAGCNCTGAGGCTGGGATTCTTGTATGTACAATTTCCTAGGAAGAGCGCTAAGACTAGAAACAGTGTGGAAAACTTGACTTCCTAATACACAAAGAAGCCAAGGCTTGGACTTAGCGTCTCAGATCCCTAGGTCAAGGAGGGCCTTTGGTATCCACTAAGTCCTTTGTGGGCAGGGACAGGGTCAAAGGCCAGCTGGGGTTGCTGCTATAGTCTGAGGCACAGTTAAGAATGTGAGGCTTAGGGAAGGCTCCCAACCCCCAGACCTGGCCCAGCCTCCTCTCACCTTTTCCTTTCCAGTTTGCCGTCCAGTCATCTGGGTCCAGAGGGGGCCCAGTGCCTGGCCCGGGCCTTGGAGCAGTGCCCAAACATAGAAGAGTTCAGGTGAGGTGGGGCCCTGCCTGGACTGAGGCACAGGTTGGGGAGGATCTGGGCAGTTCTGACTTGTGTCTATGCTATCCCACAGCTTGGCAGTGAATAACCTGGCTGGAAGTGTCCCACATTTCTGCAAGAGTCTCCCACTGCTCAGAAAAATTGAGTAAGTATCCTTCCCTGGTTGTCTGGGGCCCTGCTTTTTGAAAAAGACCACAGCTCTTTTTCAGCGAAGTCTTATACCCAGGAGGGTCATTCAAGAGATGAGACTTGGGGCTAGGGGGTGGGAGGATGATTTTCTAAGACTTACCCGCTGGCCCTGGCCAGGCCAATCTGGTCCCTCCTGCTCTCACTATGGGAAAGGGGGTCCTGCTAGTGGTGGCCCCTGTCTCAGAGGACCATCACCATTCCATCCCAGCCTGATTTCCTGCAAAATTGATGACCAAGCTGCCAAGCACCTTGCCACCAGCCTCATGCTCTGCCCAGCCCTGGAAGAAATCTTGTGAGTGCTTGGGAGAGCCCTGAGTTGGGAAGAGCAGATGCCTCTGGGGCTGGCCCTGCCTACTGTATGCTGGAGCTGGCCCTACCTACTGTGTGCTGGAGCTGGCCCTGCCTACTGTGTGCTAGAGCTGGCACTGTCTCTCAGCTAGTCCTCCACTCTGGAGATGGGAAGCCCCTTCTTGCCCCACAGTCTTACTCCCATGTGCAGGGCCACTCCCAGGACAGAGCCACTGAAACTCTCCTGCCAGTTTCTCTACCTGTGGGGTGGGAAGGGAGGTGGGCCATATGGTCTGCAAAGGGTTTTTGTCTTTCACCTTCCCTTTTGGGGGNTACTTTTCATGGTTTATGGTAAACTACTTGTAAATAGCTGTTGATAATGCAGACGGTAGAAGCTGGCAGACAGCCACATACATACACACACAGCCAACACACACTGGCTATGTCCTCTTTGGCCATCCCACTGCCTCAGACCTCAGATTCTGCCAGCACTGTGAAGCTGTTAAACCTGACTGCTGGCACTTGAGGCCCTGGGCATTGAGAAGAAGAAAATTCTAACTCCCCAAGTACAGGGCACAGAATGCAAGAAGATTTCTAGGTCTGCATNCTAAAGAGTTTGGGGACATTTGTTTTTTCTGTCTTGGGGACAGAACTCATGCATGTCAGGTAAGTATCATGCCACTGAGCTACACCCTCAGTCCTCACTGTCCTCAGTTCTTAGTNCTCCTCCTTATTGCCACAGGTCAGCACTAGCTGATTTTGAACTCTGTTACCAGTGACCCTCCCCTTTTAACCAGTGGGAACTGAACAAGGGACTGAGCACCCTGGGTCCCCACTGGAAGTTCTGCCCTCAGTAGCACTGAATTCACTCTCTTCAATACTTTCCCTTCCTTCCCATAGAGCNTCCACGGATGGTAGAGACATATGCTTCCATTGAAGATTAATTTCTTAAAGCAAAAACAATGTGGGGGAGATTTAAAAAATATGACACACGCTATCACACAGGAAGCAGACATTGCAGCGAGGTGCTGGCTTGGTGTACATTGCTTCATATTGTGGTTTCTGAGGAACGTGTTGCTCAGGAATGGGGATAGGGTGAGGGCAGNTAGGAGGAAGGAACCACCTGTACCCTGAGAACTCTTCAGGGATAAGGTACTGAAGCACCTGGTGGGTAACATCTCTTGTACCTGATGCTGCTGGCACCTAGGGCTACCTCCTGCCGTCCTTTTACCTCAGTGCCCTCCTGCCTCTGAGTTTGCCCCGCCTCCACTTTGCAGGCTGTCCTGGAACCTCCTTGGTGATGAGATGGCTGCGGAGTTGGCCCAGGTCCTGCCGCAGATGGGGCAGCTGAAGAGAGTGGAGTATGACACCCTTGGGTGGGGAGTGTAGAAGGGACCCTCATCTTAAATAAGCCCAGGGGTTAGTGGGCTATCCCTGCCTCTCAGAAATCTGTCCAGTGTCTTGGAGCACTCTGGCTGGTCCCAAACCCCTGCCAATCTTAGTTCTTCCCATGCTCAAGTCATTAGCCTTTCTACTGTCCCACCAGAAGTCAGAGTCCACTGCTATGTGCTGGCAATGTAGGAGGAGGGGACCTTGTCTTGCCTGGCATAGGACATAGAGAAGGAAACCCTGCCCCAAGCCTCATGCTTGCCTTTCTTTTCCTCTTCCCCTGCCACTGTCCACTGCAAAGCTTGGAGAAGAACTGTATCACAGCATGTGGAGCCCAACTCCTGGCTCAAGGGCTGGTCCAGGGCTCCTGTGTTCCAGTCATTCGGTAATGAAGGGCTGGGCTTTGCGGTGGAAGGCCATATAGACCCCACAATTTGAATCAACCTCCTGTGGGGAGAGGCANGGCCTGGGCTGAGAATTATCCAGGGAGACTTGGGACTATTCCACTAGGAATTTAGCAGCNAGTGGACCTGGATCAAATCCCAGCTCTGCTATTTGCCAACTGCATTAACTTTGCATCTGTAACTTTATGTCTCTGAACTCCAACTTCCCTACCTGGGAGGGTGGTGAGGACCAAAGAATGGATAGGGCACAGAGCCTGGGACATAGCTGACTCTCAGTTGGGGACATCATGCTCAGGTGGCTGCACTGGTGTATACTTCCTCCACTGGGGGACATGGATGGTTCTTCCACTTTAGGCCTTGGTCTTTAACCCTGTAGGTAGGTTAGGAGTAGAGCAAAGAGGATGAGGGNACAATTCTGGAACTGAGGCCCATGTCTATACCCACAGCCTCTGGAACAACCCCATTCCTGCCAATGTAGCCCAGAGTCTACAGAGCCAGGATCCCAGGCTGGACTTTGCCTTCTTTGACTAGCAGCCCCGGGCTCTCTGAGGAACTTGATGGACCTCTCAAGACTCTTGGATCCAGTCCAATGATGACCACATCACCCGCCAGGAAGGGGGGCTCAGGAGAAGAGCCTCAGTTGGTGCCTAGCATCCTGTGAATACCCCAGGAGGGAAGAGTACATTTGTCTTGTTACAATCCTTAGGGAGAACTTTCCTGGGAACTGAGTGCTTTGTTTGCCCAAAAGAGGGCCATACATGACATGTGNTACCAGTGGGACATTGGCACAATGAGAGTACTATGATGTCATATATGACAGGGAAGGCTATGTATGGTGCACTATGACTTCGACATGGGAAGGTCATATTCATGACAGAATAGGTCATATGTGGCATTACATGGAACTTATAGTGTGGCACCTGGTCAGTGGCTCTTAGCACTGTAAATGGCAGTACATGGGATCAGGAATCCACCTATGACATGCTGTTCATATCACATAACACTCAGCTTGCCAAGGGACCACAGGCAAGTCCAAGACCTAATTTATTACTATTTAAAAAACATGAAGCTAGGTTAATAGTATAGGCCTCATAGCTGTTCAGGAATCTGAGGCAGAGGGATTGCAAGTTCAAGGACAGCCTGGGTAATTTAATAAGAGCCTGTCTCAAAAGATGAAAAAGGGCTGGGGATACAGCTCAGTGGTAGAGTGCTTGCCTAGCATGTGTGAAACCCTGGGCTGAATTCTCAGATCCTTTTTTCAAAAGTATTTATAATAATATCCAGAGCAGCTAAGCCAGGGCATATTTCTGCCCTGGGCTGGAATGGGAGAGCACTGACTGGCCCAATAGCCTAATAGTCAGGGCTGTGGGACATACCGAGGACTCAGCATGAAGTCCCCTCCTGCTGGAGCCTCAGTTCTCCCCTCTGTTAATTGGGTAGCCCTCCTTTCCAAGGACTTTCAGCCCAGGCTTAGGAGCTAGTTTGATCCTGGGACAGTTCAGGTTCATCTGTTCTTTCCTGGTATAAGGGATGAAGCCAAGCCTAAGGGCTCAGGGATGGGTACTTCAGGACATTAGGCAAGGCCACTGGGCCCACCTACTACCTCAGCAGGACTCTGAAACCCTTTGAGACTCCATGGTTTTTGTGACTTCCAAGAGGGGGAAGGATAGAATCCANGCCAAATGATCAATAAATGCATACAGTCTTCCTGTCTGTAGCTGGTGTCTATGCATTTCTTGCTACTCCTCTGAGGTCAGAAGTATGCCACCTCTGCATTGTGGACTGGAGAACTGGAGAGATGACAGAGGTGTGCTAGGATAGGCAGGGGCTGGAAGTTACTGGTCATGTGACCACGGGCAACTCACCGTACCTCACCTGCCGTATGTGGCTGTTATCAAATTTCAGGTGATAGAAACAGGTTTGTTTGACCTACATAATACTTAAACTCTTCTGAATTAATGATCAGTATTTAAATTTAGGAACTTGTACATAAAAAAATCCCAACTCCGGCTTCTCAGGAGCTGGTCTAAAGCCAGACGTGGTAGCACACGCTTGTAACCCCAACTCGAGCACTTGGGCTACATAGGGAGGAGAATCAGAAGTTCAAGGTCTTTCTCTGCTACATTTCGAATTCCAGGACAGCCTGGGCTATGAGAGACTCTGTTGGGCGGAAGGAGGGGCTACTCNAGCCCTCCCACTTGAATGTACAAGGTTACTCTGATGAAGCCACATGGATGTGACCTTTAGATGGGGCACACATCCCTTGGGCTGCTACAATGCCTCCCCTATCATCTTGATACCACACCAACTATCTTCCTTTGCTTTTTGCCTGGCCAAGAGTGTGGCACATTTGGAAGATGGCTGAGAATGGATGGTGACTTGGCCTCTAGCTACCTATCTTGGAAGGTGTAAACTATTTCTTCGGGTTAGACACACACACACACACACACACACACACACACACACACACAATGTATGCACCTGTATGGACACAAGGTCAGGAAAGCAAGGTGACAAAGTAAGTGCTGATTACATGATAGCTCCCTTTCTCTTTTACAGTTGAGTGTCATAAAGGGTGCAGAGATGCTCCAAGAGACAGAATGGCACCTACTCTCAGTGGGTACAAGTCCCTCCTTCCACCACATTGTGAAAAGCCAGGCCAGGAGGGCGCAGTTATGGCTCAGGGCCACTAGAGGGCAGGCTGGCCCACCAGTGATTTCCAGATGGCTCTCACCAGGAAGAAGGCCGTAAGACCCATAGGAGTTTAGGTGATGCTGGAGGCTGTTCCCATTCGGAGCTTGGGATGTCAAAGCATGCTTGTGGCTTACCAGGATGACTTGGCCCTGACCTTTTTGGCCCTCCANGTTGTCTCCGGCCAAGTGCCAAACACCCATCCATCATACCAGGACACCCTTATNGGGCCAGAATTAGGGCACACCTGTCACCACCCATCATGACCATGGGCAAGAAGATAGCAGGTAGAGGATTCAGGAAGTTTACCAAGAAATCCTGGGTCTAAATTCTGTTTCCCTTTCCTGGGAAGTTGCCAGATCAGCTAGCAGGAGAGGTGCTGACCCCTGTCTGGCCTAGACTGAAGATGGAAGAGTTAAATTTGAGAAAGAATCAGGCACATCCACCAAAAGTGCCAGGCCAAGTGACATGCACAGGGTAGTACCCAAGGACAGGGAGCCCAGAACACAGGGATACTCTCNCCTTTTCAGCTCATTGTTTTGTNTTTGGCTTTCGCTCTTTGACTCTGTCCAAATTCTAAACTCCAAGAAACTCACAACAGTGGCCCCAAAACCATCAGAGGGGAAAAAGGAAAGGGAGAAGGTCCCAAGGCCTCTGGAAGCTGAGGCACAGTGNCCTAGGCTGCTTGTGGCCACCAGCCCTGGTGCAGCAGGCTGGGAATGTTAAGAGTTCATTGCTGGGCAGGTGTGTGTAGGNCAGGGGAACTTGGAAGGAAAGCAGAAGGCTCTCAAGGACAATTAAAATTTGAGAGGAAGACTTGACTGGACTGGCGTGTCAGTCCTTTGGAACCTGCCTGCCTGGCAATGCAGAGAGCCGGTTAGGCACACCTCAAGTCTGTATGCCAATTCCTTGTTCTTTTCCTTGAGAAAAACTTCCTTTCCTGCCGCCTACCTGCTTGGGAACCTTGGCAGGTTTTCATCTAAAGCTGGTGGGGCCCAGTGTCTCTGACAGCTTCTTCCCGGAGTAAGCTCAGTTTAAAAATATAGAGAGAAGCAAATGTAATCCAAAGAGGTGGTAGGCCAGTGAGAAATGTGAGGGCCTTCTCTGAGACATAAGCTTGAGGCCGGGCCTGGGAGCACCTCAGTCTGCCTGCAGAGTTGCTTGTCACTTGCTCATCATCCTAAGGGTTCGGATGGAATGGATGNCTATCTTCCTGTGGGAATCATAGCTACTCTTTCTGTCTCAGACCTGAAGCCCTTCCTGCTTTGTCTGTCCTGTCCCCAAGCACACACAGCTGTCTGGAAGCCACTGTTCCAAACTGCCTTGGGGAATTGATGAGAAAGCTCCCTGTAAAGGTCTAGTTATAAAAACAAAACCAAAGCCTCCGTGTGCAAGGAANGTGAGGGTTCAGCTTCAGCAAGCCTGGGCCTCCTGGAACTGGTGTTCTGCATTTCTAAAGCCAAAAGAGAATCTGGGAGTAGTCCTAGGCTGGGGATTGAAGTAGCCTGCCAGTCCCGGTGTTCTTCAGACAAGGGTCCCCCCAGGAAGTGAAATGGTCCTGCACACCTCTTGGGTTCTGTTTTGACCAGCCAGATCAGGTCTCATCCAGAGTTTACAGGAAAGACTTTTCAGTGGCCAGTGTGCTGAAAATTACCAGGCAGCCTAGGTCCCACGGATTGGTCACCAGTGGGTCCCACCTCTAGTCACCAGTGGGTGGGCAGCTAACAACAGTGGAAGAAAGCCCTCCTTTGTCCATGGCCACACCACTCTGAATGTTCCTGATCTCATCTGAGCTTGAGAACTTTCCCTGTGACTCTGACCTGAACTGTTGGAGAACCCAGGCAAAACCTGCCCTCACTGAGCCCAGTGATCTCAGAANCAGGAGACGAGCTTCAGGGTAGCGGCNCACACATTATAATCACAACTCCCTCTGTCCCCTCCCTTCCCACACACCTGAGGCCCAGCCAGGTCCTAGCAGCAGGGTGCCTTTGACTCCCAAGCATAGGGAAGGGTGCAAGCAACTTGGATTACTCTGAGCAGTTGGTCCAAACAACCAGAACCAGAGAAACAAACCCAGAAGCATGTGCTGTTACAGGCACCCTGCNGGGGCCTCTTAAGGGACTCAGGCCTCCAACTANACAGAAAACTCTCTAGGATCTCTGTGCAAGGCAATTCTTCACCCCCACTTTTCAGTCTCGCACCTTGCATGCAGTGTATGACACTAAGCTGGGACAAACCCTTGACTTGTGTTTCCTGACCTCTGCCATCGGCTCGAAGGCAGCTTTATTGAGATAGAACCAGCATCTGACACTTGCTCTTTAAAGCATGCATGTCCTTTGGGTTTATCTAGTAATACAACTATTAGTCAACTTTTCATCAGTGTGACAAAACACTTGAAGTCACCAAAAAGAAGGACTTCCTCTGGTTTGTGGTTTTGGCTCACGGTATGCTGGCTCCATTGCTATTGGACATTCCGGGAGGCAAAACATCATACCTCATGGTGGTCAGAGAACAGAGACATGGTAAGGAAGCCATTGCACCATGGACAAAGGGAGAAGACACCCTCAAGGGCATGACCAGGGTGATCTTCCTCAAACCAGGCCCCCACCTCCTAAACTATCACTTCCCAATAGGGAAATGATTTACAGACTAAGACTTCAACACACGAGCCTCTGGGGACATTCCAGATCCAAATCATAACTATATTCTAATTTTGAAAACTTTTTTTGTCCTTCCAAGAAACCCTGTATCTAATAGCAACCATTCCTGTTCTCCCTCCAAGGCCCTTTCTGCCTCTGTAGATCTTCCGGACATTCCCTTACACAGTAAGTGGCCTTTTATGATGGACTTCCTTTGAAACCATGCCTACCTACTGTAATGTTTCAGTACTTTTCCTTGGTGAGTAATACTCCACCATGTGGACTGTGCACTGAACTTCTTTACCAACAGTTGATACATATTGGATGCTTCCCACATTCTGGCTCTTGTGAGCCATGTTGCTACAAACATTCATGCTCAACTTTTTGTGTGGCTATACATTTTCATCTCTCTTGGGGAAGTAGGTACCTAGGAATGGAATTGCTGTGACCCCTGATCTTGGTACTCTGTCCTCCCCACCAGGGCCTAGTGACATCTTCCCCACTGGACACTCCAATCCCCTTATTCTTATGGGCTTAGTGCCATGGCTGAGTTGGGTCACTATGCTAATTGCCTTTAACCCTGAACTTTTCATCCATCTATTTGTCTACNTGAACCTGGCATCGCTTCCCAGAGTCCAGCTTGAGAAGACTATCCAGTCCTCACTTTCTACCCCAGTGTCTTTGAAGGCCAGTGAGATCCTGGGGACTAATCAGGACAATCAAGGAAGGCTCCCTGGAGGAAGTTCAGCTGGAGTGGGCTCTAAGAGATCCCACAAGTTGCTTTGTCCCAGAGCTGAGCAGAGAGCATCAAGGACTTTGGGGGCAAGGAGATTGAGGAGAGTCTGGAGAAAGNCAGGATGCTCCAGGGACAGGCAGACAGAGAACAAAGCTCTATGCCCTGGGGCTGCTTGGTGGGGGCCCTTCTAAGGCTGCAAAGTGCCTGTGACTCAGATGTGGAGGGAGTTCGTAGCTACAGCGTGAGTCTCCGCGTTAACCCTCATCTGTCTGGAATAGAAAACCTACAACCCAAGCGCCAGGCTTTAACCCTTAGCCGTGCGGTCCGTGCCCACCAGGGCCAAGGGCTTTAGCCATGCCTGTGAGATCTCTGGACAGCCATGGCCCCCCTCATGAATCTGGTTAAAAGAGCTTTGGCGCTGCTGTCCAGTNGTTAACGTGCTCAGAGGGTACAAAATACCACTGAGTGGCCACCAGCTGCCCAGCAACAGAATAGTCCCTTAAGAACTGGTGCCTCTTCTGGGTCAAAAGCGGACTGCACAGATGGGAGGCCTCAGCTCCGTGGGAACTGCTCTCCCGTTGAGCCCAAACCCCACTCCAAACGTCTTTATCTCGTCGTCTTTGTCACGGGAATATGTGTCATCTTCCCAGTCTCTGGCGGCAAGAAAACGCTATTGACAGAAAAAAATAATAAAATAAAAGAAGAAAAATACTGCGGTTCTAGTGCGGCCCCAACAGCTCGGAAGCAAGCCCTGGGCGTCGCCCCGAGGGCTCCGCGCTACGCCCCGCATGCTTAGGAGTGGCAGCCGCGGGCGGTGCCCCGGGGTCCGGCGGGCCAGGCGATCGCACCACAGGTTCCCGCGTCTTCAGCCCGAGAGCAGCGCGCGGAGCTCCGCGGTGCCTGACGCCCAGAGCGGCGGGCCCGGGGCTGGGTGCGAACCCGCGGCGTCGCGCCGAGTGGCAGCCTGCTGCATCCAGGTCTTTGCGGGCCACAAGCCGGGAGCGGGACAGGCTCCNGTACAGCCCGGAGAGCCGCCCCTCCAGGAAGCGCCCGCCTCGCGCCCGCTTCCCGCCCACATCCTCCCTCGACAGGAGGGAGGAGCCCGCGCCGCAGCCGCGGCCCGAGGAGGGCCGGCCCCAGCCCGGGCGAGCGCACGAGTGGGCACGGCCGCGCGGGCAGCGCCCTGAGCCTGTCCCGCGTCGCCGCCCGGCCGACAGCACAGCGTGCGGGGATGCCCCGGCGGCCCGGAGCACGCTGAGGCTGCGGGACGCGCGGTGAGTGGGGCCCGTGGCGAGCGCGGCGAGGGCGGGCCGGGCACTGCGCGCGCCCAAGTTCGGCCTGGGGCTCCGAGGGAAGCGGGTCCTGCGGGAGGGATTCTGAACGTCCGTGGCCGCCGCCCCCCGCAGCATGCCCGGGTGACTCAGCTACCACCCGACCACGCGGGGGCGCCCGTCTGCGGGGGGCTGGTGACCGGGCGGCCTCGAGGACACTGGCTAGCTGTCTCGGGGGGACTCTCTTCCTCCGTTAGATGTCTGGAGGGCGTCCAGAGATGGCATCCCATTGCCACCAGCACAGCCGCGGGAGGAGAGCGGGCCGCGGGCTCTAGAAGGGCGCACCCCTTGACTCCACCCTGACCCCGACCCAGCCCTACTCAAATCAGCCCTAGGGCCGACTCCCTGCTCCAGCCGGAGAGAAGAGATGGGGAATAGTGCTGGGCAGCTTTCCAGAAGTCGGAGTGTGTTTGCAAACTAGTTGTTGCGCAAAAGCTGTCTGGCACCTGTGTGTTTCAAGGGATGGAAGAGGAAGCGAGAAGCCTTCTTCCTTCCTTCCCATCCCTGCAGCGATACTCCTGGGAAAAATAAAGGACTAATGCTCTTCTTTCCTTCTCCTCCCCTCCCCTNCTGAATCCTCACCCTACCTTTGGTAGGCAAGCTAGTCTTTGGATAACGGGCTACCTCAAAAGGGGGGGCTGGGAGTGCCCAAGGTCACAGGTGCAATAGCAATCCGGAACTGGGTGGCCCTCCAAAGGGTCTGCCTTGCACGCTGATTCTTCCTGCCCCATAAGTACTCTGGGGGCAGGNGCAAGGGTAACAGTCTTTAAGGATTAGCCCAGCTGCCCTTTGTTTTGTCTGACCATAGATCTCCATCATGTAGGGGTGTGAAGCTGTCATCCAGAGGTGGGANGGGGTATTATCTGCCCCTTGAGGCATCTACAGCTTTTGTGGTTGGTGGCATTGTTGCCAGGCAGGGTTCCTGCTGAGAAGTTCCTAGTCCAGGGTCAGGGTCCTGCTTTCCTGCCTGGGGGATGTTCCCTCCCTCTGCCTTCTTCCAGGCTGCTAAGGCAGTAGCATGACTTCCAGAATACAGCTCCCTCACCTTGGAGAGCATGGCCTCAGAGGGGACTTGATNTGGGCTGGTCAACGTGGGAGGGTCTGGTCATCCTGCCATCTTGACAGGGCAGCTGGAGAGGATAACCAGCCAGACATGCTGTCCATGAGAGACAATATAAGGTCTCCAGTGCTTNAGGATTGAGTCAGGGCCAGAGGTGCCTCCTGGGTCCTGGTCCTATGTTCTCTGGCCTCTGGTCACCTGGCTGCAACTCCCCTTGTGAAGTCAAGAACACTGCTGTCTGAATTGGAAGAGAGCCCTTCTCCCACAGAAAGGGAGGCATTTTGGTTGTCTGTCATTTATGGTGTCCTATGGACAGACAGCCCCAATATGGGAATTGTGAGAGACCTGGCCTTGAACACCTTTTTGTGACCAGAAGTGGGATGGGGGCCTCAACTCTCTGTGCATCCAGTTCATCTGTAAAGTGGGTTCATCTCCAGGGCCACTTGGAAACTGACCAGGCACAAACACAAAGCAGTGAGTTTATTGCCACCCTGGCAGGGGCCCAGTGAGCTCTGGGGCTGTCCTGAGATGGTGATCCAGCCTACTGGAGTGGGAGGGTTCATCAGATGCATTTCTGCATGGNAAAACCAGGACAAAGGCTGTGGGTGCTTGAGTTCTCCTGGCCTCTGTCGCTTCCTGCCTTCATGCCTTCACACACACACACACACACACACACACACACACACACACACACACACCCCTTTGGGCCTGGGTGTTTTTCCATCTGTGAAATGAGGCAAACTGCAATATCAACCCATTTGCAGAGCTGTAGGGAGGCTAGGGCCAGGAAATGGGGCAGGAGTTATTACGAGTGGGGAACTCTTCAGGAGGGTCTCTGATTATATTTCAAGCTCTTCCCCCAATGACGTGAGAATTAAAAACTCGAAGGGACTACATGAAGAAGAGGGTCAAATGCCTCAGTTTCTCTATGTGCGTAATAGTGAGGTGTGCACCCTCTGTTCCCTTTTCTTTCTGGGTAATTGNGTGTTTCCTTAAAGAGAGTTGTGAGGATCAATTTAGCTGACAAAGGGCTTGTGTGCCAGCGCTGTGACTGGTGCGGGAGGCACTTGGGAACAGCTGTCATCCCCATTGTTCCTGGGAATATTAGTATACTTGATTCGCATAACTGCATTCAGGATCCCTTCTGGGATTTTTTTGGGGGGCCCTTAACCACCTCTCTATGCAGAGGCGAATCCTGGGATCCAGACATTGGCCCTTCTGGGCTGTTCTGGGGGCAGAGGCCTGGGTAAGAAGGTTCTACCCTGCCGAAGTGTGANGAACACTATTTGAGGTGGTGTATCCCGTGTGGGTTCCCCATCTCCCCACCTGGAACTGACCTCACTGGGCTCTGAGGTTTGAACAGAAGACNAAAAAGCTCTCTCTAGTAATTGCACTCCTGTCANGAGACACAGCATCTCTGCCTGCTGAGAAGCTCCTAGCTGTTCCTGCCTTCNNGTCTTAGGCCCTCCCCTCCCCTACAGCCTGGGGCCACAGAGGCAGGAGCAGATCACCTCTAGAAAACACCCATCCCCGTTTGCAGCACATGGCTTCAGAAAGGTCAGTGTGGACTCTGTGGAAGCAGGAGGCTGGGTCACCCTGCCATCCACACAGGGCAGCTGGAGACGGTGACCATNATGTTCCATCCCTTGCTGTCCAGGAGAGACAATTTAAGGTTCCCGGTGCTTGAAGACTGAGCTGGGGCTAGAGGTGCCTTCCATGGCCTTTGCCCTCATTTGCCTCCTGAACCTGGCTCCCATGGAGGTCAAGGAGATACTGTGTATAGTGTGTTGGAGTACTCTACTTGTCACCTGCANCCACACTGTTGTCCCCTGGAATATGAGATGAAGAGACTAGAGGGAGAGACATATCCCTGTCCCTTTACCTTACTTTGTTTTCACCAGGATGTCTGTAATCTATTCATCTGTGCATCAGCTCCTTACCTACCCCTTCCTCCAGTGGGCATGAACAGGCTGTGCCTCCATCTTGAACAGTGCCTGGAATATAGTAGGTGACCAGTAAAATGCCGTGTGAGGGNTGGGAGTCTACCCTTCATCCCAAATGAGGTCCTGAGTGTTGGTTGACAACCTGGAAGGACTATGAGCTTGCCACTCCAAGTCCCTGGAGGACCACTGGTTTCACTATGCTGGGTGCCAGGGATTGGATGTGGAGCAGGGAGTGTGGAAAGGTGTTTGTCAGAACAGGGCAGGATTTCCTGGCACAGAAAGCTGGGAGTTGTAGGTAGCCACTATTACTACTTGCTGCCATTGCCTGCCCACCGGTGGACTGAGGAATGCTGGGAAGTGTCACCCATTCCCCACTTAACCTAGACTACTCAGTCAACTGTCCTACCACTGAACTCTAGCCCCAGCCCCTGACCTCAGTTTTTTCCTCTAGGAAATGGGCAACTAAGAGCAGAAGCTCNCTCTCCCCTGCACACAGTTAGCTGTTTGGCTACTTAGCANATGTGTCCCAAGCAGCTCATCTGGTAAGGCTCTGCCCCTGGGCTGGAGAGCTTAGGAAAGACAGTAGGGGCATCTGTAGCCAAACCCCCAAGACTCAAAGGAGGCTTGGCCATACCTTCACAGTCAGAGAAACAGGTACAGAGGGGACAGATTCACACATAATTAGGCAGTGCCTAGTTGCCCCATGGCACTCCCATGGCGTGTGTGTGAGCACCATAGTGGGGGCCAAAGGATGAGCCCAATCTCGGAGTGAAACTCCATTAGTTAAGGTCCTCCCTCTGGCCAGACTCACTCCTGAGGTCCCCTAAGTGCTCAGAGCACTCAGCAGCTTGGAGAACTCTGTGTCCACCCCTCAGCTTCCAGAGAGGCAGGAGAGAGGCATGGTACCCAAGCCTACTTTGCAGATGAAGTGCAGAGACCTAGAAGGGAAGAGTGATAAGAGAAGGACCTGACAGGAAAGGCTACCGCCTTGCTACCTGATGACCACTTGGCCAGCCCCTGTAGTAACACTGGGAAGACCTTAGGTGGTTGAGCTGCAAATGGAGCCTGGGGGTCCTGGAGAGGGCCTCCCCAAGAGCTGGAGCTTAGGTGAGACTTAACCAGCCTCCTTCCCAGTATGGCCTGGCCCAGTAGGGGGTCAGGAGAGCATCAGAGCCAACCCCTGCTGCAGCCCTCGCCTGGCTGTCTACATCTATATTTATCCTGATAATGGCCTGGTTGCCTGGCAGAGTGTGGTGTCTTTTAAGCACAGCACCGGTGCCATAGCTAAAGTAGAAAGTGGTTTGTGTGCAGTGCTCCCCAACCCTGTCACCTTATNCAGAGTGAGTGCCAGCCTACTCCTGGGGCTCCATGCCACTTGGCAGGAGCGACACAGCCATAGTGCACAAGAAGAGCCCCTGGGAATGGGAGTCTTGGCTCTGAACCTTTCCTTCCCCAATGAGCAGGGATGTTGAGGTGGTGGGACTGAGGTTGGGGGGTTCTTATATGGCTGGAAGGTGAGACGCGCTGCAGCCTTTTAGCCCAGAGTGTCAAAGGACTTGTTACTCTAAAATCCCAGAGTTCAGCTAGGTGTGGTAGTGCACACCTTTGATCCCAGCTCTCAGGAGGCAGAGGCAGGGTGGATCTCTGGAGTTCCAGGTCAGCCTGGTCTACATACATTCAGGTTAGACCAGCCAGAGTTACATAGTAAGACTTTGTCTTGAAAAACCAAAAGCAGGACTAGAGAGATGGCTTAGCAGTTAAGAGCACTTGTTGCTCTTGCAAAGGACCTAGGTTCAGTTCCCATCCATAATTCTAGTTCTACAGGGTCTGATACCCTTATCTGACCTCTGGGCACCAGGCACACATGGTGCACATNTATACATGCAGGCAGAACACTCAAACACATAAAATAAATAATAAAAAGAAATTCCAAGAATTCCCAGGCCCAGAAACTTTGTGAATCTGTGATCCTAGGCTTCTGTAATTCTTTTTTACTCTTTCAATCATGTTCTTTAATTTGCTCAGCTCCCATTTTATATATGTCAGTGTTGGGAACCACGGAGATGAAAATGAGGCTGAGTGTGGCGGCACATACCTGTACCCCAACACTCAAGAGGCTGGGGCAAGAAGATTGCTGTAAGTTTACAGCCAGCCTTGTCTTCATGGCAAGACCTACTGCAAAACNCCAAAACAGAGNAAAAAAATAGTATCATTGGCTGCTCAGCCAGTGGTTTCAATTTGGTGATATCGGACTGGTTCTCCTTAGTGACCAGGAGAGCAGCAAGGGCCTTGTGGAGGGGTGTGTGGGTTATTGTGTTTCCTCCCCTACCCCAACACCTGCTTAAACATTGTATTGTGAGTTCATAGTCAGCCTGGTTTATATAGCAAGACCCTGTCTCCAAATCTAGAGGGCTGAGTGTGTGGCTTGGTGTCTGTGCACAGGGCCCTCAGTTCAGTCCCCGGCAACTCGAAATAGAAAAAGAATCGTCTGCAACATAGGATACCATGACAAAGCCGTGCATCTGGGATAACAGCAGCTGGGTCCAGAAATGGGAACAGCCAGACACAGCCTCCTGGTGTCCCTTCTCATCAGTGTCATGCTGCTTGCTTCCTGTCACACTCTTGTCATCACTATCAACAGCATAGGTTTCTTCTGTCCACACTTAACCTCACATAAAGAGACCAGTCGGGGGCAGGGGTCATATCCTCTTCCATGCTCCTTGAATCAGCACTGGGAGTGGTCCATCCCCATTGCTGACACACTGATCCCTTGATCCTGGATCAGGGTAGCAGCTCATACAGTGCTACTGTGGGCATCCTCACATGTGTCTTTTGGTGAACGCTTATGTCAGAAGTTAGCTTGCAGGTCCTGCAAAATATTTCTCCTAAAAGGTTTTCGTGAAACACCACTGCCTATGGCAAACTGTAAGCGTTCTGGTCACTCTTCGTTCTTGCCAGCCTGCAATGTGTCTGCAGCTTTGATCCTCCTAAGGATCGTGATGGTCATAGTGATGTCACATTTGGTTTTTCTGACCTGAATGTGAGGAATCAAAGGAGTCAAGTGAAGAAAGAGAAAGGTGCATTCCAGGCAGCTGGAACAGCAGGTGCAAACTCAGATATACACAAAACAGTGTCATTGGAACCTCATGTAGTGAAGAGCACAGTAGAGCCATGGGGGCGAGGGAGAGGGCCATGGAAGCCCTACCTGGGGACTAGATGTCCTGAAAGGGGAAGGGAGCCTCCGAGAGACTTTTATTATTGTGATGCAGAGCTTTCAATGTGTCCTGGCATTTCCGTGAGTAAGAAAGCAGATGCAGGAGGCTGGGGAAACAGCTCAGTCAATACAGTGCTTACATGGCAAACACCAGGACCCAAGTTCAGGTCCTAGCATCCATGTAAAAGTAACCCCAGCCGGGAAAACAGATAGGTGCATCCATCCCTGTGGCCAATGACAGCCAGCTTGGTCTTGTGTGGGAAGTTCCAGGCCAATAAGAAACCCTGATGAGCTGCTAGATGGTGGTGCCACCTTTAATCCCAGCACTCAGGAGCCAGAGGCAGGTGGATCTCTGTGAGTTCGAGGCCAACCTGGTCTGCAGAGTGAGTTCCAGGACTGCCAGAGCTGTTATACAGAGAAATCCTGTCTCAAAAACCAAAAAAGAAAGAAAGAAAGAAAGAAAGAAACCCTGAGGAATGACATCTAAGGTTGTCTTCTCACCTCTATATACACACACACACTCACACGAATGTGCGCACACACACACACACACACACACACACACACGCACACTCGCACATGCACATGCATTTATGTAAAATGTCCCATACACATAAAATAAGAAAATAAAAATTTAAAAAGGTAGTAATATAAATACTCATGTAGGTTATATAGAGAAGCANAGAAAGAAGAACAGAGACAAAAGTAGACCAGATGGCTTGTCCAGGGTCCCATCAGTCTGGAAGGAGGATCCTGTCTGAGACCCAGAAAGTGGTATCAAGAGCACTTATCAGCCTGGGAGCTGGAGGAAAAGAACTGTTTAGGCAGTCAGCCAACCTNCACTGACAGTGCGTGTGGNCACATGGTCACAAGGCCTGAGCAGGGATGTCTGGAAGGTAACCTCATGGTGCACTCAGCATGGGAGTCGCCTGGCTGTGACTCTCCTTTATTCCAGTTTTGTCTCTGTTGGGATGGTCGTGCTCACCTTCCCCTTCCAACTGACAGTTGACAGGTGGCCTGGAGCTCCGTGTGAGAAGTCAGAGCCCCACACCGGTACCCCAAACCTGCCCCTCAAAGCTTACTGTCTGTGAACTTGGCTGGATTATGGTGACCAGTTGTTTGGCCAAATACCAGTCTAGATGTTTCTGTGAAAGTATGTTTAAGATGCGATTAACACTTAAATCAGGCTTTGGACAAAGCCGATTATCCTCCATCCAGGGGATAGCCAGCCTTAGCCAAAGACTGAGCTTCCTACAAGATGAGGTCTTGGTCCTCAAGACCACACATAGAAAAACCCTTCCTGTTTCAGCCCATGCTGCCTCCCAAACATCAGGCTTACCCCTGTCATTATTCTGTGAACAGATTCTTTTTTTAAAACAAAACAAAACAAAACAAAACACTTTTTTAAAATTTATTTTAATTTTACGTGCAGTGGTGTTTTGTCTGCATGTATATCTGTGTGAGGATGTCAGAAGCCCTGGAACTGGAGTTACAGACAGGTGTGAGCTACTGTGTGGGTTCAGGGAATTGAACTTGGGTCATCTGGAAGAACAGTCTGTGCTCTTANCCGCTGAGCCATCTCTCCAGCCCCCGTCTCTGCCCCACAAAAGATTCTTTAAANCCAGCCTCTTGCTACCATCTCAGTTTCTCTGGAAGGTCCTGATGATGTGTTTGCTCTGTGTTCCTGGGCTTTGTCATCTGATCAGTGGGGTGACCGTGACCTTCAAGACCCCTCCCAAGCCTCATGAGAGCCTTGAGGACTTTGCGTGCCTCAGGGCCAGCAGGCAAGGGGTGACTGACTGTTTATTGAAGGTTCTAGTTAGCAGAGAATTACTATCTAGACCAGGCAAGGTAGGACTTGTATGGAAACCAAGTGTCACATCTGCTTAACTAGGCTACATGCAGGCCAAGCTAGAGCAACCCCCAAGGCGTGGTACTGGCCTCAGGTGTCTGCCTCCTTGCTCCCATCATGGTTGAAGGTAGGCAGCTCCCTCTGGGGAGCGTGTCAGAAACCGCACCTGCCTGCCAAACCCGTGGTTTGTGTGTACTTGGCCTCCTCCGCCTTGNCTGTAGGGCTTGTTCATACACGGGTTGTTAGGTGCCTCCCTAGGGCTTCTGATGGAGCAGGTCTGGGTGGGGCCAGATGGTAAACTTCTGGTACTTTCTGGGAGCCATGCTTGGAGCAGGAAAACCCTGAGCTTAAAGCTATACTCCTTCGAAGGTGGTGCCCACTCAGGTCCTGTGGCTTCTGTCGCCTTGGGTTGAGTTGGCTGAAAACCTCAAGGACTGTCACCATGTCCCAGTTCTGTTATCTACTCCCTGGCCCCATCCTCCGCCGTTGGCTTAACTGGTATGGTACATTATGCCCACAGCAGGAAAAGGCGATAGAGAACCATGTGTCTCAGCCAGTTTTAGTCCCTCGCCATCTATGTTTGGCCACACATTCCCCTGTTTTTGGGTCTGCTGTCTCCACCCCAGAGATTAAGANCCACTGGTAATAGCAAGTTTGCTTTATCTTAATCCTCGCAACAACCCAGGAACATACTTTATTGCTTCTTTTTACAGAGGGCAAAACTGAGAAAGAGAGGTTAAGTAAATAACATGCCTGAAGTCACACAGGAGAGAAATGGCAGAGCCAGAGGCTTACNTTGGATAGGATACTACATCCAGAGTCTGTGCATTTCACTGCCATTTGCTACTGGCCAGAGTACCAAGTGTCTAGGTGACTGCCCTAGGTGACTAGCAAGGCTTTGTAACACTTTGCTTCTTATAGTTTGCATTGGAAACAGAATTTTTTCATCTTCCAAATATCAGATTGGACACACCACTGTGTGGAGGTCAGAGGACAACTTCAGGTGTTGGTCCTTCCTTCTACCTTGCTGGAGGCAGGGTCTCTCTGTTGTTTGCTGCTGTGTACACCAGGCTAGCTGGCCTGTGAGCTTCTGGAGATGCTCCAGGCTCTGCCCACCATCTCACCACAGAAGCTCTGGGCTTATAGTCACACACCGCCACACCTGACTTTACCTGGGCTCTGGTGGGTCAAACTTAGGTCCTCATGCTTGTGGAATGAGTCCTTTACCCACTGAGCCATCTCCCCAGCCTTGGGCATGATGTTTTGACAGTGCCTATGCCTCCTACTAAGAGTCCTTATTGGCAGTCCCACAGGCCCCCTGTCCCTAAGAGTGGCCACAGCTGGGAATCTTGGAGTTGAGCTGCTGCTGCTGGGCCACCTTATCTGCCCTCACCCACCTTCCACTCTTGTCTCTGGGTCCCTAGGGCCTCCTGCAACCCATCGTCTCCCGGGCCTGCTTCACTTGGCATCTCCTGTCACTACCACCTCAGAGTTGGGGTCCTACCATCTGGGTCAGCTCCAGAGTCCCCTCAACTGCACTGAGCTCCTATGTCCAGAGTCAGTGGACCTTGACTCCATCTATCCCTTGCCCCTTCTCGAGCCTCAGTTTCTTCCCTGTTACGTGGGACTGTCACTTCTCTTTCTGATCTTTCAGAAGGTTATGAGAGTCCAAGGTTGGAGACGTGGGTTTTGCTCTTGAGTGATGTAGATGAGCAGCCTGCTGCTGGCTTCCTAGCTCCTCGTGCATTTATTACATTTGCTGGGTGTTCACAATATACAGATCTGCATTCATGCTGGGGTCAGTGCAGGGGCTCCCATGAGAACTCACATTATGGGAGCTTGTGGAGGAGTATGTGAAGCAATGGTAGGAGACAGTGATCACTGAAAGAGATGGTGCGGAGTAGACACAGATCACACTGACTCCAGTGATTGTGGAAGGCCTCTGAGAATGCTGACAACTGGGACCCTTCAACAGACGAAAGGCGTGTTTGGCAAATAGGACAGCAAGAGCAAAGGGCATGGCCCAGGTGAAAGGTGGGCATGTTTGAAATCAGAGGGCAAGCCTGTGAAGCTTGGCAGAGACCTGCGGAGGAGGGCNTGAGAAGGATCAGCTCAGCCTGCCTCCCTCAGCCTGCAGTGGTGCAGGGGGTTGTGTGATCTGGGAGGGGAAGGCGTTAGAAGATTCTGTGGTAGCATTTGACTTTCACAATTCAAAAGTCACTCTGGCAGGGTAGGGGAGAGCTGNATGAGCTGGGCATTGCTGAGCAGGAGATTTTGTAGCTCGCCAAGCCATGGCAGGGGAAGTGGAGGGGTGAGGCTGAAGCTGGCCGCAGGTAGGAAGAGGCTGCCCCATGGGATGTGGGAGAGGGAGGTCAGGGAGTCATCGGCCGTGGATTACTAGAGTTCTGGCCAAAGCCACAATACTCCAGGTGTGTAGCTTAATTTTAATGTCATCAGAGTTCATCCTTCTGTCAAGAGCAAGATGCCTGGTCCTGATGTCAATGGCCACAATTCTTTATCATTTTTTATGCTTTATTCAGGGTCTCACTGTCTAGCTCAGTCTGAGCTTGAGCTCTTGATCCTCTTGCTTCTACTTCTGAGTGTTGTGCCAACCTCTACCTGCTCTTCANCCTTGTTATTGCAGCCCTAGGATATACATGGAATGTTTGTTGAATGGATGTGTGACCAGCNACAGGTCATTTCCAAGTCATTTCTGTTTGCCTCACCTCATCTATAAACGGGACTACTGGTTTTGCCTGCCTGACTCCAAGTTCTTTCCCAGGGACCTGTGCCCACCTGTGTCAGGAGTCAGGATCAACCTTGGAACAGGCTCCCGCTGCCTGCACCCCCTCTTCTAGCCCCAAACCCCAAATTACCTGCAGATGGTGCTGTCCTGGAGCTTTTCCATCTTGCCCAATGTGCACACAGACCCAACCCCCCCCTTAATGACACCTTGCTGCCTTCTGCTGAGGGAGGGGAGGGGGCTGGCCCAACCAGGCTGTGGTTTCTTTTTCCATTGCGTCAGGCCTCAGGGTCCGGATCCCTGCCCTGCTGCGGGGCTGGCACCAAGGGCCACTCTGATCTCCTGCCTGTCCCAACCTCAGACACCATGTGCTCCCCATTTCGGGGATCCAGGAGCTTCCTGCCAGAGGGTGAGTTGGAGATGGGAGCCCTGCCCCCGGTTGGGGAGGAGTCCACTTCCCCGCCCACCATTCATAGAACTCTGTTTTTCTTCAGCTGGAGCTGGAGCAGACCCAGGTGGAGTTGTAGTGGGCTTCCCTGGACTAGGCCCTCCTTCCTGGCTATGCCCTCAGCTAGTTAGAGATGGGATGTTAGTGCAGTAACAAAGGCAAGATTCTGGGGACGTGGACAGGTCGGTGACTACCATGAGGGTGTGTCCTCAGAGTGGTCATGTGAGCTCAGGCCTTTTTATTTGTCCATTTGAGTGTGTGTGTGTGTGTGTGTGTGTGTGTAGAGTGTGTACATGTGACCACATATTCTGCACCAGAAAGTGTGCCTGACCCCTTCCAGGTAGGAAGAGAACTCTGAGCTATAGGTCCATGCCTAGGATGCATGAAATCCACTGTAGAGCCGCCAGTGTTGCAAANAGGAGGTGGATGAAGCCAACATGTCAGTGATGGGGTTAGGGGGAGACTATGAGGGTGTGGATAGGGTGATGCCAGAGGAGCTGAGGACCTAGGTTCTGGGTCCTCATTAAAATGNGGAGTGGGGCCAGCCTATGGCCACAGGCTTGCCATCCCACCTACTTGGTGGGAGACTGAGGCAGGGGATGGCAAGTTCAAGGCCTGCTGGGCTACAGAGTGAGTTCAGGGCCAGCCTGGGTAACTTAGTGAGACCACTCTCNCNAANNNNGTTTGTTTGTTTTTTGGTTTTCGAGACAAGATTTCTCTGTGTAGCCCTGGCTGTCTTGGAACGCTGTAGACCAGGCTGGTCTCGAACTCGGAGATCTACCTGCCTCTGTCTCCTGAATCTGCCTCAAAATTTAAAAAATATGTTAAAAGAAAAAGAGAAAAAAAATACTGGGGGTGTAGTTCAGTAGAGCATTTAGCACACATGTTGGGAGCCCCAGTTTCAAACCCCTATCACTACAAAATATATACATACATACATACATACATACATACATACATATATACATACATTAAACAGGCTTGTCCTTGGCTCTCTCACTGCAGCCCGGGTTATAAGCCTGCCTCTTGGTCCCAGACTCGCTGGTCTTGTGGGTTCCCAGGCTGTCCCCACTTTGCCCTACTATCCCCAGGTGAGAAGGCCCAGCACTGGCTNGNGCATGGAGAGATGGTCTCACAAGCTGCCTCCGCTTGTGAGGATGGTGGCCCTGGGCAGTGCCTAGTCAGCTTCCACTTCCTGTTCCTCCATTTCCTGTCTGTGGAGTAGGGTGATGATCCTGCCCATGCCCACCCCANACAGAACAGGAACCGTGTGGACACCTTTGATGCCCACTGGCCAGCTGAGGCTTTGCTCTCCATCCCCAGCCACTTGCACCACGTGCATGGCTTCCCAGCCCTTTCTGCAGAAACTGATTTTTACTGACAAGAATAAATCCTGCCGGCAAATTGCAGAGCTNTCCTGATGCTTTGGGAACTGTGACTGTAATGAGGTTCTAGGGACAGCCTGTAGGAGGGGGGAGCTNAGGANTGATTCTTCACTCTCCGTGTCCTCTCCCTGCCAGGAGGTCCCTGGGCAGGCAATGCATCTTGTCTGCAGTGTCCCTTAGGAAGCTGGCATTGGGGAGGGACCATGGTCTTTCCTGGCCTGCTGTGGGACAGCAGCTGCAGCTCCTTAACATGACAGCTGTCTCAGGCAAAGTGATCGTTTGAGAAGATCGGAAGACAAATGTGTTGGTACATGTAATCCCAGCAGGCAGCAGACAGAAACAAGGATTATAAACTCCAGGACAGCCTGGGCTACATAGTGAGATCCTACCTCAGAAAGGGAGGAGAGGGTGATGGCTCAGTAGATGAAGTTCCCACTAGGCCTAACAACCTCTGTTCTTTCCTGGGCTTCTCTCCTTCCAGGAAGGAGGGAACTGATTTACAAGTTGTTCCCTGACCTCCATGTACACAAGGATGCACACCCACCCATACCCCACAATAAACAAACAGATAGATATAAAAATTTTAAAGGGCTAGGAGACGGCCCATGTGCAAGCATGAGGACCCNAGTTCAGTTCCCCAATAACTTTGTAAATGGCAGGCCTGGTGATGTGCATATGTAATCCCAGTGCTGTGGGAGGCAGAGCAGGCAGATCCCTGGAACTAGCTGGCCAGCCAGTCTAGCTAGATAGGTGAGTTCCAGCTTCAACAAGAGACCCCATCTCAAAAACTCAGAGAGGTGGCTCAGTAGGTAAGGGTGCTTCTTCTGTAAGCATGAGGCTCAGAGGACTTGAGTTTGAAGGCCCAGAATCTGTGTAAAAGGTCAGGCATGATTGTGGGTGCCTAGAACCCCAACATCAAGGGGAAGAGACAAGAAGATTCTCAGAGCTCACTGGACATCCAGCCTAGCCAAAAAGGTAAACCTGAGTTCATTGAGAGACCTTATCACAAGGGAGTAAGACAGAGNGATAGAGGAAGACACCTGGCATCGTGTTCTGGCCTCTGCCTGTGTGACTGTTGTATTTGCACCCTCACATTCATGCACACCTCACACACAGCAAAGTGGAGAGCTATTGAGGAAGACGCCAGTGTCAACCCTTGGTCTCCACAAATGTACACACATGTGAATGCACACACATAAAGGGCAAATGAGATTATGCCAACCCTGTTTCTGACTTGCCATTACTTTCACTGTGAAGTCCAACTGCTCATAGTGACCTAGGCTTCTANANTCCCTGTCCTATATCTTCACTGTTCTGGCTGGGATCTGTAGGATCTCTAGCCCCAGAGGTGAGCAGCACTCAAATGTGCTCAGGAGACTACTGGCAGGTCTTGAGATGAGACAGGTACTTAACAAACATAGAGCAAATACATGAGCCTCAGTTTCTTCCCCTGGAAAATAGGATAGTACTACTATGTACCCCACAAGACTGAAGTAGAAAACAGTGGGGTCCCACCATGTGCAGGGGTATAAGTCCCCTCCTGGGGAAGATACAGGTCAGTAACTCATTGAGCAGTGAGGGGACCGAATATTAGTGAAGCCCTTTGAGGTGTTTGGGAACTAGGCTCATCACCTACGTTAATGTGTATGCGTTTGTGAGTAGGCTCTTCCCCTGGGAACCTCAAAGAACCAGGGTAAGACAGTGTGTTGGCAGATAGGAAACAGGCACAGAGAACTTTAGGCTTGTCAACAGGGNCAGTGACAAAGGGGTCCCACAACTACCTCACCTCATGGAGATAGTCACTCCACTCCTGCACGTGGACACCTTGTCCTCTGAGGAAAACAGAGCCACTGACAGCAGTATGCGCAGCCTCAGTAGAGGTGCATTAGTTCTGAGCAGGATGCCTGGGAATGTCAGTTTTGTACTGAAGATCAATCAGGATCACCTCAGGCAGGACCAGAATAGGGTAGGAGGGTGTATTTGTTCACTTATTTGGGCACATCCCTTCATATATGCTCTGAAGCCTTCTGTATTCCAGCCACGAGCTTGAGCTAGAGATGTAGGAGGAACTTAACAGGCAGTGAATGAGGTCCAGTTTTGAGTAAGTTACCAGAAGTTCACTTTCTAATGGCCAAAGCAACAAGGAAAACCTAAGCCATCATACACTCCACTGATGCTAACCCATGCATTGCTCGGGAGAAGCCCAGGTTTTCTGGCACAATGCATGTAGGATACCCATGTCTGTTATGATGTCCTGTGATCCTACATGGGCAACACGGGTCTGTGTATATCTCATGGGTAAGGACTGACCAAGGCAGAGAACAGGCACCAAGGCAAACTATACACCTCTCAGGGACTCCTCATTCCTTCCAGGTTTCTTGCATTCTCCCTCCGACAAGCCTTTGCCCATGTCTTACACACACATTATCTACCATCTCACCACCTGCTTCTTTGTTTTACTTNGAAGCAGAGTCTTGCCCTATAGCCCNGGCTAGCCTTGAACTCCGCNTTCTGCCTGAGCCTCCTGCATGCTGAGATTACAGGCTTGTTGCAGTGTGCCAGTNGATAGCCAGTTGTTGAAGGTCAAGTGCTGAGGTCTTCCTGTGATGAGGCAGCATGTGAAGAGTATCTGTCCCCTCCTGATGCTCACTCCTGTTCTCCAGACTGCCAGGAACTGCTGCTGCTGCCACCAACCCCCATGGCCTACATTCCAGATGGGGGTGCCCCCGCCACCGGGGCCATCCCCTTGGGCTCTCAGTGCTGTGTGTGCAAAGTGGAGCTGTCAGTGAGTGGCCAGAACCTGCTGGACCGGGACGTCACCTCCAAGTCTGACCCTTTCTGTGTCCTGTTTACAGAGGACAATGGCAGGTGGATGGAGGTGAGACCAGCCACAGAGTCTGTGATGAGCCAGTACTGGCTAGGCTGTGGAGGACTCCTCCTGGATCCAGGGAATGCTGGGGTCCTGCCCTTGGGATGAGGGTTGCTGGTGGAAGATCACCTAGAAAACTGTCACTTTTTACAATTAAACTTTAAGTGTATTTAAAATATTACTTAAGCCAGGTGTGGTGGTACACACCTGTAATTCCCAACAATGAGGCAGAAGGATCACAAGTTCCAGGTCAGTCAGGGCTGCATAATAAGTCCCGGTCTCAAAAACCTAAAATAATACATATAGAAATAAAATAATTACTTTAAAATATATTTCTGGCTGGTTGTGGTAGTGTGCGGGCACACACCTCTACTACCAGTACAAGCAGAGACAGGTGGATCTCTGTGAGTT
>LZPO01043406.1:196373-220335 GCA_001675575.1 Neotoma lepida
ATGTATCTGAATGTACACAGCCGAGGACTAGGGCCTAGATGGCCCAGTTTCTGGGGATCAGGCTTGAAGGGTGGCTGTGTTTCCAGGCCACATTAAGATACAACATGCAGATCAAGGAAGGCTTCATGGTCAGGCAGAAGACTCTGCTCTCCACCAGGTCACCCAAGCCCTTCCTTGGCACTAGGCTCAGCAAAACCCCAGTGAGTTCGGACACCCAGTTGGAGCTTCTGCCTCTTGGTCGTCCTGCTCTGTCCTGGACTTCGGCAGTTCATGTTCTCCATAGCAGCCAGAGTGTCTTTGATATAAATGTTGAATGAGTTAACAAATAAGACATTGTCCTTGCCTTTAGGAAGCTCTCTTTAGAAGAAATATTAGGATTCAGAGACATCTGTTTATATGTGAGGCAGAAGTCATGGGAGCACCAAAGAGAGACATTATGTGGGTCTCAGGGACCCCTCAATGCCCCATAAACAGAAGTAGCCATTTGGTTGTGCCTTGGAGGATGGGTAGGAGTTTGCTACCAGATTTGGGGAGGGCTATTTCAAATGGGGCACAGTGACTGAAGTTGGGATAAGGTGTCCTATATATTTGAGGAACTGTAAGAGGCCAGGGCTGGGAGTGGCTATCAGGGACAGGAAGAAGGGGAACCTAGGGTCTGGGGCTGATGAAGGTTGATGAGTGTTTTTCCCCCAACTATAAACAGGAATTTGGGAGCCTGGAACCAGTCCATTTGCGTCCACTGTGACCTTGGCTTAATGAGAAGGATNTACAGGGCNCTTCCAGGCCCACTGATCAAAACTAAGCAACAATGTCTGCCATGGGTACAGATGTGTCAAGCCATGTTCAACTGCCACCTAGAGGCAGTTGGGCTTAGTTCGGCTTGGACTTGAGGGGTAATAACTTTAGAGGGGTGAATTTCTGCTCTCTGTCCCTAGATAGAAGTACATAAGGCTGTGGACTAGGAGAGGAGAGTGTGGTGGGGGGCGGGGTTGGGAGGGCTGCCCAAATGTCTCATATATTCTCTCTGTCTGGTCAGTGATAAGATGTTTCCTGCCCTGGGATTCGGGGCCCAGTTACCACCAGACTGGAAGGTGAGTGAAACGGACCCTACCTCCTTTGGCTGAGAAGGGACTGGGGCTGGTGTGGAATCGGGGTAGGGGGCTCTGGGGTTCTGTCTGCTGTGTACTCAGCCAAGACTATTCTTGCATCTTAGTCCTGTTCCTTTGTGAGTGAGGCCAAGAGACCAGCAGAGGATGGTCTGGAACTCAAGGCAAAGGGGTAGACACCTGCTACAGGGCCAAGAACTACTCTGGGGTGAGATGCAGAGGCAAGGTACACAGAGCTATCCAGGGATGCAGGACTGAGCAAGCGGGCAGGAGTGCAGATCAGGGAGCAGTGACGGCATGGAAATCAGGGAAGGCAGGTCAAGAAGCAGTGTTTGTTGGCTCTTGGAGCGCTTTGCATGCAACTCTACCTGACTGCCAGCTTCATTTCATCCTTACCACAGCTGCCGAGCTGCAGAGGGCAGCTGTGGTCCCTCTTCCATAGTGGAGGAGGCTGGCAGAGGGGGTTCAGGGAGGATAAAGTACATAGTGGCCTGAGTCACAGGTAAGGGAGAAGGGACCCTCAGCCTCCCTGACTCCAGTGGATGGAAATAGTGGGAGACCTGGTTGGACATGGAGTGGGCCATAGAGATGAAGTATCAGGGAGGGAGGGGGACGGGGCAGGCAGGTCTCAGATGCTGGGAAAGAGACAGGAGGAGAAAGAGACCCTAGATGCCTGTGGGGTGGCCTTGGTGGAGGGCAAGGACCTCATATATGGCAGGAGGAAACTCTGGGTGGCTTGGGAAGTCACCGGGAACACAGACCACAGAGCTGGAGAGCTTCTGCAGCCATAGCCATAGAACACTATCCCATTTTAAAGATGGAACAGCCAAGGCTCAGAGCTTTAATGTGGCTTGCCTGAGGTCACCTTCACCGCAGGGGCCTGGGATNCAGGTGGACAGATGAACTCTAGGATCATGTTCAAATCTGTTGCTTCCTAGAGGAGGAGCCTGTGGGGACAGCATGGCCAACTCAGCCAGCTCCCCCTCTAGTCTGCCCTGCTGTGCTGCAGCACATGTCTCTAATGAGTATGGCCTCCCATCCTCTCAGCTCACCTCAGGGCTCACCTGGAGCATCCGAGTGGCTCTGGGTCTGACACAGGAACAGCGGACATTCTGGCCCTGCACAGCATGAGGCCCTGTGGTCTGTTTCCCGGCACAGCATGAGGCAGGACTCTGTGGGACCCAGGCTGGGTCTCTGGGCAAACATAGACGCCACGGTGGGGGCAGGGGGAGTGAGTGGCCAGGCCCAGCAAGAGCTTGTTGCTAGGACAACAGCCAGCTTCCAAAGAACTCAGCTGAATGAGATGTTTTCTTGAGCAAAAGCCTTGGAAATGTCACAGGGTAATGCTGGGGGTGCTGGGGCCTGGCCAGGCTAAGCACCCAGTGGTGCTAAAGCATGCACGGCAAGAGGCCAGGAGAACACAGATGTTCTGTCCCATCTCCTGCACGGCCAGGGCATACCAGGCCTGGCCCTCCCAGTCCTTTATTCTGTCACCTTACCCCGTCCTGTGAGCCTGCCTTCCTCTCTCCCTTTCTACCTCAGGGTCTTTCCATGTGTCCTTCACCTTTGACTCCTTCCAATTGACTCCTTCCTTCCTCCATGTCCCAGCCTGGTGCTCCTGCTCCCTGGGAATTCTGGCCTATGTTGCCCGCACTCACATGGGGGTTGGCTCTCTGCCCTGGCACTGTCCTCACAGCACCCAGTGATNTCCTTGTGCTCTCTGTGTGGAGGCACTTGGTTCTCTCCTGCTGTGCTAGTACCTGGCATACAGTTGGTGTGGGGTCCTTGTCTGTGACAGAGTGGATCTGGGACCCAGCCTAGTGGCTCAGCAGGTGCTGAAGCGGGCATGGCTTGGCCCTAGAGCTTGAGAGGACAGCTTTTTTTTTTTTTTTAAGATTTACTTTAGTTTTAATTGTGTGTGTGTCAGAGGGAGGTATGCACATGTGACTGTCGGTGCTGGCAAAGGCCAGAGGCATTCAGTCATCTACAGCTGGAGCTACAGGTGGTTGTGAGCCACCAGATACAGATGCTGAGAACTGAACTCAGGTCCTCTACGAGAGCAACATGTATGTTCTTTTTACCACTAAGGCCGCTCTCCAGCCCCAGACTGGGAGCCAGGACTTGTGACAGGGATGCAGGAATAAGCCTTGGGTTGCTGCACAGCTTGTGTGNGACCCACTCAGCCCCATTGCAAAGTCTGATCCTTAGTTTAGCAGTGAGTGGTGGTGAGCCAATCCTAGTTGTATGAGGTGTGAGGTAGACTTCCGTCCAGCACCCTGCCTGGTGCTAAGGTTGGAAACGCCTTGAAGGCCCAAACAAGTGGCTCCCCAAATGGAAAGAGCAAACAGGGGCATTCCCACTGCCCTTGGGGCCATCTCTGTCCCATTCAGGAGGTGTCTTGGCAAGGGAGGTGCACAGCAGCCTGGACACCCACACACCCGACAAATGGCAGTGGACTGGCGTATAAGGTCTCAGTTTCCCTATTATGAAGTGAGGGAGGCAGATGTGGGATCAGTAGCCTAACTATGGCAGAGTAAGGGAGAAAAGCCTCAGAGGGCGCTGGCCTCGGTGTGGGCAGGATGCTGCCTCTCAGCCTGTCTTCTGCTTTCTAGGTGTCCCATGAGTTCGCCATCAACTTCAACCCCACCAACCCTTTCTGCTCAGGTGAGTGTGGGTCATCCTGCCTGCAGAAGAAGCAGGCAGAGGGAGGGGACCAGATTCCAGTTTCTGTCCTTCCTATCTCATCCCTGTCATGCTTACTCAGAGGGACAGGTGACAGGAGTGGAGTGTGGACTCATACAGTCCTGAGTTCAGGGATAACTGCTCCCTGTTCCTGGCTGTGAAGCCCTGTAGAAGTCACTGCACCTCTCTGGGCCCTTACCCACTTTCCGGCCCCAGGGAGGTGTGGTACCTGCTTAGCTCATTTCCCCAGGTGAATGGGGATGNAGATGAGAATTGGGGGGACAGGTAGCAGAACAGGTAGCAGTCCAGGAAGTTGTCATTACACACCTGTGCTCACCTCCTGCCTGTCCCTCTCCCTTGAGGGAAGAGCCTTGATGACCAAAGATGGACAGTGGCCTGGCAGGGAGGGGACAAGAGGCGGTAAAGTGCAGATCCCNGCCTTCCCCACATGTACCTCAGGACAGTTCAGAAACTGAGAGGAGAGAGGATGCTGGAGGGAGTGAAAAGGTCCTCCACTCCCTTTGGGGGATCCTGAGGCTGGAACAGGATGACCTCCACAGAGAAGGAAGTACCTCGTGTCACGGTAGGGCTGTAGCTATGATTTGGGAATAGAGGGCATCCCTTGGCCGTAAATGAGGTCCGGTGTTCCCTGGGTTCAGATCCTCAAAGATNTGTCTAATTTAGGTTGGTCCATGTCAACCCTGGCCAGAGGCCTCCTGGCCAGGAACATAGCATTGTAGAGGGTCGGCTGGTCATGATAGCAGCCACTTGCAGAGCTCCTGGTATGTAAGGAGCTGTTCAAACCCCGCCCCCACCAGAGCAGCTGCCAAGAATGTACAGAATGGACCCCCAGATAGTTTCCCATGTCACCTATTGTTAGGCCCCTTCTTTGTCATTTGCCCACTAGGAGAGGCTCAGAAAGCATAAACAGCTCACCCCAGGCCAAAACTCAGGCCTATCTGATTCACAGCCAGGCTCTACACTACCACCTTAGCCCCACCCTTGGGTGGTCTGTTTTCAAGACCATACTGGCAATGACAGGGATGTTCTGGGGGAGCATGAAGTAGGTGCTCTGTCAGCAGCAGGATAAGGANAGGAGCCTGGGGACACTGGGCTGATCCAGGTCGTCTTTTGCAGGTGTGGATGGCATCGCCCAGGCGTACTCAGCTTGCCTGCCCCACATCCGCTTCTATGGTCCCACAAACTTCTCCCCTATTGTCAACCATGTGGCCCGGTTTGCAGCCCAGGCCACACAGCAGCAGACGGCAACGGTAAGTAGGCAGCGAGGGCATGTGCATGCTGGGATGAGGCTAGCAGTGGCTGGCACCCTGCCCAACAGGAGGGAAATCAGATNGGGATGTGTGCTCCTGTCTTCCTGCCAGTATGGGGCTACAGAGGAAGATATTCCCTGGTTCCCTGTCCAGGTGAGATGCAAGCTCTCTCTGGGCTGCTGTCCATCTGGTTCTGAGGATGAATAAGCCTAGTTTGATGGGCCTTGCTTCCTGGAGCCCTGCTCAGGAAAGCAGTGCCACTGGAGCATTGCAAGAAGTGAGGCTTGTGACCCCGGA
The DNA here is from genome assembly GCA_001675575.1 of Neotoma lepida. Taxonomy (NCBI): domain Eukaryota; kingdom Metazoa; phylum Chordata; class Mammalia; order Rodentia; family Cricetidae; genus Neotoma; species Neotoma lepida. The sequence goes on from LZPO01043406.1 coordinate 201,730, forward strand.
AGTCTCCTAGGGAAGGCCTTGCTACTACCTGATCCCTGTGGCTCAGAGGCTGGCCATTTGGCCCTTTGGTCCAAAGCCATACAAGGAAGGCTACAGACTGTCTAGCCCTGGCCTGCAGCTCAGTAGCAAGACTGCAGTGTGAGGTATGTGTCTATGATGTGGCAGGCGACCAGCCTGGGCATCTGCAGCCCTGGTCATCTCATCTCTTCCAGCAGGGCCATGTGTCAGGGCTTCCACATGGACCTTTTCCCACACTGCATGGTGACTCACTGGCCCTGCAAGGCCATCTCCTTGTGGTCCTAATCTGCCCATGCCATTCTTGCCTCTGTTGAAACTTAGAGGCCTCTTGGCCACAGGTTCTGCATCTGTTGGTTCTAGATTCAGCCACATGGGCCAGGGCTCTCTGCACTCACTTCTTGATAGACTCTAAACCTGACACAGTGCCTGGTGGGTGACAGATACACAGTGCTCCATAGATAGATGGGATTATGTCAGTGAGACCATGCCACTAACCTATCCCAAAGGGAAGGCTCTACACAATGAATAAGGGGACCACTGTGGGACTGTTTGGAGAAGGAGGTACCTGGTCACTGAGGAAGCAGAGGTTGGCTTTCCTGAAGTAGCAGCAGAGAGAAAAGGAAGGTGAGGCACTGTGGGGCGGCTACCCACCAACCCCACAGTTCCCCAGAGTTTTCTTGGNNGCAAGTAGCAGGAAATATTAGATAGAAGGATCTTAGAGTATAGAGGTAAAGATAGAAATACAGGATAGCCTTGAGAGGGACTGGAACCTATTTCATCTGGCCCCAATTGTCTCTGCCCCAGGGTATTTATAGAAAAGCCAAGGGGTGGAGCAGAAGACCTTCCCCCAGCACAGCCAAGTGCAGACCATCTCAGACACCTGCACTCAGGCCCGTGGTCCAATCATCCTCTCTATGCAGACCTGCTGGGTAAAGCCACAAGGAACCTGAAAATGGGCTCCCACAAGGCACTGAGAAGAGGACATAGGGCCGGCTCTGGGAAGAACCAGGTCTGTCCTAAGTGTCTTGGAGGCAGACACGGCTCTGGGGATGAAGCCCATCCCAGTCATGTGCTCTACCCTTCTTTCTGTGCGCCTAGAGCAGATCAGTATCCTGTTTGTGTCACCAGGGAACATGCCAGACTGCCTGAGGAGGTTAGTTAGCATTTGATAATCCCGTAGTACCCCACTCCAAGGCCTGAACCACATCTCAGGAAAGCAGGGATAGTGCCCACAAAGCACTGAGATAGGGCCAGCCAGGAAGGGGATAGTGATTTGTGCTGTGCTAGATGGGTTTCTCAGTTTAGCCCCCTGACTGTGGCAGCTGAGAACTGATTCCTGCTTTTCCCTAAGCCCATTTCCTCTGATTCAGTGGGCGTGCTGACCCCTGTGGTGATGTAAGATGGGGTGACTAGAATGGACAGTAACTCTGTGAGGCCTGGCAGGGATCATGTTTGGTTGTTGTTTTCTTTGGTTCCTGGGGGGTTCTGAGGTACAATAGCCTGGATAGGGCAGAGTAAGAGGCAGCCTTCAGCTTCACCACCCTCTTGTGAGGGTGCCAAGCTCGGTGCCAACAAGGCTGTTGGCTACATGAGTCTCACAAAGGTATGAAAACAGGCCTGCTTTCTTCTTCAGGAAAAGCCATCTGGGCAGGGGACATGAGCACATTCCAGCAGTGTGCCAGGACTCTGACTCCTGCTGTACTTGCTGCCAGCCAGGAGTCAGCTGGGCAGGAGGTGGGGTTTGGAGACTTTATGACTGAGGGACTCCAGGTCTGCTGGAGTCCACCCCCCTTCACCAGTGAGTGACTCAACTTTGTTTTGAGCAAAAGGATTTGAGACCTGAGCTCAGAAACCTGCTCTGACCCCTCTGGAATCAGCCTCGTTTTGGTCTTACTTGCTACTCCAAGCCACCCTTGGCTTCCTGGGGTAAGCTGTTCCCCCTAAGGCCTTGTGACTTCGGATAATGCCTGAGCATCTCTAGCTGAGAGAGTAGGGCCCAGAGTATCTACTGTTCCTCCCACTCTGAGGCCCAGGAGTAGATACAGACTTTTCCACCACTTGCCTCTACCCTCTCCACCAAAGGAGGTGAGTAGGACTGTGGGGTGGCTCAGAACCAAGGGGAAAGACCCTAGTTCAAGCCCCATCTCCCCAACTTCCTGGTTGTTCTACTAGGGCAGGCAGTTTAAGCTCTCTGAACTTTGGTTTTCTAGAGCCTGGCACACACGATGTATTGGTCGCTGGAACGTCCGAGGGCACCACTCAGGTTAACATTTGGTAATGCTATTCACAGTGAGGCCTGTAGCAAATGAAAGTAATTGGTGGATTAGCTGATGCTTCTATTTAGCCATATTTTGGTGCTGGGGAATCTGATGTGACTTCACCCTCCCTCATGTTGTCTGCTCACATTGGCACACACAGCACACCCACATGCAGGGAATGAAGGCTAGGTGGTGGTATCTCTAGCAGGCCTCACTCTCCCATTCATTTGTTCTACATGTCCTTTCTGAGCATTTCTGTGCAACCTCAAGGATACCTGGACAAGTGAGGTCCAGCTTGTAGGCTGGTGGGAATTAGCTGGGAGGCCACAGCAACAATGCAGTGTGACTAAGCCTGTGATGGTTGCAGTACAGGACCACACAGGTACTACCTAACTGACAGTGGACCCAAGGAAAGGCTGATGCTTAGAAGGGGATGTCCAAGCTTAGATTTGAGAGATTCTTAAGAGTTAGCTTCATAGGGGTATGTGCATGCTTGCGTGCGTGTGTGCATGCGTGCGTATAATGGCCTAGCAGCGGGAACAGCATGTGCAAAGGCATGGTGTGTGGGTATAGCAGATAGGAGGCATGTGTAACGAGGCTGTGAGAGAAAGGTAAGGTTGAGAAGACTGGTCATTTCCCACAGGACCTTGGAAGCCATCAAGCACTCTGTGTGGTTTCCTCCTGAGGGCAATGCGGAGCCACTGGAGGGTAANGAGCATTTTTGAGTGGCCTGAAAGTAGCCTCTGCTTTGGTCAGTAAGGCCTTGTTTTTGTGGCCCATTCCTGGTTGGTGGCCGAGGCATCCAGTGTTGGATGGAATACAGGCAGCAGTCAGCCCCCCTAGGAATGTCTCTAACTCCCATCCCAGGGCCTTTGGCAGCCAGTTTTTCAGAAACTACCAGCTTCCCCAGACTCTGCCTGGGACTGCTGTGGTCAGGCCAGTTATTATGAATCCATTCATCAGTGCATTAGGAGAAGCAGCTATGCACAGTCCTAGCACCCTGAGGCATGCCTGGAATCAGCAAGAGATGCTCTACTCTTTGGATGTGCTGGGAGTTGGTTTGGGGACCCTATTTGATGATATGGCTGTTTCTGAGGCCTCGACTGGGCTCCAGGCCCCTGACATGCAATGTGTGCTGGGTTGTCAGGGGCACCTTGGGTATAGGGAAGGAGCGTGTGGAGGGACCTCCTGTGGAATCATCGATGGCAGTGGAAGCAGAGGGCNCATTCGCTTGGGACAGAGGATTCGACACTCAACAACTTACAAGCTGTGGCTAGGAAGGGTATCAGAAGGGACCAGCNCAGTAGGGACACCAGGACTTCAGAGNCCCTTTCCACCCCTCCTGCTCCGTCCTCTCCCTCACAGCCCTTTGATTTGCACTGGGGGCCTCTGGAGGTGGTGGTGGCTCTTTGAAGCTCCAGTTTATAATGACCCTGGCTTTGTCCAGGCTGGCTGTGGCACCCAGGAGTGTGGGTTTATGGACTCTGCCCTAGGTCACTGTCCTAGTCATTCAGACTCCCAGGTTAATGGATGACAAGAGAGCTTTTCCTTGGCAGGCTCACAGTGCCCAGCTACCAATATAGTGGAAAGAGCCCTGACTTTGAAGTCAGGCGGATTTGGGCATGAACCTAGAACCTGTCAGTTACCTGTTACAGGGCCTTAACAAGCCATGTAACCCCTCTGAGCCTTCTAGTGGTCTCTNAGTCAGATGTTAGGTTGTCTGCTAAAGGGCCTGTGTTTTCAGGAACCTCTTGCCCTTCCTGCTGTACCCACAGTCTTGCAGGAACCCAGGCCCTGCATTTCTGCACTCAGATCCTTGGGAAGGAAGACAGCAGACTACAACAGAGAGCAAGAGGACCACAGGGAGGTGGGGACACATGTCCGAGCTCGATGGGGCTTGAAGACAAGTGCTACCTTTGACTGAACAGCCAATTAGACCTTTCTTTCCTCATTGTCAGGCCTCTTCCTGCCCTCCTTTCTGCCAGCCCAAGTATCCCAAGAATATTGCCCTGAACTGCCTGGTAGGTGAGGTTAATGTGGATAAAAAGCCAGCTAGAGAAGGGACCCTGAAACAGCAATTGGCAGTGGCAGGGAAAGGGTCCAGATGGACTGATAAAACCAGGGCTAGGGGCTGGCAGCAGCTCTCTACTGCTGGGTTCAGGCTACTATCTCCATGGCAACAACTATCTCCAGCCAGGGGATTGGTCTCTTAAAGGCACAGTGTTGGAGCTGGGGTGAGGGTGGGGCCAGTGTCTGCACCAGCCCACCACACCCTGACCTGTACTTTGGGATAGAAGAAGCAGGTTTGTNTCGTCTGCAAGCTGCACAGCTTTGTTAGGTGAGAAGGTGGCTCCATGCCCACCTGGGTCACTTCTGCCTTCCCTGAGCTTCATAGCTTTCCCTTCTGGCAATTAGGGGTCAGATTAGAGGACAGAAGCCCCCAACAGTGAATCAGGACATGGCTCATCTGTTTATCTCATGGGTAGGACAGAACCCTGAATTCCTCTGAACAGGGCTCCAAGATGGCCAGGACAGCACTGAGGTGAAAGTAAGGTACCAGCCAACTCCAAGTCCAAGGCCCATTTGTTGGACTGTCCTGTGAACTTCCAGAATATCATCTATCCTCTCCATACCAAGTCATCCTGTGTGTACTTTATCCTCAGATTACCCATGTCCACTATTCAATATATTTTTTAAAAGATTTATTTATTATGTACACAGTGTTCTGCCTGCATATATGCCTGCAGGCCAGAAGAGGATACCAGATCTCATTACAGATGGTTGTAAGCCATCATGTGGTTGCTGGGAACTGAACTCAGGACCTCTGGAAGAGCAGCCNGTGCTCTTAACCACTGAGCCATCTCTCCAGCCCCCTATTCAATATATTCTAACTGAAATAATTTATAAAAAAAAAACTCGATATATGACAGTTCAGTGCCACTCAACATAAGTACAGGATAACGGGGAGACACAGAGCAAACTGTACAATGGTGTTAGGGTCTAGCTGGAGCCCATGCTACCTTAATCCCTGAGCTTCCTACCTTCTGTTGATGAAGAGCGTCCGTGAAAGCCAGAGGCCTAAGACATCAGTCTGCACCAAGGCTGCCTCCTGGGCACNGTGTGTAGAACAGGGTGACCACTGTATACCTACCTACTCCTGCCCCAATTCTGACAACACTACAACCTAGACATGTCCCTGATCCACATCCCAGAAGTGATGGCCCAATAACCTGTGCTTAGCCGCTGCAGGTGTCTCCATCTGTGCTAAGTATTGAGCTAACAGATTACAAGTATTCCTGCCCACAAAGACTGAGGAAGTAGGCCAGCCCCAGAGGCTGTAGGCTAGAATGTGTTCCTGTACAAGCCTGGGCCTGTTGGGCAGCTGACAGAACAGCTCTGAGCAGTAATTCTCAGCTTAGAGATGATGAAACTGAAGTACAGCAGATTGAGTCTTAGTGGCCCAAGCTGTACTGCATAGCAACTGGCAGAGCCAGCCTTGAGTCCAGGGCCCAGAGCAGGGAATGTCCCACTGTGTGAGCAGTTTGCCTCCTTCAGGCCTTGGGGATTCAGACAGGAGGGATGTCAGGGCCTCACTCTCACTCATCACCTGGCTGACTCTTCCTTACAGCAGTACTTCATCCTCCTCATCATCACTGACGGGGTCATCAGTGACATGGAGGAGACACGGCACGCTGTAGTGCAGGCCTCCAAGCTGCCCATGTCCATTATCATTGTGGGTGTGGGCAACGCCGACTTTGCAGCCATGGAGTTTCTGGATGGGGACAACCGTAGACTGCGCTCACACACAGGCGAGGAGGCAGCCCGAGACATTGTGCAGTTTGTGCCCTTCCGAGAGTTCCGCAANGTGAGTGTGGGCCCAGGCTGGGAGGGGCAGCTGCAGGGTCTGCAGCAGAGCTCACAGTCCCTGANGGGTGTCTGGTCAATCTCAAGATTTTTTTCCTCCATACTCTGTTGGCTTCTGAGGGCCCACAATAAGCCAGGTGCTGTGTCACCCTTGCCCAAGACAAGGCCATTGTGAGATTGCAAACACTTATTTCTACAAACCAGGGGAATCCAGGAGTGGGACCTAATCCAGATTATGGCTGGCTGTAGGCAGTGCCCTAGTAAGAACTGTCGTGATGGGCAGAACACTGAGGCAGGCTGAGGAGGGAGCCAAGGCCCAGAGCTGGGGCTTCCTGTNCTTTCCTCAACCAGCCCCTTATTCTNCAGATATGAAGATGGAAGCTGAGNAGCCCCTCCTTTCTTTCCCAAAATATGGGGTAGGTTTAGTGATAGTGGTGGTAGNCAGCCTCTTCCTGGAAGTGGCTCTGGCCTTATTCAGATGACCCATGAAGAGGTCAGGGTTAGCAGAAGGGTCTTGAGATGTCCTGAATTTTGGATGGATCCAGGTCTTTGGATGGCATCACACATGGCCAGCCTAGGTTCTAACTTTCATGGGATCAGTAATGCACTGCATGGTCTTAGGTGAGCCATGACCTTACTGAGCCTCACCTCCCTCAGCTAAAGCCTGTGGGGATGCCAGGGCTTAAATCCTGGGAATCAGGCTCAGCAAATGGTGGCCCAGTGGTCATNATATATCTCTGCCTAGCATGATTCTGTGCCTTTCTCTGGCTTCCTAGAACAAGTGTGGGGCATCGGTCATCTGTTGCTATATGAGACTGTGACTTGACACTTTGCTGTGCCTGGCTGCTCAGTAGTGACCATTGACTGCTGCTTCTCATAGCCGACTTGTTGGTCAGGAAGGGTTTCCAGCTGAGTGGGCTAAACAACCATTTCTTCCCCCCAAGCCTCTAAGGTTTTTCCCCAAACACCTCCAGCCTTCGAGGGAAGAGCACTTCACCATCAAGGAAGTCACTGCTAGTGGTGGGATTAGGATTTGGGCTGGGATGAGGGCCACTCATTTCAGATGGGCCTGACCCTCAGCCCTGAAGTCCTCCATGGCCCCCTGCTATCACAGCTCTGGGATAGTGTGAATCTCCCAACTTCTGCTCATTAATCCTCCTCCTCCTCCTCTTTCCTTTTTCTCCCTACCTGGACCCCACAGGCAGCAAAAGAAACTCTGGCCAAAGCGGTGTTGGCGGAGCTGCCTCAGCAAGTAGTGCAGTATTTCAAGCATAAAAACCTACCCCCCACCAACTCAGAGCCCGCCTGAGCCCATGCCCAGCAGCAGCATGCCAGCTGAGCCCCCAGCACCCCCAGGAGCATGCACGTTCACCCTGCTTCCTCGTGGGTGGCCTTTTTTACCAGTCCACGTTTTTNTTTTTTACAACCGGACCTCCACCCCCAACNTCCCCCAGCCCAGCTGGGCTTCCTTTGTCAGAGTTGACTGATGATGCTTCCAGGACAAACCGGCTTCCTCTCCCCACCCTCCTGCCACTCTAAGTATTGAATGTACTTTGTATAATTTTAGTGGAATTATTGTTATTAAAGAGAATAAAGTTTTTACAATCATAACTGGCTTTTCCTAAGTAACTAGCTGCAAGAAGGAACATGTCCCTAGTGCATACTTTGTATGGTGGCCTCCTCTGGTTTTATACTGTGACTGTGTTCTACTTGTTATACTCAGGGTAATAAAGGATATCAGCTGTTGCCTTTCGGGTCCTTCCATAGTGTGGGTCAATGGGTCAATCTGGAAATGGAAACAAATAGACTCTTACCCTCCCCCACTCTTGAGGAGTCAGCGTGATCACTTCTGCATGGGGACATGCATTCCCTGTCAGCAGTGGTGATCCCTGTGAAATTGACACAGGACATGGCACCCTGCACATACTGTACAAACATGAAACGACACTTGGGCCTAGCTGACGCTTGATGCTCCTTCTAACCTTAACAGTGGCCCACACTGTCTACTTACTCTTCACTGCAGCTAGACAGTAGTTGCTGCCACCCACTTCTTGTTCTGGGTGTCCTAGGCAAGGTCGTCGGCTTCACGGACCCTCACAAGGTTACATCCGTCCCTGCTGTTTCTGCTGCATGCCCCTCTTAGCACACACCCCTCTTCTTCACGAGTCTGGCCCCAGCCCTCCTCCTGTTCCGTTTTAATTCCACATAACACCTGTCCTCTTGCTGAGTTCTAGGCCTTTTGATAAGCTGACATGTGATTGTAACAGTGGATGTTTCTACTGAGCACCATGTTTATAGCTCCCTGTACCAGCACTGTTCATGAACCTTCCACAGCCTGACCATGACCCTGCAGAAACAGAAACACCATACCTACTAGACAGGCAGAATGTGGATGAAGTGTGGCTAACCCTTGTGCATGCATATCTTACTACACCCAGCATCCCCTTAGCTCTGCAAGGGGCTTTCCCACTCAAGCTGCTAATGACCTTACGCTACTCCACTGGCATGTAAGCCAGGTATCTCTGCCTTCTCCCCAGGCTAGTCCTTCCTTGCTGCTGGAATTGGGTAGCACTAGGCAGGTCCCTGTCTCAGAAGCCATGGTGTAGATGGTGGGAGGGAGGAGCAAACTTCTGCGGCCACCAGATGCTCATTTGAGACAGGGTCTCACTATGTAGCTCAGGCTGTCCAAGAACTCACTATGTAGACCAGGTTAGCCTTGAACTCACAAAGATCATCCTGCTTTAGGACTAAAGATGTGTGCCACCACACCCAGATACTAACTGCTCATTTACTTCTGGCTTGGCCAACTGGGGAGTCTGGTGGATATAGCTGCCAGGTAGGCGACTGTGTACTGATGGGAGTTAAAATCTCAAGAAAAACACAAAAAGTTGGCCATTAGGCATAAATAAAAATCCTGGTTCTGTCATGTAGCAGGGCAACCCGGGCAAGTCACAGGGCCTCTGGGAGTTTGGGGTTCCTCTACAGAATGCATAGAAGGGCTGGCTTCAGAGTACTTTTTCAGAATGAAAAACAGGAGTCAAGCAGGCTTCAGTGGTGTCACAGAAGCACTAGCCTGTCTCCCAAGGGCCTTTTTGTGTCTCCCCTACAGCTGGGGCCAGGGCTGCCTGTTAATGCTGTTCCAGCTCCCTCTGAAACCATTCCTTTAGCAGGTACGGGAACAACGCCAGCCCACAGCAGAGTCCTTAAGGTGTGACTGTGCAACCTGTATCTACAAAAGCGTTGACAAGATTCTAGCTGAGCACCGAGCACCAAGAAGTCCTTGCATTCCATTCTAGCGTGTATAAGNAGGCTGGGCATGCCAGGATGCCAGGAAGCCACCCAAGTCCAACCAAATGGCTGTGCACTGCCACTGAGCTCGACTTGTTTTCCTGAAGGGGCCTAAGATGACAGCTGAGTCACATACCCACAGCAAGGACATTNGAGCCAAGGAACCTGGTGTGCCTAAGCAATTAACATTTAGCTAACAGGAGCTAACGCAGAAGCTGGTGGAGCTGGCAACCAGATCTGACCCTCCCAACATGTTATTGTTTTAGCTACAACTGGCGGAATGCCAGAGCCATACAAACCTGTGTGCTGCATGCTAATATACTCTGGACACCCTACACCTGCACGGAAGGAAGCTAGTGTTACTCCTTTTTCCTAGGGGACAGGGCAGGTGAAGGACTTTGTCTGCCTGTAGGCTGGTCACTATGGCTTGCTTATCTGCAGAGGATAGAAAGAGGCTGCTCTCAAGGTGAACAGCAGGCCTGGTCCAGGCAAACCAAGCTTTTCCCTTACGTAAGAAGGAGGAGACCAAAAGGGAAGAATTCAGGAGCTGGGAAGCAAAAGCAAGAAGTGATAAGGACTTGACTGAGTTGAGGGTGCTCCTGGAGGTGGGGGGGGGGCAGGTATCTTACCTCAGTCTGAGGAATGAGCTTTCTACTGGGTCCTGGGACCTCTGGAAGCTGTACAGGCAGGGAGTCAGCTACCTGTCTAGTTCCAGTCACATCAGCCTGCTTTTTANAGAGGGAAAATAGGTGACTCAAATTTCAAGTCTCTTTCCTCCTCATNCAAGTGGGCAATAGGCCTCAGGTAGACAAATGACAGAAGTGACGGCAATACTGCCACAAGTCAGAGTCCTTTGCCTCTCAGACAGAGCTGGCAACCGAACTGCTGGCTCTCTTCACATGGTCTCAGAACCGTAAGAATTCTGCCACCTGAGATAACGTACAAGGCTTAGAGAAACCAACCCCAACCATCTTTTGTACTTTCTTACCTAACTGTAAAATCCCAGTTATTCAGGCAGCAGTACATCTGGTGGGACTGGTCCCTAGACCCTCCTCAGAGGTCACCACCTGCAGATGCTGACTGTAAAATGGTCTGTTTGCACAGAGCCCACTCATGTCTTCCTGTATACTTTTAGTCATTCCTAGCTTACTTACTTGATTTACATCTTAGGACGCCTACAGCAATGTGATATTCTAGAAGTTGTTACACTCTCTTGTTTAGGGAATAAGAAAAGCATGTACATGTTCAGAACAGAGGGAAGGCTGACTGGGTCCTGAAGGTTAATGTGGGGTTTCCTTCCATTTCTCCTCATTCTGTTCTTCTGTGGAGGGAACTGAAGGTCTGCTCTGGCTGCTTCCCCTGTTGGTTGGCCTGCTTTACCACAGAACTGGTGTTTCAATTACAGGCCTCTACACCATTAGACACAACAAACTATGGTAGAAAGGCCACCAGTGTGACTCAGGCTTTCCTGAGACCATTCTAAAGTTGGGCATAGTGGCACTCATCAGTGATCCTCGCACTCAGGAAGCTAAAGGCAAAGAGTAAGTTTGAAAGCCAGCTTGGGCTACAAGAGCAGACTCTGTCAAAATGTAAAGAAAACCCGAGTCTGAAGACTGTTCACGCAGTCAGCTACAAATGATGGGAGAGGTCTCTTATACACATCTAGATGTGTATAAGAGACAGGAGTGAGAGCTTGCACTGACAGGTTTAAAGATTGAAGTTAAGGGACATTTCAAACCTCACAACCCTGTCACCTTTTTTCAACATCAACAGAGACCATGAGCTACACTAGTGGCCTCTGAAAAATCAAGCTACATGAAACTGATGTCTCTGATGTCTTGGTCTGCCTCCTGAAATGGTTCAGGGCTGCTGTGGGTGCAGGAACGTGCTGCAGGAATGACAGCAACAGTCACAGGAACAATGACACAAAGAGGCAGAAGGTGCTTGCAGTTTTACCTAAATGTCTTGTCAGGATGGAGCTGACAGGCCTGCACTAACAGTCAGGAAAGATTAGCACTGGGAGGCTCTGCAAAGGATGGCAGCACTCACAGGCATCCACAACGGGTGAAGGAAAACCACCATCTGCTGGTGGGCACCAGTGTCAATACACTGGAAGGGGAAAGGAAGGGCTGGATGAGATCCAGGGCCCTCTCTGCCCACGTTAAAACTGAGAAGCTTCCTCTGCCTGCCAGGATGTCAGTGCCAACACATTCAGTGTGTCTCACTCGTCTCACACCCATAGGAAGGAAAACACAATGGATACTGGAACCAGGAAGTGAAAACTCAGGCTCATTCTGAAGCAGGAGCACACAGACCGTCAGATATATTATCTCCCAACCTGAGTCCTGCACACCTGCTCCATCCCTCCTCCATGAGACAGAAACAGGCAAGACCTGCTGCTCATGACCCAGAGCTGTTGTTTGGGAAGCCTGGGGACAATGTAGGATGGGGGAGAGGGGTGTGCAAGGGGGTGTTAAAGGAAAAGTACCGAGGCAGCACCTTAGGCTGGAAATACCTTCACAGTCAAAAGCTACAACTCTGTATGTGCAAACAGCAGTGCCTTCGTGGAGTAGACTACAGCCATAACAGACATGTCCCACTAGTTTGCAGTCTGAGGATTCCAGAAACTGCTACGCATTAGTCATCTCTTTAACATAGCTATCGGCAGTTACAGTTTCTGGCTATGATTCAGTAAGTTTGCTTCTGTAATGTTTAGAATTTTAAACTAAATTTTTTATTTCAAAAACAAGATCAAAACAATTTTCCAGGGAGAGAAGGTGGGCAGAAGATGGACATGTCATCATCACCAGCTCCTTCCTCCCTCCTCAGGCTGGATGGAGAGAGGAGAACAACATGAAGAGCATCACCTCACGGGCTGTGGTTGGCTCACAGCCTTGTGGGTGTGGCTGGCAATCTTTAGTCACACAGCACCCAGGAAGGGTTAGTTCTAGGGCAGAGCTTTGTCATCTGCTAGTCAGCCCTCCTCTATGCCCACACACAACATGGGAGGACAAAGCAGCCCCTTCACCTACAACAGAGTATAGAGATAATGTCTGCCTTTGCTTCCTGTGCTACTAAGAAAGGAGAGAAACAAGAAAACAACAAGGTACAGTGAACCCTTGCCAGCTAGCTGGTGCCTGTCCTTGCACTGTCAGTGGCATTTCTGAGACTTGCCTGACCCCCTATCAGTGGGACAGGTTTGGTCATCTTCACTGGAGTACAAAGAGAAATCAAGCAGAGTTTGAGCCACAGGTGGACTGCGGCACATTTCTGGGTTGGGTTAAAATGTCACATGTGCACAGGAAGCAGGAAGACTTTTTTGAGGGAGGTGATGTCAAGGCAGAACAGGCATCTAACCCTCTAGGGAGATGCTCCCCAGAGTCATGTCAGGAGCTAGGGTGCTTCCAGGAAGGTGTTGGTTCGGAAGATGGAGGAGACGATCTTCCCTGTAGCATTGATAGTGCCTTCACTGTCTGAACTGGACTCGGAGTCACTACTCCCAGAGTAGGCACCCAAGCCAGGGAGGATGCCGATGCAGACAGCAGCAGACGGGCAGTGGATGGAGGGTCCGCTCAGAGAAGAGCTTCCAAGAGACACGCAGGATGGAGCCTCTGCAAAAGGGAAGACAGGAAGTCAGTCATCATGCTTTCTAATGTTGAAGGGTCAACCCAGGTCCTGGACACCATGCCACGAGTTGAGTTTCTACAACACACTCTGGTGCTGCAAACCACCTATGCAGTCACAGGAGGCTCTGGACATCTTTGTGTTACAGATGAGAAAGCCAACAGAGAAGAGAAAACAGAGTTGGGACTCAGAGTCTGCCCACACTCTCTTGCCACCCACCAGTTCTGAGGATGTCACCTATCATAGTTTGATTCCCTGTCTTCACAAGTCATGGTATTCTAGCAAATGCGACTCAGGTCTGACGTCTTCCTTAGCTACTCTTGTGGCCCTCAACTGGAGGGCCTCAACTGGAGGCTAGCTAGATTAAGAGACCAACTGTGAGCGATACTAACAATTTTATGATGCCTTACTTAGAGACCAGTATACTGACTAGCAGGGATCAGCCATACACTTATGCTCTTTATGGGGCATTTTCCCAGGATGGGGAGATGGGCACCTCAGAAACTGATTTATCACTTTTGCTTTTTAGTTCTTTTATACTGAGAACCACTGAAGGAAACATTTTAAAACCATGTACAATGTCACCATGTATACGGGCTCTTCTTTCCAGGATATGCACAGTGATTCTGCTACTCCAATGACAAAGGCTTCAGTCTACAACATGCAGAACTTGACGATTAAAGGGAAAGTTAGTGCTCTCAAAAAGGACCTGAGTTCCATTCCCAGCACTCACATCAGCCAGTTCACAACCTATAACTCCCACCTGGAGGACCCAGAAGCTCTCTGATGGCCTCCATGGCACTATATTCATGCCTGTATACCCAGACATGTATGTATACACACAATTAAAAACCAAAATCTCTATTAAAAAATATAATCTAATTTGAGAATGGCATTCCATTCTTCTTTCCCTCTGAATGCTTCCAGCCTCATTTAGTCACTGCAACAACTTGTATGTAGGTGTTCTCCCTGTTTTCTGACGAGGAAAGTCAGATACGTTGGTAAGTACACAGGCTAGAGTATAAAACACTGAACTAAACCTGCGCCAGAAGATGCTATACTAAAGTGATGCCAAAGCTCACTGGAGCAGAAGGCTCAGCTCCTAAGTCACTGCCTGGGGCTGACAAGGATGTCCCTTTTGGGGTTTGCCTTCCATAAATCTACATTCACTTGTGCAGATACCTCAAGAGAATGCAAAAGGGACATTGACTCCAAGGCTATCCTGAGAAGAGTTATCAGCTNTCGGACACAGAATTCAGTTCAGGGTGCTTGTTCCTCTACAGCAGGCAACGGAGAAGCTGCTGGAGATAAGCAACGCTCAAAAAATCTGGAAAAGCACTACAAGAGCAGCGATGGGAGACGGCAACAGTGCTGACAAGGAGGCAGTGGCAAATGCTTGCAACAAATACCACAAAAGCTAACAACTTTAAAGATGGAAAGAGCTTATCTTATCTGTTAAAAAAACAAAACAAGCTGTGGGGCTGAGGAAATGATTCAGCGGCAGGCGCTGGCACTTGTCTAGCATGCACTAGGGCTCTAAGTTTGATCCCCAGCACTGCAAAAAAAAAGCAATCAATAAGCAAAAAGCACAAAGAGCAGGGTATGGCAGTGCACACCTATAATCCCAACACTTGGGAGGCTGGGACAGGAAGATTGCTGGAAGTCCAACACCAGCCAGGGCTATAGATGGTAGTGATGATGGTGATGACGGTGGTAGTGATGGTGATGATGATGGTGATAATGATGATGGTGATAAAATAATAAATGGGATAACCTGGGATATATACTAGAGTTCTTGTCTAGCATGGTATGATGTCCTGGCTTTGATCCCCAGCATTGCAAAACACTTGGCATGGTCATTGTGCTGGACAGTTTTATGTCAACTTGACACAAGCTAGAGTTATTTGAAAAGGAGGGAACCTCAATTGAGAAAATGCCTTCATAAGATCTGGCTACAGGGCAGTTTCTTACTTGGTTATTGATAGAGGAGGACCCAGCCCATTGTGGGTGGGGCCATCCCTGGGCTGGTAGTCCTGGATTCTATAAGAAAGCAGGCTGAGCAAGCTAGTAAGCAGCACTCCTCCTTGGCCCCTGCATCAGCTCCTGCCTCCAAGTTCCTGCCCTCACTGCTTTTGATGATGAACTGTTATATGGAAGTGTAAGCCAAATAAACCCTTTCCTCCCCAAGTTGCTTTTGGTCATGGTGTTTCATCACAGCAATAATAACCCTAATTAAGACAGTAATGCAAGCCTATTATCCCAGTACTTGGGAAATAGAGGCAGGAAGATTAGAAGCTGAAGGTTATCCTTGGCTACATAGTGAGTCTGAGGCCAGCTTGGCCTACATGAGACTTTGCCTTTAAAAAAAAAGAAGACACAGATGACACAAGCAGTTCACAGAACAATAAAACACAAGTTCTAAAAACAAGGAAAGAAACAATTATTAGGAAGGAATGTGTGAGCAACAGCTCAAGAAAATCTGGCAATGACCTCCAAACTTTACCAACTATTGCGGAATGTGGTCCTTGGAGCAAAATAACCACTATCTTCATCAGATCAGCTTTGACTACTCACAAGAGACCATCCCAATCAAGCCTGCTGACTGTTGACATTCCCTCAGAGGAAAGGATGGAGAGGGTCATGGGACCTCCCTTTCTAAAGGTGAAGGGTCATTTCTAGGCCCTGGGCACAGTGCCAAGGCTTTCCCTGAAGAAGCCCCAGCACAACAAAACAACCCAGATAACCAGAGGAAGATTGGAGTCATCCTTGTGTTACAAAAAGAGACTTCAGTTACAAAAGGAGACTTCAGCCACTCCTCCCACCCATCTATAATTCTGCCCTAATTACACCTTGGGTAGAGTGTAGGGGTATCGTGGAAGGTGCCAGTACAGTAATGTCTGTACCAGCCAGGGCTTTATATCATTGCCAGTAATTTTGTAATTAAAAGTTTTCTATTAGCTACTACTACTAAAGAAATAAGACAATGTGAAAACATTGACTTTTATAATTGAGATATGACATTCTGGACACTCTTGTGTCATTTCATTTTCAGAACAATCTTAGGCTCTTTTGTCTCTAATGTTTCTGCTGCATGTTTCTTCATGAGAAGTATGTTACTATTGATAGTAATGACGAGAACAATCAATGTAGAATTACCCTCAGCAGACTGACCTGTAGGCATGTCTGTGGGGCATTTTCTTAATTAATGATAGATGTAGGAGGGCCAAGTCCACTGTAGGCAGTGCCACCCCTGGGCAGGTGGTCCTAAGTTGTATAAGAAAATAGGCAGAGCAAGCCATGGCCATCAGGCCAGTAAGCAGCGTTCCTCCATGGCTTCTACCTTTGCTCCTGCTGAGTTCCTGCCCTGACTTGCTATAGTGATGGACTGTGAACTAGAAGTGTACAGTAAACCTTTTCCTCCCAAGTTGTTTTGGATGGGGTTTATCACAGCAACAAAGAAGCAGTAGGTAAGTGACTAAGAATAAAGACTCTTGGGCTGGGGCAGTAGCTCAGTGCACTCAGCAGAGTACTACCGTCGTATGCACACGGTTCTGGGTTCCATCAAGAGACTGTGGGGGAAGAGGAAAAGAAACAAGTCTATCTTCACTGGAAATAAATGGTCTCTAAGATGTGCTAAATGAAAAAGGTGAGAAGCAGAGCAATATATGTAATTTGGATAGAATCAGAAACATGCCCATGCACATATATAACAAAGCCCCCGCCAAAAAAAAAAACAAAACATGAAAACCTGGCAGCAATGTATGGCCTGGGAAGAAGCTGGTGGCTAGTAAGCAGGGGAGACTTACTTTTTTACTGTATTCTTTCTAAATTATTATATATATATATTACTCATTCAGACATTGTTTTTAAAAAGGCAAATAAATTCAAAGAATATCCTGGCCATTTCAATCAGAGCAGAATAGTCCCATCAATCCTCTAACCCCCAGGATATCCTTCCAATAAAGGAAGAGCACCGCAGAAGCCTCAATGCCTGCCGAAGGGGCAGGATGCTTGCCCATACTCCCCACTAAATTGAGGACCCTTGAAAGAGGCACCCACCCCACCACCACCCTGAGACACACTCTGGTATGGCACAAAGTAGGCCAGAATTTATGATGGGAGTCATTTTACAGAGTTCCCTTGCAAATGGTTAATTTGGGGGAGGGTGGGGTGATGGTAAAAATCTGATGGTTTTAATATTTGACAATGACAATGACAATAGGTTGTATAATTCATTCCTTGAGCGTTTGTTGTATTATTATGCACCACACAGAATGCTTTCAGAAGCTGAGAATAAAAGAACCAAGTTCAGAGTGCCTAGGAGGGCCGTAGCTGGCCTGGAAGGATGGAGCTAAGTACAAAGCTGCAACAGGAATCTGGACTATTGTGTCACTGGAATCGCTTAAGAGAAAGGACCAGAACCTCCAATTATCTAGGAAGTTTCAAGAGAGAAAAGAGACTGCAACTCTGACAAATTTCATTCCAAAAGCAGTTAACTCCCCAAGAGAACAAAATGGTGCCCTCTGATCTCACCATTTGGGGATGTTTCCTGCCAACTCCTGCCTTTGCAGGACCACACTGTCATAGCAAGTTAGCAGAGAAAATTGTGAATAGAGAATGTTCTTGGAATGCAGGCAGATGGAGAGAGTACACAGGCCACCTTGCATGTTTGTTGGCTCTGCTCAAGATAATTTTCAGTGGGAGAGCTCAATTTCTGTCAGGGTTCAAGTTTCCTTTCTAGAGGACCAAGGCAAAGCCTTCCCCTGCGGAGGGCAAGATTGAAGCAAGCTTCAAGGATAGCCAGGCACTTCTGGGGTCTTTTCTCCTAGCAAAGGAAGGTATTTCTTGTCTAGCTTGTACAAGAATGCAGGGATAGGAAGAAGGCATTTAGAATGACAAATATAAACTGCTTATACATATGGAGACTAGGCCTGGGTGGAGACATAAGACATGTACAATGGTGTTTCTCTGTGGCAATGGAAGTGGATGGAAGAGGGTNTGGNAGGAAGAGACTCTTCACTCATGATCCTTTTTAAAAGGTACAGGTACCATCTCTGGTACTGTGGAGAAACAANTGAAAAGGCATTCCTCATTTGTTGGAGAAAGAAATAACTGTAAGCTCTGCTTTACAGATGACCAACTGAGTTGGATTTAGATCCTCGATCCCACAGGTGAAACTAAAATCAAATTCTTAATTCCTCACTCAGGCCCAAGAACACGCCCCTTTACTGACAATTCCATGCTACCTAACACAGAGGCAGATTCCATCAAATCAAGTCACCACTGTCAAGGACAATAGACTCCTGAACACCAGTAGACACTAGGCTCAATCCAGTCCAACCACTAGCAGGAGCAGGGCATTCCATCTCCCACAGGTGAAATCAAGAAACCTGACATTTGGCAAGACAGACAAAAAACTTCCATGAATAGAGGTCATCTGACCAGGGCTTATAAGCACTCCTGGGAGAACACAATTGTTATTTCCCAGCTCTACTGGTTTTTAACACACTTCTTTTGTAGGGCAGCTGACACATNNNNGNNNGNANTNCNNNNT
>LZPO01043406.1:234178-255153 GCA_001675575.1 Neotoma lepida
AATGAGAATTGTGAAAATTACTAGAAAGAAAACTAAGTCAGCCGAAAAAAGCTTTTACCCCCACCTGGCCCACAATGCAGCTTTTTCTGATGTGGCACCATCAATGCCTCCAGCCAGATGCTTAGGACAAAAGCAAGACAACTCTGTCTCTGTGACTGCAAAATCCCTCAAGCTCCTCGGAGCAATCTCTTAGGAAACCAGAGCTAACAGCTTACAAAATGTTCCCAGCAGAGCATGTGCTCTACACAGGCGCTGGTGGACCGGCAGTCATGCTGGACCCTCGCTTCCCCCTGCTCCCCCTTTCTACCGTTTGCTGTAGCTCTCCCCTTTCCCACCCTGTATTAGCTGTCTACTTTTCTCCCCTACTCCTATTTCCTAGTGAACAACTCACAACAGGACAGGTCCTCACAGCCTCTACCTGGCATCAGAATCCATCACACACAACAAGGAGAGAAGCAACAATTCCTANTNCAGACCTTCAAGATGGGCCACTGCACACCCTTTCCAGGCCGCCAACTACCTCTCAACCTTACAGCTCTTGCTCTGAAATCTCTGTTCTATAAATTCCACACATAAATTTAGTCCATTCAGATGAATCTTTTCCAACAGGACAATGCTTCAATTATAGGAAGATAACTCCTACTCTCCTCTTAACTTGCTACTTTTCCAAGGCAAACATCCAGTATTTTAATCCTACAAGATGGACAGATCAAAGCAGTGAACTTGCCTGGCCTGATGGCACATGTATCACTGTAATCCCAGCACTTGAGGCAAATACAGGAGGATCAAGAGTTCAAGGCTGGCCTAGGATACATGAGACAGACCTCAAAAACCAGGCCAGCCAAATGTCTCAGAGANTAAACTTGTCTGCTGCCAAGCCTAATGACCTGAGTTCAATTCCCAAAATCCACAAGGTGGAAGGAAAAATGGACTCCTGAAAGCTGTCCTCTGGACTCCACATATAANTGTGTGTACACAGACACACATTTAAAAAGTAATGATGAATGAGTAGCCAAATTCTACATATTCTGTACAATATTCAGAAAATTTCTTCTCCAAAAATATTCAGATAGTTCAAGGATTACAATCTTCTTTCAGTCAATAGGTTGGATGTGATAGCTCACAACTGTAATCCCAGCACCAGGGAGGCTGAAGCAGGAAGATCCTAAGTTCTAGGTTTCAATATAAATAAATAATACTGCAAGGCAAGCTAGCTTAATTGTAGACAGCTTTCAATATAACCTACTTAATTTCAACCAATCATCAGCAAGTACCTTCAGTTGTGCTCTTCTTATTAAAGTGACACAGGCGATGATAAAGACCATGGACTCTGACAGCAGGAGACTTAAGTTCAAAACTTGCTTCTGCCAGGGTAAGAACTTGGTATGACACTGGACCAGTCACTTAATTCTTCTGAGCCTTGATGTCCTTATCCCCAGGTCACACTCACCAAAGGTGACCAAGACAGCACTGTACAACATAGAGTCTTTGTGTGGGAAAACAAGACACCTCACGCAAAGCACTTGACAGTGTTTGGCACATTTCAAGATGCTTCCCGTTACCATCAAGAACTATGTTAAGCTCTAGGCAGGGTACAGTAGTGAGAGAAACTGTGTGTACTCAAGAATGGGAAGAAATCAATCATAAACAAATACGACCTTTAAGTGGAAAAGGAGCCACATCAAACTGAGGAGTTAGAAAACACATGTAACCTTAATGTGCACATATCTAATCCTCTCCACATGTAAGCTAATTCTACTATTTGTCCAACACTGGACTAGATTTTATGAAGTACACAAAAGAAGTAAGGTCAACAATCTTGCACTTAAACTGGAAAATATGCTACATAATAAACCACCAAAGTNAACAGTACAGGCAGAATTAGGAACTGCAGGACACACATACGGATGGACGGTTTCCTAGGCTCAAGCCTTGAACATGCACCTACATTCTTTTTCATTCTTTATACCTTTAGGGCCACCTGTCACCTAGTTCTGTTGTTTTTACCTCATAATGACCTCTTCTTAATCTACTATTCTTTTTGTGGGAGGTGGGCCCCCTCCTTTCTAATTCTTTTTCAGGGCTCCATCTTGCACAGTCTACAAGTATTCCATAGTTTCTATTCTAGCCTCCTTTCAATTCATTCTTCCCATTATCAATCTAATGGTCCTTCTAAAAGGTAAACCTGCCTGTTACTGTCCACTTACAATGCCAGTTTATCATCACCACCATCCCCAAACACAACAGCATGAAAATCAAAATGCTAAATGACATTGCCACAAACACCTCTTGTGGGTGAAATTACTTTGTGGTGGAAAAACACTCTGTCAGAACAAAGTCCATTTTCATTTGTGGGATCCCCTCTACTGTCTCACCTTCCCCATCTTCCTAACTTAATTTATAATAATCCCTCCACATACGGCACTGCAGAGCCACGCTGCACATCTCACAACCTGTCTCACTTTTCTGCAGACTTCGCCCAGGTTGTTGCCTCTACCTTGCTTCATTCTTTGAACCTCACGTGACCGTCTCTGCTAAGAAACAGAATGAAGATTCCCACCTCTAAGGTTCTATGTCCTTCTAGAGTAGTGGATGCATATTTCTTTCCTGTGTCCTATTATATACATTTAAAACTCTAGCTAGCACCCATTAACTGTGCTTTACCACTGCTAAATGTTGNAACAGCTCTTTACCCACACTGCCTATCAGCATAGTGTGGAGCATATGTCAGGTATTTACTGAATAAACCAACCACTAGGAGGAGCTAAAGAATCTGGGCTGGGAAAAATGCATTTGATGACTATTCCCAAATACCATCCAATNTTAAATTAGGCAACAGTGGTCACTACTCAAGGACTTACTGCAGTTTCAGTATCTCAAGGAATTCTGCTCAAATATCAGCCAACTTTAGGCAACAGGAAACACACAACCAAAGTTGAAACAACTTTCTTTGTTACACAATTGAAACCATCTTTCAAAAAATAACTCTTGCTAGCTTCCTTTTACTCAGTGGTTCTCAACCTGTGGGTTACAACNCCTTTGGCAAACTTTTATCTAAAAAAATATTCACATTACAATTCATAAGAGCAGCAAAATTACAGTTATAAAGTAGTAACGAAAATAATTTTATAGTTGGGGATCATCAGAACTCGAGGAACCGTATTAAAGGGCCACAGCATTAGGAAGGTTGAGAACTACTGCAACTGACTGAAAATACTTGTATTGGACCTCCAGGGAGATGGCTTAGTGTGTAAAAGAGCTTGCTGTGCAACCTGAGCTTGATTCTTGGAATTCAGATGGAAAGAAAACCAACTCCTGGAGTTGTCCTCTGACCTCTANGTGTATTCAACAGCATCTGCACCCTTACACTCACACCTCTCTCGCCCACACACACACCACTAATTGGCAATATTTAAAAGATTTTTATTAAAAACTTGCATTGAGAAATGGACCTTTTTCTTCAGAGCCCACACTATTTGTTTATTCTGCAGTACAGAAGTGGCCCGTATCCACAATGTACTGACCCTCTTCTGAACTACAGAATTTAAGAGATTTAGACTGCACTGACTTCTGATTCTTATTCCTTAGGCAAATTTTCACAAGTTATGCTTTCTCCCTTTTGTTTGCTAAAATAACGATAAAATACAAGCAGACAAAGAGCCCAGGATTATGGAGATCTAACTGCCGAGATCAACATAGGAACGCAGAGGATTTACAGTGGAAGGTTTATCTTGTTGAGCCTTCCTATGTTCCATTTTAGGAAGACTAAATACCAGGTGTGGTGGAGCACACCTTTGATGCCAGCATGCACTCAGNAGTCAGAGGCAGAAGGATCTCTGTGAGTTCCAGGTTAGCCTTGTCTACATGATGAATCCTAGGACAGTCAAGGTTATCCAGTGAGACCCTGTCTCAAGGGGAGAAAAAAAAAGAGAGATAGACTGACTGAATAAGGTCAACTTTCCTTTACTTACCCAGGTTTTGTTTTTCAAGGTAACTGAAGTTCAACTATGAAACCAAATATTCTTCTTTTTCTCCAGTGCTGATCAAACCTAGAGCAACTTACAAACTGCTTAACTATATACCCAGCCCAACATTATTTTTCAAAGAAATATTCAATGTTCTTCAATACGGATTTTGTAGAAAATCAAAATTACTTTGCTTAAACTTAAGAAGTTTAGAGGANTGAAATGTTTGAGGCCAACCTGGTTTGTTATATAGTGAGACTTATGTCTCCAAAAACAGCCATGGCTTACAAATTTGTTTAACAGCCAAAAAACAAAGATGCTTCAAGGCAGAGTAACTGTTACATACTGCACTACTGTGTTTCTACTGGAGACAGTATTTAATTNCCAGGCTGGTGAGACAAAATAGGTGGTGTCTGAAAAAGCATATTCTGCAAGTTCTAAAATACACAACTTACAAAGTAATTGCTATCCTAGAACCGAAAAATTAGTCCACTTAACTAGTGCCATGATACAAGTTAGTGAGATTTGTTTTCCTATGGAATTGAATGTTTTGTGATGGCACACTAAGTTTACATCAGGCTGGCCACTATATCCTTCTAAAATTAGATCCTACATGTAGAAGCACACTCAAGGGATTCAGATTTCTGTGTTATAAGGCTTTAGTTAGGGTAGCAAAAATAAGCCAACTCATTTTCTTCTGTCAGTTGACTGCTTTCCAGTATTTTTACCCTAATACGTAAGTCTTCCTGTACTTCAAAACACAAAGGAGATGGAGAGTTGACTCAGTGGTTGAGAACATTTGCTGTGCAGTCTGAGGACCGCAGTTTGGATCCCATCTTTCAAGTTAACAAGCCATGAATCAGGCATACTTCTATAACCCAAGCTATGACACAGTGGAGACAAGAGGCTAGCTGAGGCTTGCTGGCTTGCAATCAATCTGCAAACATCTAAGTCCCAGGTTCAGAGAGAGACTGCCTCAAAGGAATAGACAAGAGAGTAACAGACAATACAAAGCACGGACTTGCACCCTTCATGTTCATGGACAGACAAGTATGAGAGTATGAGCAAGTGCGCACGCACGTACATGCGTGCAAACATACACACGTGCGCACACACACACACACACACTTAGATTCTTTTTCATTTTTAAGAAAAACATAAGATGGAACTAAGAGCAAGTTAGTCCTGCTAGACAGCCCAACTGAACTTCTGAAAAGACTACTTTCTGGCCAGAAGACACTGCTATCAAGCAATAGTAATTTAGATCAAGCCAGCGTCTCCTTATTATAAAGCTTCTTTAGAGAATGACAGCGACTTAACAAAGTATGCTAATACTTATTATCAGATAAAGCAATCACTGGGCAAAGTAACATCAATCTTCTCACACTGAAGCTTATTAGTAATACACCACAGTAGCAAGAGATCTAATGAATCAAAATGAGATGACAGCATAAGCATTTTAATCTATATTAAGATGTGTATTATAAAGGGCAGTTTGTAATACATTTTGAGGCATCAAAGAAATATGCAATTATATGTCAAATATTTAATGTATTTACACACAAAAAAAATCGTTCTACAGCACAAGGCTGCAATCTCCTCTTATATACATCTAATTCATCTCCTTACACTAAAGGAAAAGGAAAACTAATTTAAATGTTCGCTCCTTTACTGGTGTGTTCAGCTCTCTACTTCACACTATAACTCTCAGAATATAAACAACCCCCTTACTGTGTGTGATTCTAATTTTACTTGTATTTTGCTACATAATGTGACAAGTGAATGCAAAGCAACTACTGCATCAGGAATTCAGGGAAATCAAAACAGCAGTNTCTACTGGTCCTGTCACCCCACCCCAGCTCCCCCAGACTGGGAAGAAGATACAACTACATTAAAGTTTTTCAGCATTAGTCTTCAACACAGTGCCTTTCTGAGAACTGTTCAAGGGTAGCTTTCTTCTAAACTATTTTGGCAACTGGGTTGCCTTTAGACCCAACCCACAGGCCAAATCCTACCCCATCTTCTGCACACCTATCCTTAATACTACAANCCAACTGTAATTGGCCTGTGTAATTAATACTAGTGGCAAAAGGCTAACCAAGCCAGCTTTTAAAAGTTGTTCTATGTTTTGGTTTGGTTTTTTTGAGACAGATTCTCACTATGTAATATTGGCTGGCCTGAAACCTGATAAACAGACCAGAGTGGCTTCAAACTCAGAGATTTCTCCTACCTCCAAATAAAGACCCACCACTTCCCATCCAAGCCAGTTTTTTTTAAAGGCAAATCTTCTCAAGGTACAGTGCTGGGTACTAAACAGGAGCATACAGTCAATACAATAATGTAATGAATGTAGGACACAGTTACTGCTATAGGAGTAGAAGCTAAGCACTAAATATCTCCTCTGCCCACTCTGNATTTCNGAGACAGGAATTCTCTGTGAAGCCCTGGCTGTCCTGGAACTCTCTCTCTGTAGACCAGGCTGGCCTCAAACTCAGAGATCTGCCTGCCTCTGCCTCTCAAGTCCTGGGATCAAAGGTGTACACCACCAAGCCCAGCTTAAGCACTAAGTTCTTTTAGGCAGACTAGAATAAGGCACCAGGGAAGCCTAACTCTTATAGCGGCTGTGACAATGAACAGTGAAAATATTGGACATTTTACATAGAATTATCATCATTCACTTAAGAGTACAGTAAATCACAAACTTCCAATACGAAAATCAAGGGGTGAGAGGCTTTCATCTCTGGATAACCTGTCTTCTATACTTTTATGCTTAAAAAGCTGGATATGTAATAATAATAATAATATTATGGACTGAAAGATGGCTCAGTGATAAAATGTTTGCCAAGTAAGTATGAAAATCTCCATTTGAAGCTCCAGAACCCACATAAACTCAGGACACTGTAGCTCAGGCCCGTAATCCCAGTGTTCCTTCCTGGATATAGGAGGCAGAGACAGGAAAATCCCCAGAAGCCGTGGGCCAGCTAGCCAGACAAATGCAGTGAGTGGTAAACAACTAGAGCCCTTGTCTCAAACAAGATGGAGGTTAAGGTCAGGAGAGATGGCTCAGCAGTTAAAGACAATGTGCTGCTTTTCCACAGGAGGAGTTCAGTTCCAGGCACAATACAAGCTCACCGTTGATGAAACTTGAGTACCAGGGGATCTGATGCCCTCCTCTGGCTTTCTCATGCACCTGTACACACATGGTATACATACACACATACATAACTACACACACACACACATACACACACACAAAATCTAAAATAAATCTTAGAATAAAAATAAAAAGGACCAATACCCAAAGTTGTCCTCTGATACAACATGCAATGTGGCGTGCAAATCTACACATATACACATAAATATGTACACATACACATCAAACACATCACGTTCAAAAGTAAACTAAATAATAGTTAAATAAAAAAGCCAAAAAGATGGCAAAGACTTTGGACAAAATATAGAAGGTGGAAACCAGAAATTAAACCCAAGATTCAAGTAGATTTATTTTAATCTGAGGATTTCTCTGACCTCAACAATTCACTCTAGTAGTACTATAATGAGGCCACATAACAGTTAAAGCCTACTCACAGGCTGTGTTGATAACCATTTCCCTCCCCATCTTAACCTGGTACCCAAAGAACTACACCTTGAAAGGAAAGGGAAATAGGAAAGAAAACAGCAAAAGAAAGAGATCCACGGGAATTAAATACATGGATCACACAACAAATACCCTTACCACGTTTAAAATAAAAATCAGGCCTTGAAATTAATAGCAAAAAATATGAAACATTCATTCTTTAAAGTGACAAAAGAAAACAAAAACTTCAGGAACTAAAAACTGCAATAACTGAATTTAGATGTCAGTGTTTAAGAGGGGCACAGTGGTGCGTTCATTTATTCCCTGCGCGGGGGAGGCAAAGACAGGTGGATCTCTATGAATTCCTGGCCAGCTTGATTTATATAGCCAATTCCAGGACAGCCTGGACTAAATAGGGAGACCATGTTTCAAAAAACAAAACAAAACGAAACAAAAAAGATAATAGTATTTAATAACAGTGTAGGAATAGAAGAGAATTAATGAAGAAATTATCCAGTCTGGAAGGAGGATGAGGCAGAAAGATCTTGAATTCTAGGCCAGCATGGGCCACAGAGCAAGACCCTGTCTCAAAAAAAGATAAAAAGCAAGCAAACAAACAAAAACAGCCTAATGGGGATATAGGGTGAAAATGTCTACGGAAGTCAGTAAAGAAACAGTTGAGAAGAAGAATATAGCCAATACAAGTGACTAGAACTTTACAGAATAAATCACTATTTCAACGTCAAAAGGCTACTTAACATTGCCAAATGTAGTAGCATACACCTGTATTTTCAACACTTGACAGAAAAAAAAAATCAGCTCAAGATCATTTTTCCATATACATCAAATCCAAGGCCAGCCTGGCTACATGACCACCTGAGAACAGCAATCAAAAAAAGTCAAATACCAAGACAATTGAAAGAAAACGACTCACAGTTTAAAGCATTATACCTGAAAATGCAAAACAAAGGCATAACACTCCTAAAATCACTGATCATTTAAGAGAATGAAGACAAAGGGGCTGAAGAGATGGCTCAGAGGTTAAGAGCACTGGCTGCTCTTCCAGAGGTCCTGAGTTCAATTCCCAGCAACCACATGGTGGCTTACAACCATCTACAATGAGATCTGGTGCCCTCTTCCGTCATGCAGACAGAACACTGTATACATAATAAATAAATATTTAAATAAATAAATGAATAAAACCTAAAAAAAAGAATGAAGAATGTCAAAATGGTGAACACACTAAAACTGCTTAAGCTTGCAGCCCTAAAAACATATTACACTATAACCAAGCTTAAAGTTGAACCATGCTGCTAAATTACTTCACTGTCAAAATATGGGTGGCTTTCAACTTTTGAAGCATAACACTGCCCCTAAGCAAACGTTCAGATCTCTGGATGGTGACAATGAAGGGTGACAAGCAGGTAAATGGTCTTCACATAATTNTTCCTTTTTAAAAACCAGAATTTCCTCTTAAAGGCATTAAGACTTCAATTTCAAAAGAATTGGGCTGTCCTACTTTCAAACCCTTAGACATTATTCACAGCTCATCTTAGGATCTAATTGAAACACAAAAGCTGCCTTTATTTCAACTCAGTTCCTTCAATCAAAGAGAGATCTACCGATTCCTTTCAATTATTTCAGAAGCAGTAGCCTCCAAACCATTTTATTTGTTTGTTCGTTTATCCTGCTTTGTTTTCTGACGGAGTCTTGCTATGTAGGCCAGGCTGGTCTCCAAGTGACCGCCCCCCAAGCCCCCAGCCTCCATGGACCTAGGATTTCAGGATCACCATGCTGAGATCCTCCAAATCATTTTATGGTGTCTCTGGGGACGCACCAATAAATCAATTAATTTAACCAAAGAAACCTGTCTCACAGGTTTACACACAAGAAGTCGTTGTAAATCGTATACAACGGGTTCGTATCAGCCTTTCGGGTCCCACTCTAGACTTAACCAATCAGACTACCTAAAGGGTGAGGTACAAGATTTGTATTTTAAAATGTTTTCCTCTAAGAAGCACTACTAGGAACAATAGGTCTCCCCTCCCCTCGACTCCAACTCTCAAATAAGACCTCTCAACTATCGGTCTTAGTTCTAATAGGCACACTGCCTTGTTTCCTATTAGAAGAGAATGCGCGGGGCACTGGGACATGGTGCCTAACAAATGTGTTTCCCATCCTGCAAACTACACTCTGGGATTCAACGATTCTCACTCGGACATGCCACGTTTGTAAGGAGCGTGGAGCTGCTCCGCGTGCAACAGAGTCGGCTGCTTACTTGAGGCCTGGATGGCTCCAGCTAGCAGCAAAGTGGCTGAAGGCAACTAAAGGCCTGGAGAGCAAGAAAGGGTCGGAACCTCCCACCGCGACCCACACGCCGTCCCGCAGGCTCCTGCGGCTCCGCTGGGTGGCCACGGCAAACTCCCAGCCCAGGAGACTCAGGACACCGGGCACNGGCAAGGACGCGAACGGAAGACAAGTCTGGGCTCTAACCCTAACTCCGGGCGCAGTTCACCCTCGCCTCGGCTAAGAAGAAACCTGGTTTCGCCTCCCGGCGCGGACCCAGGCCGCACTCACCTACCAGAGCGCGGGAGGCGAGCCTCCCTCACCTCCGCGGTGCCTAACTCCAACCGCCGCCGCCGCCAAGGCCCTTGCTCTTAAAAAAATAGCAAAGAAAGACAGAAAGGACAACGGCTTCAAGNAAGCGATCAGACTTTGCTTTTGTATCCCTTTTTGACCCTTCCGGGCTTCCTGTACCTCACCGCCACAACAAATTTCCACCCCGCTTCCGGCGGCATGGCCCAATCAACAGCTCTCTCCCTTCCCGAGCGCCTCGTGGAAATCCGGTGCTCCAACACCGGATGGAGAGATTTGATTGGGCCATTCACCCTTCGGCAAGGGGATTAGCCGGTTCGTCTCAGGGTGGCGGGCCGACCCGCGGGGTCACGTGACACCGCCCTTGAAAGGTGATTGGCTGCCCGAGAGAGAGGGATTGCCACCGAGGAAGGGGCGTTTCCTAGGGGACTGAGGGAGGGCCCGGGCGGTGCGAAGCGGGGGTGGGCCTTGCGTGTAATGGCAGTGCCGTGTCCTCGCGTCCATCTTTACCGCTCTCTTGGACCTGTCACAAAGGAGTCGCACCGCTGTCGCTGTCCCCTCCCTCCGGTGGGCCCGGGAGCTAGTGAAAGTCAGTGCCACAGCCCAACCTCGCTGTTCTGGGAAGCCCCTTGGGGACGTGGCCGGGGAGGGAGCCTACGGGCTAGGGACGTCTGTGAGGGAAGAGAACAGCCGCTAGAGCCTGGGTCGCAGAGACCGGACTGGGGCCGCGGCCGGCTCCGGGCAGGGGTCTGGGAGAGGTTGGCTCTGGGCAGAGCCTGGGAAGCAGCCGGAACGTTCTCCTCCGAGGCCCGCGCTGGGGGCGCCTGAAGCGGTTCCTGGAAGAGGGTGTTCCCCTTTGGGGGATCTTGACTGGAGGAGGTCCTGGGGTCACCCTTCCGAGGAGACTGCGGCTAACTGGGCCCAGGTGAGAGGCAGGTACCCTCTGGGGAGGCTCCCGATGTGGAGGAATGCTCGTCCAGGCTGCTCGGAGCAAAAGGGGTCGAGGGGTGCACGCCGTGGGCGGGGGGTTCCATTTAGGGAGTTTGCGTTTCAGTGGGAAGCAGACTTCCCCTGGGGAGGTCTGGTGGTGCCTTAGGGTGGAGAGTTCTACGTGGTGGAGAGAAGCTGTGGGGAGTTCTACGCGGTAAAGAGAGGCTGGAGGCGGGAGCCAGACCTAGCGGATTCTCNTCCTCTCGAGGCCTGAGCTAAAAATTAGGTAAAANCCTGAGGAGGGAAGATTTCTGGGCAGCTCTTTCCATTGGAAAGCCTGAGTTTGGGATAGTAAAGCGGAAACGGGAATAGCCAGGGTTCTTCCCTCTCTCTGGAGATGGACCAGGTGTCCTAGACAAGGGTTCTGCTGCCTCTGGGCTGAGCGCCAGAGTGGGACGCGGGAGTCGGGAGTCGTCCCACCAGCACCCCCTGCGAGCCTCCAAATTTGGCATTACTTCCTGCCTGCTGTCTGCCTCGCTTTCCCTGTTCTTACAGGAGACCTAGGTAGAGCTGCTTGCTGGGCTGAAAACGCTGATTCTGTCTTGTGCAGATGTCTGAGTGAGGCTGCGTCCCCTGGAGTGTTGTACTTTGAACTTTTAAAAGTTGGCAGTGTCTGTTATTGCCTGAGTAGCGTCCTGCAGTCTCCCAGGCCCCTCACTTACCATCTGCTTGTCCTTGGTTGAAGTGACTTATGCTATGTGTGAAAGTAAGGTAGTGTAATGGATTGATGTTGAGAAATAAAGGGTTTTCTAATCTGTAAAACAGTTGATTTAAGAGATTAGCACAAATACAGGAGTTGATTACCTATAGTGATCTGAGAACCACACCTTACTGAGTGAGTGCTCCAAGGGTTCCAGCTTCTTAAGGTGATGTTACAGTCTAAACCCTAATTTCAAACCCTGCTTCCTTGACATGAAGAGGTTTCCAGTTTTTGTTTGCAGAGTTTTCATTTACTTTCAACTTCTGATGGTGCTGGTAGGAGTTAGCACTTCCTTCAGGAAGTTTTTCTCCAAGAAATTTGTTCTCAATATTGTAGGCCCACTTCTTGTATGTATTCCTGGCCTTTGGATGGCTATAGGTAGTGAACACTATGCTGGCCTCCTCAATTGTAATTTGTAAATAAGCCTGCATTTTTCCTTCCATGAATTCTGCCTTGTGGTACCCCCAGAATAGAGA
The DNA here is from genome assembly GCA_001675575.1 of Neotoma lepida. Taxonomy (NCBI): domain Eukaryota; kingdom Metazoa; phylum Chordata; class Mammalia; order Rodentia; family Cricetidae; genus Neotoma; species Neotoma lepida. The sequence goes on from LZPO01043406.1 coordinate 246,482, forward strand.
TTACAAAGCACTTCTTTTAATTTTCCATTTTCTGTAGAGTTTGCATTTCTTGGGGGTGATAACTTGCTTTGTAGATCCCTATTATTATGAGGTTACGATAAGAACCTGTGTCAAGTGTGTGACACTTCATCAACCTTTGCTTAGTGGTACTTGTTAGAGCTGCTTTGTTAGGGCTGGTATCCCAAAATTTTAGGGATTTACTTGTGGTTTTTGTTGTTGTCTTTTTAAAATAGGCTTTTTAAAAAAGTTGACCTTAATTTCCTGTTTTTTATTTATTTTTGTTTTTGTTTTTTCGAGACAGGGTTTCTCTGTGTAGCTTTGCTTCTTTCCTGGAACTCACGTGGTAGGCCGGGCTGGCCTCGAACTCACAGAGATCTGCCTGCCTCTCCCTCCCTAGTGCTGGGATTAAAGGCGTGCGCCACCACCGCCTGGCCAATTTCCTGTTTTTTAATCTTACATTTCATGATTGTTGTTTTGTTATTTTATTTACTGTGGTGATTTTGTGAGCGCCTTGATTTCTCAGGATGCATAGTGCATGGGGCTTCTGCTTAATATCTTTGTAAGTTCTGCTTTTTGCTGTTTTTACAAGACCTTCATTTTTTTTCTAGACTCAATATTTTTAAGCTATTGATTATATAAAAGTATTCCATCATGGCCTATGTAGATTTTTTTATGCTTTGTCAGTTAAAAACTTCTTTTAGTAAGTATCAAGGGAAACTAAAAGCTTAGCATTGTATATAGTAGTGTGTTTTTCTGTACTGAATAGAGAAGAAACAGTTCTCTCAGCTCTGAAGTATGGTTATTAGCAAGTTTAGTAACGGTAACTGTGTTTCTGAAGTGTACTTAAAACAGTCTGTTTAAACTCATGAGATTAAATTAGTATTTGAGGATTACATTACATAATGTTTTTTCTAATAATAAAGTAATTTTTTTGAGACAGGGTCTTAACATGTATTCCTAAACTGACCTGGAACCAGTGGTCCTCTTGCCTCAGCCTTCTGAGTGCTAGGACTGCAAGTGTGTACCATACCTACCTTTTTTTTTTTTTTTTTTGAGACAAGGTCTCCTTATGTAACCCTGGCTGGGCTGGAACTCACAGAGCTCACCTGCCTCTGCCTCCAGAGTGCTAGAATGAAAGGTGTGTACCACATATCCAGTTTTCCAGTTTTCTCTGATGGAAAATCACCTTGAAGGTTTTAGAATACAACTTTCTTTAGTACTCTAAGATCTGTGTAGCTTTAAAAAATTATTAGGAATTTTTTTAAAAAAATTTCCTTGCTAAGCAAATTTTAAATGGATTTTATCTTTATTATTTTTAATTACGTGTATGTGGAAGAGAAATATGGTACATGTGTGTGGGTGCCTCTGGAGCTGGAGGTTTAGGCATTTGTGAGCCAGTCAGTGCTAGGAACAGAACTTGGGTGCTCTTAACCACCGAGCCCTATTAGGAATTCTTGAAGATGGTAGTCTCTATTACAAAACAGTAAATGGGAATTTTTCTGTATTTTAGGGTCAGATCCTTGTAAAGTAAAACTTAATATTCATCACGAGATTCTAAGTGTAAGTGGGAAGTCAGCAGGCACCACCAGTGACCAGCTGAACCAGTGGTCAATTTCAACCGTTGGTTGTTTGCTTATTTGGTTGGTTTTTGTTTTCTTCCTCTTCCTCCTCCTCCTCCTCCTTCTAGCTTTTGGCATTTTCAAGGCATTTTGCCATTGAGTTGGATAGATAATTTTTTTCTGGTATTCAAATTTAAAAATTGAAAAACTAAATAGTCAGGAAGTACTGGATGCCAAAACCTGGGCCACAGCCCTTAGGAAACTTTTACAACTTTTAGTGGGGCAAAAGAATGAATGTTTTCTTCCTGGAGCTGGAGTTATAGGCACTGGTGAGCCTTGCAACATGGGTGCTGGGTCTTCTGCAAGAGCAGTGTGTGCTCTGCCGCTGAGCAACCCCTCCAAACCCTGCTTACCTGCCTTTTGTCTGAGCTTTGAGAACTAGAAAATACTGAAATAGCAAGAAGTTGATATACTCCCAGGATTTGGTAAGGAATGACCTCTGCATGCAGCTGTTCTCCTGCTTGAAATTACAGTATCCGGGCATAATTTTATGGTCCTGTGCACTTCAATTGGAAGGTTTGAAATTTCTTACTCAGCAAGTGTATTATTACTCTCTAGTTTATGTTTCAGAGTTGGTTTTTTCTTACTTCTACCTCCTAAACAATTAAGTTTCCTCTCCTTTGTTCACTGAATGCAGTATTCTCAAAATATGACTCCTACTCCACCCTTCCTCATGGGAAATACAGCTCCTTTATTCAGTTCTTATTGCTTCATCATTGTTCATAGTTACAGATGCCTAGGAACTACATATTAATAACTTTCCAAGTCAGTTTTTAAGGCTTGCTAAGATATTATATTTGTTACTTCAGACTAAAGCAATTAGAATTTACTGCAATTGGACTGGGGAGATGGGTCAGTGGGCAAAAGCATTTGCCATAGAAGCATGAGGACCTGAGTTCAAATCTCCAAAACCCATGTAAAGCCATGCGCAGAGGGGTGAATCTATAATCCCAGTGTTCTTACACGGAGATGGGAGGCAGAATTGATAGGATTTCCAGAAGCTGGCAAGCATGGTGTACATGGCAAAACAAGAGACTGCCTCAATCAAGATAGGAGGCAAGGACCAATGCCTGAGGTTGTCCTGACCTCCACATTTATTTTGTGGCACATGGGCCTCGAATCACATGGGATCATGTACACACAAGATCTTTTTTTCCCAAAAGAATTTATTGTGGTCTCTAGTACCTTTTTTCCTTGGATGGTCTGTCCTGGGACACTTGGCACCAATGCAAACCTTGTCACCTATCAGATACAGAATGTGGATTCCCACAGTATTCAGGGTTTAATCTGGAGTACAACATCCATATTATCTCAAAATAATTTTGTTTTCCATTGGATTTCTGATCTTTGTTGTTGTTTTCATTAAAGTTAATGTTTAGCCTTAGCTTTATCAATTTAATTTTTAAACTCTGTATTAACCTTTCACTGTATGGCTTTTACATTTCTGAATNTTTAAGAAGTTATTTTTGTTCTCTGTGTGTACATGTATGTGTGGAGATCCGAGAACGACTTTCTCTTTTCTCCCTTACATGGATTACTAGGAATTGAACTCAGGTGGCCAGGCTTGTGTGGGAAAGCGTGCATCTTCACCCACTGAGCCATCTCACTGGTCCACACTGTGATAGTTTGAGAGCGTGTTTCAATGCAGTTTCGAGTGCTGATTTATAGTTTTCTAAGAACTTGCCCGTACAGAGATACTTCAGTGTGATCAAGTCGCTTTTCAACTAAAAAACTGGTGGGGCCAACAGCCTCCTTCTAATGGCTCTCATGTTTTACCCATAGGCCTTGTTAAGGAGTTAAGTGTGTTGTCAGTTACTGTCCTTCAGCCTGATCCCCAGCTCCCTTTGCCAAGAGTACACGGACATTTTTCATCTTTGTTCAGTACCTGGTATACATTTATTGAATGATGATATCACAATTTTTAAAGCTTTAAACATTTTGTAAAATTTTCTGTTTTTTAAATATTTTAACACTTTCTAGTTTTACAGATTTTTAGAATAAATTCACCTAGGTATTTATGACTCCACTTATTAGATCTGATAGGCATACAGCTGTGTGAACAATCAGGTGTTTTAGACACCATTTTGAACAGGTATTAGTAAGGAAATTTTTGCCATTTGTGCCCCTTCCATATTTGTTTACTTTTCTTAATAGCATAGAATTTTTTCAATAGAAAAAAAATTTCCTTAAAACTTATGTGTATTTGGATAATGTAGCAATATGCTTCCTGTTATTTGGGTCTTCTGGGGTGAAACCTTCAAGTAATCAAGAACATTAAGTTTGTTTTTCTCCCCTCTTCTGCCGCTGGCATTAGCACTTACCTCAGTTCTTACTTGGAATTTCCTTTTTGCATATAAGGCAGATATTTTTTCATCCTTAAGACTTATTCAAAGGATATTTACTGTTTGTTTTTTCTATTATTTACTTTTGAAAATTCCTTGCTCTAATCAAGGCCTAAATTTTATTTTTATTATTTACTTAAATAATTTTTTATGTTTTTTTGCCTGTGTATATGTGTGTAGTGTGTGTGCATGTGTGTATTATGTGTTCCTATGTGTCTGGTCATGTGTGTTTGCACATACATGTGGAAACCAGAGGTTGACATTATCTTGCTCAGTTACTTAAGGCAGGGTCTCTGGCTGAGCCCAGAGTGCATCTGTTCAGCTAATCTAGCTGGCCAGCTTGCTGTGGGGATCCTGTCTGCCTCACAAGTGCTGGGACTGATTGTGGTGGTCTGCCATGCCTGCCCAGCATTTGTGTGGGTCTTCAGGATCCGAACTGCAGTCCTTACACTTACACAACAAGCAACTTGACCCATTGAGCCACCTTCCCAGCCACAGTTTGTTGTTGTTTGCTTTGTTTTGTTTATTTTTTNATTTTTTTTCGAGACAGAGTTTCTCTTTGTAACCCTGGCTTTCCTGGAACTCACTCCATGGACCAGACTGGACCTCAAACTCAGAGATATGCCTCTGCCTCCTGAGTGCTGGGATTAAAGGCATGCCCCACTACACCCAGCCAGTTTTATTTTTTAACTCATGTTTTGAATGCTGAAAGGTTTTGTCTTTTCTCCTTTGTGGCGGGTAGGTCAGGATTGTGTTCTATCATTCCTTCTTGACACCAAATGTTACTGCCATTGGATTAGAAACTTTGAATATTTTTGGTGAAAAGTTTTTCAGGTACTCCTTCAATTTAACCAGAGAGATGACCTGATTTTCTCCAAAGATGTCCTTTCTTACACCAACCTGAGCACACAAGAGGAGAATCATCTTGTGCTTGTCCCAGCCACTTGAAGGTTACATACAGTCTGTGGGATAATAGTCCCCTGTGTAACCTAAACCTCAAATGCTCATCAGAACTACTGCTGACATAGTTTTGAACACTTTGTTAGACACTTGGTTGTCATATAAAAATACCTTATCAAGGCTGCCTTTTCTTCTGGCTGTAAAGTGAAATTCCAACCAAATCCAATCTGCAGCTCTTGATATTCAAGGGAGACTGGCTGCCCAGGTCTCCTACAGTACCAAAATTTATAGATGCCTCAGCTCCCTTATATAAGATAGCATAATGTTTGCATATAACCTACATGCATCTTCCTCTGTACTTTAAGCCATTTCCACATTACTTACAATGCTTAACAAAATATAAATGCTATATAAATAGTTGTTAATCACATATTGTTTAGGGAATAATAGCCCAGGAGCAACCTGTACATGTTTAGCACATTTGATTGTTAGTTTTAATTGTCAATTTGACACAACCTAGAACCACTCCAGTGTTAATGAGGGATTGTCCAGATCAAGTAGGCCAGTGGGCCTGGCTGTAGGATAATGACTTTATTATGTTAATTTATGTGGGAAGACCCAGCCTAAAAGTGGGTGGCTCCATTCCCTAGGCTTAGGAGAAGGTGAGCTGATTTATGCTTTCATTGCTCTGTGTCCCTAGTTATTGATGTGATAGACCAGTTCCCTCAAGTGCCTGTCTCTGTGACGTCCTTATTATGATGGACCTCCAGCCTGGAACTGTGAGATGAAAGAAATCTTTTCTTCCTCAGTTGGGGTCTTTTTATCACAACAACAGAAAGGAAATCCAATCATTGTTTTTCACATATCTTTTATCTGTAGTTGGTGGAACCTATGGGTGCAGGACCCGTGGAGATGGAGGACTATTTCAGACTTTCCCTTTTTTCCTCCAACAAAATAGTAAATGCTTTAGAACTTAAATACTAGAAGTAATTTTTAAAAATTCTTTAGGAGACCTGGAGAGCTAGCTCAGTGATTAAGAGCATTGGCTGCTCTTTCAGAGGACATGGGTACAATTCCCAGCACCCATGTAGTGGCTCATAGCCATCTGGAACTCCAGTTCTGAGGGATCTGACTTCTCCTGGCCTCCTCTGGCTCAGACACATTCAGGGAAAACACCCAAACACATAAAATAAAACAATAAAAAACAAACAAAAACTTTAAGTGGTTTCTATTTCAACTGGCATGTGAGCTCTCAAAATATATCTGCATTTATCTTATTGCAATACTAAATCATCAGTCTTGTTACTTTGTTTTCCTCCCTCTGACTTCAGTAATTAAAGNAATTATGCTCTTTGCATATCCTACAAAGTATTTTCAAAGAACTCTTATTTCAATGTAATATATCCTATATTTTTCTTTTCTTCTTCTGTGGTTATTGCCCTGCTGGGAATGTACCCTATCTTGATAGGGTTTGAAGACACAGATATATGTGTTCAACAAAACTCAGCATTTAAATACTTAAGGTTTGCATGATACATGTAAATTTAGTTTCTAAAAACATTGAGGTCTAACTAGTGATAGGTATGCTGAATTATTGGGGGCATTGTAAAGCGTGCAGTTTACTTCGAAACATTTTTTAAAATGTAGATGACTTGATGATGGATATAGTGATGGACAAATTTGTGATAAAGCAAATACAAAATGTTAGCGGCAGACTAAGTGGTAAGTATATAGATACTCACTGTTTACAGTGGATTAGTTCACCTTTGCTATATGCTTGAAACTGTTCATCATAAAATGTTGGTTGAGGACAATAAAAGATGTTGCCAGAAGCCATTGCTTGAGACACACTATATTGAGAGAAAATCTAAAAACATTTTCTAATGAGAGAAAATCACTGAAGCAGTATATAATATGGCCTTTCATGCTGTTTGGTTTAGCCTTGAGGGGTGAAGGACTAGAAAACATCCTGTATCTTGTAACACTGTTTTGGAATGATGAAGTAAAGATCACATTAGTTGGCATTCTGGACCTGGTAACTTGTTTTCTGTCCTTNTGACTATTCATTTACCCAGCTTCTCCATTCTTGACAGCATCAGAAAAGGAAGTTCTTTCTATCATGTGCTTAATAACTAAATGGAAGCAAATATTTGAAGAGATGAATCACTAATTCCTAGACCATTTGTTAGAGAGGGTTAGACCAGCTGGCCAAAACCTCAGTGGTGAGCTGGCTTTGAGGGTAGAGGCTTATGTTTCTTACTGACGGTGAGACAGTGAGTACCAGAACCTCACTGATTNAGCATGAAATTTACTAAGATCTACTGAGCTTGTTGATGTTTTTTTTTTCCCTTATAGGAATTTTGAAAACTTTAAATGTACAAATGTAATAAAAAAAAAGTGTCACTTCAAAGATATGCATATGCAAATGCTGTATTGTCTATAATTATCTTGCAGCAAAATGGTATAAAATGGTTAATGGTTTAAATTGTTGTCATTTGAATGGTGAGAAAAATATACTAAGCACTGATACTCAATGATAAGAATTCTCTTTGACTCAATTGAGGATTGCCCCAGTCACAGATATAATAGTTGTGTATACTTAAATGACCAGGGCTTTGTTCTTGTTTTTTGCTTATGTTTGGTCTTAAAATTGACTTCGTGCGCTAATGGTGAAAAGATAATGTTGAAGTTTATAGGTATTAAAAGTGTATTGCCTTTATATAATCTCTAGTCTTCTCAGACTCTGAATGATAATACCCATAAGCAGGATACCATCTACATTTTTATGATGCTTCTCAGGGTAGAGCTGATGGAAAATACTACGCAGCTATTTTATTGTTTTTCACTAATAAAAGTATTTCGTTATGAAATTTTTATACGTGCAGATTGGAGCCCTCCCCCACCCCCAGAATTTTGTAGGTATGACTGCTTTCTAATGGCTCTTTTGGCTGTCATCTCCAAGCATTCAAAAATAATCTGTTTATTTTTCTGGAAAGAATATTGACATATTTGACCTCACAAGAATCACCATTTAGTGTTTCAGTTTGTCCCATAATTCATTCAGTAGGTGCTAGGTTCTGTGCCAGGTACTAATAGTGATTTCCAGACTTGGCTGCCATCAAAATCACCTAGAGAGCTTTTAATTAGTCACAGGCTTGGGCCACATCCTAGAAATGTGGATTCTGACTCTTTGGAGTTATTTTGAAGTTAGAATTGTTACTGTCTTCCCTTTTGTAAAGTGTGTCATGGTCAGATTTCATTAGAGTACATGCCAGGGAATATAGCAGAGCTGGGACTTGTACCCAGGTCTGTCTGACTGTGATGTCCATGTACTGTGCTGTGCTGTAGGTGGCCTCTGGTTTCCTATGCAAAAGCTGTAGCTGGGGTAATGTCTTGAAACCATGGTCCTTGGCAAGTGGAACACATAATGCCTCTTTTCTTTAGAGACAAAACAAAGTTGTTTGAAGTGTAATTGTTTAGCCTTATCACCCAAATAAAACATGTCATGGGTAGCTCCTATTAGAAGCTATGCATTTGTAGTACTAAATGAATCTGAAGGAGTTTTTATTTTGTACATGTATGTGCCATGACTGTAAGCTAAAGAATATGGCCATTTCACAAATTCTTTAAAGATGACTGCTCTAGTTTTTTCATTTGTATATTTCATGAGTGATCCTCTGTGTAACATTTCATGGCTTCTCCCACCTACATCACACCTGGTCATTATACATTGTAGCTTTGTGTTAAGAAAAAGTCCCTAGCCAGGCATGGTGCTACACATCTTTAATTCTAGTGGATGGGAGGCAGAGGC
>LZPO01043406.1:273329-302956 GCA_001675575.1 Neotoma lepida
TTCCTGGAACTCACTCGGTAGCCCAGGCTGGCCTCGAACTCACAAAGATCCGCCTGCCTCTGCCTCCCGAGTGCTGGGATTAAAGGCGTGCGCCACCACCGCCCGGCTCTAAGTTACTTTTGCAAGCCTAGTGAGCATTGGCCTTTTTAAAAACTCTAGTCTGAAAGAATTCATTTGTTGGTGCCTACACAATATGTGATTAAAATAACCCTTACATTGCTGAGTGAGCAAAGTAGTAGGAGGGTCACTTACCTTCAGAGTTCACCGTAACTTAAAGGACTAGAACATTCAGACAACAGTTAACTTACACTTTATGGCAGGATGTGATCAAGGGCAAATTACTTCCTCTAGACTGAGTGCTGTGAGAGTTCTGAGAAGATGAAGGGATAGGTGGGTGAGGGTGTGATAGAGGGTGACAAGGGGCCCGTGATAATCATGAAAGACAGACTTCCTGATGTGGGGCTTAGCTAGCTCATGACAAGGTTGAGATTAGGAACTCACAGTGAGTTTCCTGGCTAAAGCAGCATGGCAGAAGCCTAGTGACAGAGTTATCTGATCAGAGAAGGCAGTGTTCAGAGATAAGAGGACATGAACTGGAGTAGCCAGGTGGAAGGTTTGGGGCTGGAAAGGCCAAGCAGGAGGGATGTGACAAGGATAAAGATGCTGAAGAGGCTTTANGGCAGGGAGAGCAGTGCTTCTGTGAGCTATGCTAAGCTTCGGCAGGCACCACAGAAATGCGTGGGAATATACTGGTGTTCCAGAACTCTCCGAAAGGCTCCCAACATAGCTGGGAGAAAGCAAGATTGTGAGAAGATATTAAACATGTAGGCCTGATCAGTGGGGACTGATGTGATGTAAACTCAAATGTGAGTTAAGTACACTTCTTGTCTCTNTCCTGTCATCATCAGCATCTGTAGAATTCCCTGCAGAAACTAGATTAGAACTAAGATATTGCTGGGTGTGGTGGTGCACACCTTTAATCCTAGCACTCAGCAGGCAGAGGCAGGTAGATCTCTATGAATTAGAGGCCAGCCTGGTCTACATAGTTCCAGGACAGCCAGAGCTACATAATAGATCCTGTCTCAAACAAACAAACAAAAAACTAAGATGTTAAATGATAACATCATTATTTATAATTCTGGAACTGATATTATCTCTTTGGGGGTCCTAAAGGTCATTTTTAGCTATAATTCTAGTTTTCTTTTTTGCTTGTTTTAAAGCATGAACATTATTTTAGTTAACAAAGCCCTAATACACATGTTACTAAGTCTAATAGCATAATGCATTTCATGAAACACTGTTGAAATGTTCATATCTATAAATTAACTCAATGACTATCTTGATTCTCCATTAACCAAGTGGACAATTGAGACTTTGAATGAGGGAGACTTCTGCTGTTCCAAATATATACATATATATATATATATATATATATATATATATTAAGCAAGAATATGAAATTGATACCTTACTGCTTCTGCAGGGTGTGACTTTTGTTTTTATCTTTTGCTGTCTTTCAGAAGTTACAGTCCCACCCCACAGTCATGCTTTTTGCACTGATTGCACTGGAAAAGTTTGCCCAGACAAGTAGGTATAGTGACTTCTTGCACTAATCGTCTTTGGTTATAAAAAAGTGAGCCTACACTTTGAACTCCATCAAATGTACATACATTCTGGTTATAAGACCAGCAAAGTGTATCAAGAACAAAAACAAAGATTGTTTTCAGTTAAGATTCAAAGCATGGTGACTGTAATTACTTTTTTAGCTAAAACTTTAGCAATAAGGGGATGGAGAGATGGGTCAGCAGTTAAGAGTGCTTGCTTTGCAATCATGAAGACCTGAGTTTGGATCCCAGCACTCATTAACAAGCCCAGCACCTCGTGAATACCTTTGAGGTAGACAAAGACAAAAGGATTGCTGAGACTTGCTGGCTTCCAGCCCAGTGAGGAAAATGCAAGCCCCCAATTCAAGGAGTGCTCCTGCCTCAAAAGGAATGATAGAGAGTGGTAGACAAGCGNATCCCGTGCTCTCTTCTGGCTTCCATCCATGCCTTACACATGTGTGCATATTCACACAGACATAAACACGTACACAAACCACACACACACACACAGAAGAAAATAATTGCAGTGACATGATGATGCTGGAGAGATGGTTCAGCAATTAAGAGCACTTGATGCTCTTCCAGAGTACTGGAGTTTGGTTCCCAGCTCCAACATTTTTGGGCAGCTCACAACCACCTCTAACTCTAGCTCCAGGGGATCTGACATCCTCTTCTGACCTCTACAGGCACTCAGACACACAGGGCATACACATTCACGGACTCATTTGCATATACATAAATAAAAAGTAAATCTGAAGATGGGCATTATGGTGCACACTTTTAATCCCAGCACTCAGGACGCAGAGGCAGATGGTTCTCTTAAGTTCGAGGTCAGCCTGGTCTACGTAGTGAGTTCCAGGACAGCCAGGGATACACAGAGAAAAAACCTGTCTCAAAAGAACTAAAATAATAGTAATAAATAATAAACAAATCTTTAAAAAATAGTGATGAAATTGTAGAAAGTAGCCACAGCTCTTTGTGGCTTCCCTAGAAGAAGCATTAATGGAAATCTCTTCTAGTCTCCAAATTCTGCATTGTTTCCCCTCCTTCCTTACCACTACTAATCTGCCCAGCACATCCTCCTCCTCTTCCATTGTTATTTAAAGTTTCATCCTTCCAAACAGGTGAAAATAAATTGACTATCTCTGAATCCAGTATTAGTGACCGACTGGTCACCTTGGAGTTGTGGGCTGATGATCCTGATTATCTGAAACGTCAAGTTGGCTTCTGTGCCCAGTGGAGCTTAGACAATCTCTGTAAGTGAGGGTTGTCCTTTATTAAAATGTTTCTTTATTATTAATTATTATTACTATTTTTATTTTATTTATGTTTTATTGGGGGGATGGGTGTGCACGTAGAGGTTAGAGGACAGAGTTCAGGAGTTGGTTCTCTTTTTCCACCATGTGGGTTCCATGTCATCAGGCAAGTGCCTGTACCTGCTGAGCCATTCACCAGCCAAGATTTGTTTACAATCCCGATCCTCAGCAGGACCAACAGCCTTCCTTTTGCTGTAATGAGTGGGAGTTCTTAAGAAGCTTCTTACTGCAGGGTGGATATACTCTAATAGAAAAGTAGCCTAGGCACCTTTCAGATGAGAGTCAAATGGAATGCTTCTGATGCCAGCATTCTCCGCTTCCCAGACCTTTACTGACACCTGCTGAGTCAGACTCCTTAATTGTATAGCTCTGTCTCAGAACTTGCCAACACATACTTTACTCACTGCCCTCCAACTAGGTCCACTAGCTCCACCTCTGGGCTTGTTCACACTTGCACTTTCTTCTTTGTCTTTTCTTTTTGTGTGTGCATGTGTGGTGTTTCTATTGTCATGTGACAGATGTCTGACATAAACAACCTCATGAGAAAAATGACTTGTTTTGGTTCATAGTTTCTGCCTCTCAGTTTCCATGGCAGGAAGGTGGGAAGAATAGCCTCCTCAGGGAGGCCAGAAAACAAAGACAGAATGCCTATTTTTTTTATTTAGTTTTCAGTGCTAGGAATGGATTCTAGAACCTTGTTGATGCTAGGAAAGCATTCTACCACTGAGCTATAGCCCCAGCCCTGTCACCTTCTTTGTACTCTTCTCCTTACCGCAGATGGTCTCTTCAAACCCAAAGTAATTCTTTCTTACACAGTGGCTTTATTTTTAACTTTTTCTCCTCCAAAGGCTACTAGAATACAAACCAAGCTGCTGTACTATTGCCTGTCTCTATTGCTAGCACTGTGCTAATGTACATTTAAACACATAACCTTCAGTTCTTGCTCTGATATGGAGTATAGCCTATGTAGTGCTAGTTAAAGAGTAATTCTGAGTAAGTGCAATTTGGGAGCTGGGAATGAAGACAGATAGCTATAATCTTAGCATTTAAGAGGCAAAGGCAGGAGAAATGAGTTCAGGATCATCCTCAGTTACATAGTGAGTTTAAACCCAACCTGAGCTACATTAAACCCTGCCTCCAAAACAGAAAACAACAACAACAACAACAACAACAACTAACCCACACATAGTAGCACACACTTTTAATCCTATACTCAGGAGATAGAGACAGGTAGATCTCTGCCAGTTAGAGAATGGCCTGATCTACATTGCAAGTTCTAGGCCAGTCGGGTACACAGTGAGTACACAAATCCTACTATTTGGATTTTGTTTCATGCACTATAATAGATACAGAGACTAGAAACACCACACTCACAATGCTGCCTTTTCTGGCCTTTGCTTAGGCCATGTACAGCTAAGATGCTAGGCCCTACCGGTTCTCCATTCTTTGACAAGTATGGCAGCTAGAGGTGACAGTTTTCTTTTTTTCCAAACCATTGCAGCATGCCCTAGGAAACATAACCACCTTTTCTTTTGCAGTTTTAAAAGAAGGTAGACAGCTAACCTACGAGAAAGTGGACTTGAATAACATTAGGGCCATGCTGAACAGCAATGATGTCAGCGAGTACTTGAAGATCTCACCTCACGGCTTGGAGGTAAAACTTTCACAGACCTTCTGAGTGCTAAAATTACTTTGTTCCCATTTTTCACGCCCTGCTTCAGAACAAAAGCAGTATCTAACAGAATGGGTAGACACTTTTCTTCTAACTGAAGAGTGGTTAGAGGTAAAAGTGGTTAGGATAGAGAATGCTTCGGGATGTTATCCGTTCTGTGACACATCCCACATATTACTGCATCTATTGTTGCACTGCAGTGCTTGTTGACTGGTTCAGATATGTCTGAGTTATTTGTAGGACTCACAGTTGATAAATAAGTNCTTCACTACTGAGTTACAGCCCTAGCTAAATATATGGTTTTAAACATTTAAAAATATTTTATCTTATGTATATGGATATTTTGCCTGCATGTATGTCTATGTACCATTTCCTTACTTGGTGCCTGTGGAAGCCAGAAGTCATTGAATCCACTAGATCTGGAGTTACAGAAGTTTGTGAGCTAGCATGTGGGTACTGGGACTCAGACCCACATCCTTTAAAGCCAATGGTCTTAACCACTGAGCCATCTCTCTTAGCTCTAGATCTGTTTTTAATCTTTGCCATTTTATTCAGCTACAAGTGTGAAGACAGGTGTTTCCTAGCAAAGCCTCTCCTGCGAATGCCCAGTAGCCTCTTGGACTGGACCTGGTGCTTCCCTGTCTCCTGTGGACTGGGCCTGGTGCTTCCCTGTCTCCTGTGGAAGTTGCCGATTCTATAGTGCAGGCTGATGTAAGAGCTGCTTCTGGATAGGAAAGGACCACAGAATGAGGCGTTTCAGGACTGACGTACAGTTTGAACAATGGTTACCAAATCCCTTCTGTCATTTTTTTTTTTTTGCTTTGAATTATGTGTAGATACCCTGTCTTTACCCTTCCTTATCTTTATCTGATGAAGACATGTTTGCATTTGTAAAGACTCTGATCTCAAAGCAGGCTAAGTATTGAAAGACAAAATCAGTAGCTTTGACTACTTAGAGTTGCAGCTATCTTTGAAATCCTAGAAGTCAAACTAAAGTAATATAATAGGGTTGCTTCACTCAGTTTTATGTTTTTTTAAATCACTGAAGATGGACAGTGGAATCACACCAGGGGCTTTAATAAGGAAAACTCCAATCCGCCTTCCCTATGCCAGTTACTTGGTGGTCAGGCACTGATGAATTGATTTGTACTCCTTGGTTCTGCCAGGCTCGATGTGATGCCTCCTCCTTTGAGAGTGTACGCTGCACTTTTTGTGTGGACACTGGGGTGTGGTACTACGAAGTAACAGTGGTCACTTCTGGTGTCATGCAGATTGGCTGGGCGACTCGAGACAGCAAGTTTCTCAACCACGTGAGTATCGAGTATTGGGGCATGCAAACGAAGCAGCAGCAGCTTGCTTTTCTGATGGATGGGTAGAGATACTCAGATGTGTTTATTTTTCAGATAGGTTTGCTCAGTAGCTAGGTGGTGCCAGATTCCTAACAGGCTTGCTGTCCTGATGTAGAAATAGGAAACAAGTGGAAATGTGGCTCAGCCTCTGGGCTTTTTCCCTTGAGTTTTAAGTTCACATCAATTTCCTATCTAGAGGTGTGTCTTTATGGCTCTCCTGTAGTTCCAGCCATATTTGGGACCCAGTTATCAAACTGTGACAAGGGATGATTTTTTTTCCCATTTTGTTTTTTGAGACAGGGTTTCTCTGTGTAGCCCTGGCTGTCCTGGAACTTGCTGACCTCAAACTCAGAGATCTACCTGCCTCTGCCTCCCGAGTCCTAGGCTAAAGGTGTGCACCACCACAGCCTGGTTACCAATGGATGATTTTTACCTTGAGATTAAAGTTTTGGGAACCTTTTAGGGGACTGGAGAGATGACTCAGCAAATAAGAGTGCTTTCTGCTCAGAGGACCTGAGTTTGGTTCCTAGTACCCACATGAGGCTGCTAACAACCACTTGTAACTCCAGCTCCAGGAGACCCAACAACCCTTTCTGGCCTCTGTGGGTACCCACACACATGTGGCACACACACACTAACATACACATAAATAAGAAAAATGAAAATGCATCTTTAAAAAAAGGAACCTTTGCTGGGTGGTGGTGGTGGCACACACCTTTAATCCCAGCACTCGGAAGGCAGAGGCAGGCTGATCTCTATGAGCTGGAGGCCAGCCTGGTCTATGGAGTGAGTTCTAGGACAGCCAGGACTGTTACACAGAGAAACTCTGTCTCAAAAAATAAAAAACAAAAAAAAAGAAAAAGAAGGGAGAGAGAAGTCCTGTCTCAAAGAAAAAAGGGAACCTTGTATAAATTCTCTTTCCATAGCATTAAATATTGGCTGACTTTTCACATTTGACTTTACTTTGTAATTAATAGGCACATTTATTTTCAGTATGTATTTATCTTCTGTTATAGAAAGTGCTGAAGTAAAGGGAAGCCTAAATCTGCTATAGTAAGCAGACCTGGGATACCACTGATGTGGGAGTGTCATGGGTCCTTCCTTCAGATGGATACTTTTCCTTTTGGAGATAAGGTCTTGCTAACCTAGGTCATTATATTGCCCAAACCTCAAACTCATGGTACTCCTCCTACTTCAGCCTCCCAAGTGCAGGGATATAGACCTGTACCACTACACCTTGTCTAGACATACCCTTCAACACCTAACCCAACTGGCTTTCTACTATTAGTCAAATTGTAAGATATTTGAACTTTCTTCTTGGAGAAAACATCAAATGGCAGGTGATGCTGGTGCAGCAGGAAGGGCCTTCAGTCCTTCGGAAGCCTAGCCAGCTTCCTCCATTAGGTTGAGTCATGGTCGAGGCTGCAGGGCTTTCGGAGGTAAAGCCAAAGACAAGGAATAAACCCCATCACCAGGCTGGGCCTCCTGGTTAAGGACATAAAGATCTAGTCCCTGGAGGAGATCTGCCTTATTCTCCCTACTCATTAAGGAATTCAAAATTACTGACTTTCTTGGGTGCATCCCTAAAGGATGAGGTTCTAAAGATCGTGCCAAGGCAGAAGTTCAAGGCTTTTGTCACTATTGGAGACTACAATGGCCATGTTGGTCTTGATATTAAGTGTTCCAAGCAGGTAAGCCACTGCCATCTGAGGGACCATCGTCTTAGCCAAGCTTTCCATCATCCTTGTGTGGAGATGCTACTGGGGGAACAAGATTGGCAAAGCCCCATATCATCCCAGGCCACTATGGTTCTGTGCTGGTGTGCCTCAGAGGGGCAGAGGCACTGGCATCATCTCTGTTCCTGTGCCCAAGAAGCTGTCACTGACAGCCGGTTTGATAACAGCTGCACATCAGCCAGGGACTGCACTGCCACCCTGGGCAACTTTGCCACCTTTGATGCCATCTCACAGCTAACCAACTCCTGATTTCTGCAAAGACACTGTGTTCATCAGGTCTCCTTCTCAGGAATTCACTGACCATCTTGTGAAAACACATACCGGAGTCTCCATTCAGAGGACCCAGGCTTCAGCTGTGGCTACCACATAGGGTTCTTATACCATAAAATAAAGTGAGTTAAGTCTGAGAAAAAAATAAGCTATTTGAAATCAATTCAGCTTTGTCCAGGAATATTTTATAAAANTCCTAGACTAGAAAAGAATAGTTGTAAGAAGAGAACTAATGGGCAAGGGAGGACAGGCTGGGCTCTTGAACTGTGTGGACTCCAGTCTGCTGCTGTTTTTGTTTGGGAACCTGTAATATTTGGAAGCCTGGGATTATTTTGAGCTGCTGTATTGTCAGAAGTTACTAGGTCTGGACAACATTCCATTGTCTAGTTTCTAACATTGATTTATCATTTATATGGAGACTAGTTATATAGAGTCCTAAAAGTGATTTCTAACATTAAAAAATAATCTTGAGCTGTATGTGGTGGCAGACGCCTTTAATCCCAACACTGGCAGAGGCAGGATGATCTCTNTGAGTTGGAGACCAGCTTAGTCTACAGAGTTCCAGGACAGCCAAGGCTACACAAAGAAACCTTGTCTTGAAAAAAATGAACAATAATAATCTTGAGCTGGCATGCAGCCTAACAAGACCTTGTCTCAAAAAAANCACCTTAAATCTGTCATCTGATTTCTACAGATGTCTTTTTTTTTTCTTTTCATAATTTCCATGTCAAAGATGAGAAAAATCAGAACTGAGAAAAGGAAATACAGAACAGGACTGAATTCAGTCCCATTCCTATTTTACAACACATTTTCACTTTCTTTCTAAAAATGAGGAGAATCTGAAAGGATTATCCAGTCTCCTCATTTGAAAGTTGATAAAATAGTCCAGAAAGAAAGAAAAGGGATTTTAAAATGGAGGTCCATTTTCTCTATGTTTTTCTATTGGAATTTTCCAGCAGTCACAATAACAATGACGCTTGTACTTTTTTTAATGGTCAGTGAAGCTTGTGGCTAAACTTATTTCTACCATAGAGTTGTAGATATTTGACACCTCAAGTTAAGACTAAAAATAATGTTTCTGACCTCTAGATTGTGATAGGCTCTTGGCTTTTTAGATTTACTCTGTGAATGTGCACACAGGAGCGCACCTTCATGCTGGTACATTTGGAGGCCAGAGAAAGACATCAGCTCTGCAGCTGCAGTTAAAGTCAGTTGTGAGTCAGCCAACATGGGTGCTGGAAACCAAACTCAGATCCTCTGCAAGAAAAAATGCTTTGAACCTCTGAGCCACCTCTCTAGCCCCAATTGTTTTGATTTTTTTTTAATCAACAGTTATTTTTCCTGATCCTAGAACTAGTTGAGACCCTGTTAGCTGTTAAGTCAGACAGCATGTCTTTGTTCAAATGTAAGCTTTTTGTTTCCATGATATTATTCTGATAAATATTCATCTTTTCACTTGTACAGACAGCCTGCAGTTTTATGGCATACATTATTATATAGATAACACCTGTTTCAAAAGATTTGAAGTCTTTATAGTGTCTCTATTTTAACTCTTACTACATGGGTTTCAGTCTCAAGCAAATAAAGTGTTGGGCTCAGATATGGAACATTAAAATAAGAAGCTTCAGGATAGTTCTTACTTAGGACACCTACAGGCTGATTTGTCTTGTTTTGTGTTATTTTGAGGAATAAACGTATAGTTTGATTTATCTAAAATATCTTTTGCCTTCTCATGAGTATCCAACATGATTGGTCTTTCACATTCTGTCCCATTTAAAAATGAAGAGAAAGCATGATGGTGCATGCGTTTAATCTCAGCACTCCAGGAGGCAGAGGCAGGTGGATCTCTGAGTTCGAGGCCAACCTGGTCTACAGAGCTAGTTCCGGGACAGCCAGGGTACACAGAGAAACCCTGTCCTGGAGAGAGGAAAAAGAAAAGTAATGACTTGGNAGCCTATTGGGAGCTTCCAGACTCTAAAATAGTAGGAAATAGACTGTGAGGCAATGTTACAATCTAGAAAAAGGAAGTAAAACAGCTAGTGTTTGGAGAGGCTACTCTGTCTAGAATGCAGCAAAACTGTTGCCACAAATAAGCCCTACCTATCCCTCTGGGGTAATGGGGAGAGTCTGGTAGGAGAGGCCTGCCAGAGCCCCTTAGTGAAGTGAACCTTAGTCCACTTGCAGAGCAGAAATCAGGACTCAGTCTTCCCAATAAGCTGAATAATAGAAAGGTTTGGGAATATTCTATATCGGGGAAAAAAATGACTTTCCACTGTATGAAGAAAGGATTCATACTATGATAAGCTATAATAAACATTTTTTAAAAATTGCTTCTATTGCTATAATATACATGTCTTAAGAAACAAGAAATTTAAGAGTACCAGAATATCAAGCTAACTACCCTGTTCTCCTAGGGAGCTGACATTGCCAGTGAAAAATCAACGTTAATCTTACTGGAAATGTTTCTAAGCTGAAAGAAGGCATAGTGTAAGCTCGTTAGGCATCTACTTCTTAGCTCCACAGAGTCTGATCTGTGATTAAAATTGAATCAGAGTTTCCCCTTGACCCGTAGTTTCACCCAGAGGATCTTGCAAGGTGATGGCTTGACCTCCTAGCAGTCATCTAGGAATGTCTTTCACATGTTCTATCGAAGACTTCCTAGGTCATTCGAGAATAAAGATGGGTGGGAGGACTTGAGTTCAGTCCTGGAACCCATTTGATGGAAAGTGAGAACCAACACACACACACACACACACACACACACACACACACACACACACACATACCCGCGCACGTTTAAAAAAGAAAGTAAAGTGTTTCCCAACACTCAAATTTAGTGCTTTTGTTTGTTTTGTTTCGGTTGAGTTTTTGGAGCTGAGGTCTGAGTTCCTGGGCCTCTCTCTTGCTAAATGTGTAGATTTTTATTTACTGATTCGTTCCACCTCAGGAAGGCTTAGCAAGGTGTTGCTTGTAGCATGCTGCTGAATTTCTGCTCTGCAAAACAATTATGTCAAGTTCACTTAACTTTTTTTTCTGAGTACTGGGATTAAAGGTACCAACACGCCTGGCTACTTAAGTTGTAAATGGCTGCCTAGTGCATGTCAAGGACTAATTCTAATTCTGAGGTGTCACCTTGGAGTTCATTCTATTATAGATAAGCAGTTTGTTGGAATTCACCCTGACTACACTGTGTATCACATAGAACAAACAGGCTATCGGGAACTGGGATTTGTGTCTAACCGAGTTTTCACTCCTTTTAACTCCGTTCTTCACCATTGGTGCTTAAGGATAACAGTTGTTTGACTTGCTTCTTTCTGTCTCCTCCTTCTCTTCTTCTATACTTCTATTTCTAATTTTTCTTCCTTCTAAAAACTGCTCTTATGTGGGTTGGAGAAATGGGTTGGTTGTTAAGAGCACTTACTGCTCTTCCAGAGGACTGGAGTTTGCTTCCTAGCACCCATGTTGGATGGCCTATAACCAGCTATATGCAGGGGATCTGAGGCCCCCTTCTGGCCTCTACAGGTAGCCATACATACATAAAATACATACATACATACATACATACACACACACAAATAAAAATGAATCTTTTGAAGTATTTTTGTCATAATTTATTTCGTTGGACAGAAGTAGTATGGATGCCCCATGAGGTGCATGTGAAGGTTGGAGATAACTTGTGGGAGTCAGTTCTCCTCCCACCTTTTGGGTCCCAGAGATTAAACTCAAGTTGTCAGGCTTAGCAACCAGTATCCTTACTCTCTGAACCATCTCCCCATCCCTATTTATTTATTTATTTNTTTGTTTGTTTGTTTGTTTGTTTGTTTATGGGCAAACACTGAAAATAAGATCTTACTCACCACCCTGCCTGGGCAGCACACTAGAGCTAACCCTTTGTCAGGAGCACAGGTAAGCCATCCCTGAGGGCATGAGAGCAGGAGAGCTGACTCTGATTCCCCCTTATTTCCCCCCTACCAGGAGAGTGAGCCCTGCACCTCCCCTGGGCAAAACAGTAGAGCTAACCCTGGTAGTGTGAATGTGGGTGAGCTAGACCTAAGAGCCCGTGAACCGGCCCTGCTCCTTGCTGCGGGCTGCACTGGGTGAGCTAGCCAAGGCAGTGCTGGAGAGCTCGCCCAGGTAGTGATGATGAAGAAAAGCTGGCAGGCTGACCAACCCAGCTACCAATCCAGGCCCAGAACAGAGCTATGAGTTAGCCCTCCCCAACATCCACCTTAACTATGAACTGTTGGAAATCCAAAACTTCAGGATCTCCACGACAAAGGACAACAGAATATCCAAGAGTAGCCCCAGCAAGAGCCCATTATTGATGGTGTAGCAGAAACCAGAGGCCTCGAACCAGACCAATGACTAATAGCAATGACTACTTACAAGTAAAGATGAATGGACNAAAGGGTGAACTGTGTGACACACAGAGCAACATTGCAGCTTCCACAATGAGATCAATGATTGAGATCAATGAGATTCTTCTCTCTTTTTTATTTTTTTTTGGTTTGCTTTTTGTTTTATCTTTTAAATTTTGCTTTGTTTTAGGGAGGCAGTTGCAAGGGCAGAGTGCGGATGCAAGGGGATGGGGAAATAAGTGGGATCAGATGCATGATGTGAAATCCACAAAGAATCAATAAAAGTTAAAATAATAATAATAATATTAAAGATCTCACTCGCCCTTTTCATTTGTTGAGATAGGGTCTCATGAACCTTCCTAGTNCTGCCTCTGCCTCCTAAGTGCTGGGATTTATAGGTATGCCTGACTCCCATTCACCCTTGTATGTTAATAATTCTGGGCAATAATTGAAAGTTAGCAAGTAATAAAAGAAGAAATTGTTGAGAACCTATAAAATTTTCAAATTGGACTGTTACAAAAATAGTTTTGAGCTAAGTATCCATTCATAAAATCTGAGAGCCGGNTGACAGTCTATGCTGGAGAGGATGTGGAGTAAGAGGAACACTCCTCCACTGTTGGTGGGAGTGCAAACTTGTACAACCACTGTGGAAATCAGTATGGCGGTTTCTCNGAAAATTGGGAATGAATCTTCCTCAAGACCCAGTGATACCACTCTTGGGTATATACCCAAGGAACACTCATTCATACCGCAAAGATACATGCTCAACTATGTTCATAGCAGCATTATTTGTAATAGCCAGAACCTGGAAACAACCTAGATGCCCATCAACTGAAGAATGGATNAAGAAAATGTGGTACATATACACAATGGAGTACTCCTCAGCAGAGAAAAACAATGACCATATGNTATTTGCAGGCAAATGGATGGAACTAGAAAATATCATCCTGAGTGAGGTAACCCAGACTCAGAAGGACAAATATGGCATGTACTCACTAATAGGTGGATACTAGATATAAACCAAAGGACAATCACTCTGCAACCCACAGATCCAGGGAGGCTACCTAGCAGGAAGGACCCTGGGATGACTGTAGCATAAAATAAGTTTGGGTTTTGCCCAGTCACTGGACAAGCTTTAATGAAACATTTCACTGTTAGGATAAGAATTTGTAACTTGTATTTATGTTTAAACTATCTGTATATTATCTCTCCTGCAGTTGTATATCAAATGTTTTAATAAAAATAAATAAATAAATAGATAAATAAATAAATAAATAGATAAATCTGAGAGCCGGGTGGTGGTGGCACACGCCTTTAATCCCAGCACTCAGGAGGCAGAGGCAGGCAGATCTCTGTGAATTTGAGGCCAGCCTGGTCTACAGAGCGAGTTCTAGGAGAGGCTCCAAAGCTACACAGAGAGACCCTGTCTCGAAAAACCAATATAATAAAATCAGTATATGGCTGGGCATTTTGAATCCACCACATTCAGGAAAGTTATTTGCTTGGCCACAGGGAATTGGCAAGGCTAAAGGTCTTGGAAATTTGGTCCAAACTGAAATCTGCTTTTCTTAGAACCAGTCTACAAGGAAGCTGACTGCCCTTCAAGAGTCTGTTTCGTTTTCCAGGAATGACACCAGCTTCATGGTGTGTGTAAGAACTAGAACTCTCAAGTGTCAGAATGCCTGCAGCAAAGGAAGCACNGGGCAGATTGTTATTGGCAAAGCTAGTATCTGTGTACTTGGAACTAGGATTCTGTGTCACATTTGTGGTATCTTCCAAGTACCATAGGCTTTCCCTTCATCCAAAAAAGCTTAGGTTGCCACCTACTAGGTCTCCCCAGGTTAGAGTAGGTAGAGTCTTGTTAATCTTCTGGGCCTTGTCTCTCTCCAGGAAGGATACGGCATTGGGGACGATGAGTATTCCTGTGCCTATGATGGCTGCCGGCAGCTGATTTGGTACAATGCCAGAAGTAAGCCTCATGTGCACCCATGCTGGAAGGAAGGTATTCATTCCTCACCTTGAATTTGTCACCCAGGTTAGGACAGCTAGTTCTTAGCAGCCATTTACTATGACAGGCTTTAAAATACCTTCATAGGAGACTTAGTATCAGTATCACTGCCAGGATTATGAATGCTATTCCCTGATAAACTTACCTATTGTGGCAACCCTTCTGAAGCAAAAACATTCCAGAATATTAAATTCTTAGGGGCTGGAAAGACGGCTCACATGTGGAAACATGTGCTGCTTTTCCAGAGGATCTGAGGTCAGTTTCCAGCACCCATATTGGGTGGCTCCCAAATGCCCCTGACTCTAGCTCCAGAGGAATCTAATACCTTCTAGCATCCATGGGCACCTGCACTTGTGTTCTATTGCTGTGAAGAGACACCATGACCATGGCGACTCTGCTAAAGGGCTGGCTTTCAGGTTCAGATTTTTAGTATATTATTGTCATGGTGGGAAGCAGGGTGGCACACAGGCAGACATGGTACTGGAGAAGGAGCTAGCAGTTCTACAACTGGATGGACAGGCAGCAGGAAGAGAGAGTGACAGTGGGCCTGAAACCTCAAAGCCCACCCCCAGTGACATACTTCCTCTAATAAGACCACACCTATTCCAATAAGGCCACACACCTACAATAATGCCACGTCCTGTGAGTCTGTGGGGGCCATTTTCATTTAAACCACTACAGCATAATTTAAAACAATAAAACTAAATCTTTTTTTTTTAAAAGCTGGCATGGTGGCACATGCATTTATCTCAGCACTCAAAAGGCAGAGGCAAGTGGATCACTGAGTTCAAGGCCAGCCTGGCCTATATACCTAGTTCCAGGCCAGCCAGAGCCACATAGTGAGATGCTGTCTCAACATAAATAAATAATTAGTGGTTCAGTGGTTAGGAGCACTTGCTGCTACTCCAGAGAAGCTGAGTTCAGTTCCTAGCACCTACATTGGGAGACTTATAACTGCCAGTAACTCCAGCTCTGAGGCATCTGACTCCCTCTTCTGGCTAATGTAGGCACCTATATTCATGTGGCATATAGTCAAACAATGCACATACATACGCACAAAATAACATTAAAAAAAATCTTTTGAAAAACAATACAGATTCGAAAAAAATGTAATTCTTACTAAAAAAACAAAAAACAACAACAACAACAAAAAAAAAACACTACCCTCCTCCAGTCACTCTGTAGTGCATACAGCCCTAGAAGTCACTCTGTACCTTGGTCTGACCTCGGCCTCCCAAGTGCTAGATTACAGATGTGAATCACTATTCCCACCTACTCTTACAGTAAGAAAGGGCTGTTTGTAACTCAGTGTAGAGCAATTGCCTACTAATAATGAGGCCCTGTGTTTGATGCCCAGTAACACACACACCCACAATTACTGTGAAGTCTAGTTTCCTCTTTGTGTTTGTATTTTGAATTAAAGGGACCATGGATATGTTAAGGACACTGGAATTGTTGTGACACTCAAATGAGGATATTTTCAGAAATAAAATGGCTATAGAATAGGCATTTGGTAGTCAGAGGCCATACTGTAAGTAGGGTCATACGGAATTATGTTCCATACATAAGGAAGGAATGGNCCCTCTTTATTCTCAGGATTGGAGCTAGATAAGGAAAACAGCCTAGCTCTTCCTCCACGCATCCACCTCTCATTTTCCTACATTATGAACTGAATGTGGGAAATGTCAAGNGTGCTAAGAANGCAGGGATTTGACCACTCATGTAGAACTAAACTGATAACATGGAAAAAATGAATGAATCTGAAAAAACTAGAAGGGTACCCAGGTTTTTTGTTTTGTCTTGGGTTTGTTTGTTTGTTTGTTTGTTTGTTTGTTTGTTTTTTGAGACAATCTCTCTACATAGTCCTGGCTGTCCTGGAACTCGCTCTGTAGACCTAGATGGCCTAGAACTCAGAGAGATCCAGTTGCCTCTGCCTTCCAAGTGCTGGGATTAAAGTGTACACCACCATGCTCAGCCTGGGCACCTAGATTTTTGAAGGCATGTATAGCTTATGCATTTCATAGAGGCACTGTCGTCAAAACTTTTTTCAAGGTAGGGCTCACTGTTTAGTCCTGCCTGGCCTGGCACTTGAACCTGGAGCAGTTCTCCTGCTTTTGCTTCCCAAATGCCAGAGTTAAAGGTGTGTGCCACCATGCCTGTTGTTTTTTTAAAAGCTGTTGTTTTTTTAAAAATCAGAACTTAAGGAAATATTTCTGAATATATTTATTATTTTAAAATTTGAAAAATAGAAAAGTGCAAAGCAATTTTAGTTTCCCCCCCTCTACATACACACACACACACACACACACACACACACAGCACACACACACTTTAATTAGGGTTTCTATTGCTGTGATAGAATACCATGGCTAAAATCAACTTGGAGAGGAAAGAGTTTACTTCATCTTCTGTTTCCAGCTAACAGGCCATCACTGAGGAACCTGGAGGCAGGAGCTAAAGCAGAAGTTATGGAGGAATGCTGCTTACTGGCTTGTTCAGTAGTTTTCTTACACACCCCTGCCCTCCCTGCCCACTCACAAAGGACTGAGCCTTCCTACATCAAAGGAAATGCCCTATAGACTTGCCCACAGGCCAGTCTGATGTGGGCTGCTTTCTCTAATGAGGTTCCTCTTCCCAGATAATTCCTAGTTTNTGTCAAGTTGACAGAATATGAACCAACTAGGACATACACACACATATATGTGTGTATTATGTGTGTGTAAATAAACATATATAAATGTGTGTGGGTGTTTTGCATACATGTGTTTGTATACCATATGTATGCCCGGTGCCTACGGAGATCAGAAGGGAACTAGAGTTACAGATGGTCATGAACTACCATGTGGGTGCTGGGATTCAAACTCGGGTCCTCTGGAAGAGCAGCCAGTACTCTTAACTGCTGAGCCATTTCACCAGCCCTAGAGATTTTTTTTAAGCACTTAAATTGGTATGTATATATTTTCCATTGTTATGCTTCATTTCCTGAACAGTTTATGAAAAAATAACACTACTAGGGCTGGAGATGTAGCTCAGGTGAGAGTGTACTTGTCTGCCATGTATGGGGGCCCTAGGTTCAGTCTCTAGCACTGAATAATCTGTGTATAGTGGTATACCCGGTATCCATAGGACTCATGAGGTAGAGGCAGTAGGATCAAAAGTTCAAGGTTATCCTCAGCTACATACCAAGTTCAAGGCCATCCTGAGCTAGAGACACTGTCTTAAAAAAAATCCAGAGCAACAAAACATNATTGGCCTGGTATGGTGGGATGTACCTATAATCCTAACATTCAGGAGGCTGAAGCAGGAGGATTTGACGTTTGAGACCATCTTGGGCTACATAGCCAGTTTGAGGCCAGCTAAGGCTACATACAAAGATCCTGTCCCAGAAAATCCAAAAACAAATAAAATAACTTTTAATGCATTTCAATATTTTATTTTACACTAGAACAAAAAATGAGATCTCATTTTAAAAGATCAGAGAGAATGTATGCCTTCAAAACAAAAACATTTTTTATAGTTATCTAGGGAGTTTTAAATCTTGCTTGAGAGGCAAATCACATAATTTTATCTTACCCAGCATGTACATTTTTTTCACATTTTAGCATCTTGAAATTGGGATGCATCTTAAACAGTTGATGGCTTGTCATGGTTTAATGGAAGCTTTTTGCTTTTAATGATACTTGAACATACTGCTCTGTGAGGGTCAGATAAGCCGCACAGGAAACAAAGATAAGCATGTTGAATATGTGGCTTAGTACAGGGCCATTGAGGCCCTTGTGGGATCTGGGTAGCACAAGCCTAACAGTGTTTGGTTTATCTTCTAGGAGACACAGTAGGGTTTCTGTTAGACTTGAATGAAAAGCAAATGATCTTCTTTTTAAATGGCAACCAGCTGCCTCCTGAGAAGCAAGTCTTTTCATCTACCGTGTAAGTAGCTCCTTTCAGTCGAAGATTGAGTAGATTCATGGAATGTACTTTTCTCAAGAATAAAAAAACCAAACACCTTTGTTCGTTTATCTAAGCAATTATGAGAAATGGGTTTATTTCAGTTACTTAGAGCTCCATTTGGTGTGTCCTCAGTGTCCAAGAGAAAGATACAGAAAGATAAAGTTGTCTCCCCTGGCTCACAGACCTGTCTAGGTTAATAGTCTCTGTCCCGCTTCCCTTCTCCCAGAGTGACTTTCTCAAAAATGGCTCTGTGTGTGAACTTGCATTTATAAACTCTGTTGACCTCTGTGTACTTTTATTTATAGATCTGGATTTTTTGCTGCAGCTAGTTTCATGTCATATCAACAATGTGAGTTCAATTTTGGAGCAAAACCATTCAAATACCCACCATCTATGAAATTTAGCACTTTTAATGATTACGCCTTCCTAACAGCTGAAGAAAAGATCATTCTGCCAAGGTAAGAGTCTGCCCAGGCTCCTTCCAGACCCATATCATGGAAAATCNTAATAGCTTATAGGAGATTTTTTTTTTCAGCATTGAATAAGTAATCTCACTGAAAAGGTTGACTTTCTGGGAAATATAAATTAGTAAAACAGATCCCAAAAAGATACATATAAACCAATACTGACCAGGACATAGTGTAAAATTGTTTGAAAACAAAAATTAAAAGTCTTGTCTGGCAAAAGCAGGTGGTTTCATGAGATCTCCCTCTATCAAATTGTGAGTGATAGCTTCATTATTATCTAAAGCAGCAGTTCTTAACCTGGGGGTCGAACAACCCTTTTATAGAGGTTACCTAACACCATCAGAAAATGCAGGTATTTACATTACAATTCATAACAGTAGCAAAATTACAGTTATGAAGTAGCAGTGAAAACACTTTTATGATTGGGGGTCAGCACAACATGAGGAACTGTATTGTATTCAAGAGTCGAAGTGTTAGGAAGGTTGAAAACCACTGCTGTATAAAGAACCACTGCTGTATTACAGAACCAAGAGAAGGAGGAGGAGCATGCCCACATTCTTTTTATGAGTTAAATAATGTTGATGTAAAAATCAGAAAAGGTCTGGTATGGTGACACCTACTTTTAATCCCAGTGCTGGGGAGGCAAAGGTAGGAGAATCATTGTGAGTTTGAAGCCACCCTGGTCTCAGAAAAGAGAAAGCCTGTCTCAAAAAAATAAAATAAAAATCAGAAAAATAGAACACATTCACACCACAAATGCAAACTAACTTCACTAGAATATCTGTACAAAAATCCTTAATATTGGAAAATCACTACATCTGTTAACAGACTTGATTTATTGAAACCATCTCCTTTTGGGTTGAAACTGCATAGCAAACATGCTAACACTGTTTTACAGCCATTAACACAAGGGAAGCCATCTCAGGTAAAATTTCATTGCCCTTATTAGACAGAAACTGACGTTGGCCTTGTCTCCCTGAGTGCATGTCTGCTTGTCTTCCTTATAAGATAAATATAGTCTGTTCCTTCAGCTAGGGAGACGCCAGCGGCTTCCTGGTAATCACTGCATGTTGAAGCCTTTTATACATTGTAAGCCAAAGTTTATCATTTTTTAACAGGGCAGCTACCTGGGCCAGTATGAGGCAGGGGATTCATATTACTAGTGTTACATCAATAAGGTAGACACTCATCAGTCGAGGAGACCATCCTGGCCAGGACGTAGCTTGTGTTAATCTGTATGTAATACCCATAAATGTAGTTATAATGCAGTGAAATCCTGGCTTCTGTATTGAAGCAAAACAGGTGTCTAAGCAGCCCTCTTTCTTTACCTTACACCCTATCTCAGTGACTCAACAGTTTCAGATGAATAGAACATGTCTCAGTAGGAGCAGCAGAGCCATGGCAATATTCTAAGACTATAAAGGCCATTTGCATTGTGTTCAAGCATCTGAGGTTTGTTGCTTAGGACTTCTGTGCAATTGGTCTTAGTGCTCAACAGAGATCTTGAACTTTCAGTTGCACTTGGTGAAAGTATGAGGTGACACTTAACTCCATCTGTCATACCTCAGTCCTTTGTTTGTCTATCTGCTTTTTCCTGGAGTGAGGCTCTTCATTCACCTGAAGGGCACAACTGATCCATCTATGAGTTCTTCTGCTTCTTCAGGGTTAAACTTCTCAGAATAGGGGTGAGAAGTCATCTTTTATNGCCAGTTTATGCTTATCAACTTGGTGACTGAATATTCATAACACTCAGAGTTTGTCCTATCTGGAATAAGAACAACAGATAACAAGTTAGGTCAGTTCATTCTGAATCTAGACTTTGATGTCTCTGACTATGACACAAAGAAAGTTATTGATAAAGGCTTTGCCATGCAGGCCTATAATCCAAGCTACTACAGAAGCTGAAGCAGGATTGCAGCTACTACCTGGAATTTTGTTGTTTATGTTATATTTAGTCTCTATTCTCTTCATGTATTTTATTAACCTCTTTATTATGCTAAATTCAAATACATACAACATTTTAAAAGAATCGTACAGTGAAGCATATACATCCTTAGCTACGGTAGTCGACCACAATGGCCACTGCTTCTCATGTGGTCTCCCTCATCTATCTGCTAATAACCCCATTTCCATTCCAGTTTCTCTGTTGCTGCTGCCTAGAATGGTCTCCCCAGACAGCAAGGCTCAATTCCCCCATGCCCTCACATGTCTACTAAAGTTTGCTTAGTAAGGCCCTCCTTGGCTGTCATATCCTAACCCCTATGCCTCTCACACCTGTGAGCACTCCTTTTCCTCTTTCCCAGTTGATTTTCTGTCATGATATTTGTCAGCATTTAACATTATCGTTTTAGTTCTGTTTCCCCCACTGCCACGCTAGAACATAGGCTCTATAAAAGCAGTTTCTTCTTTCTGTTTGGGTTGCTGTTTTTTTTCACCCTGTATGCTCTAGAACCCAGGCTGCCCCTGGTCCCCCTCCCCTAGTTTCCCAAATACTGATTCTAGCTGTGTGTCACCATGCATAACTAAGGACACTTATTTGGTCTCCTGTTCACTGCTGAATTGCCAGGGCTTAGGGGTAGTGCCAGGCACATAGCAAGCCCATAAGTGAACTTAAGGTGAGCAGTTCTTCCTGTCTGCTTTTCTGTCCATGCTGAATGGAAGTGTAGTTAGTAGAAGAGTTCAAACCTAATGTGTCTAAACTTGCAGGGAGTCTACATGTCATAAATCCCTTGTCTTCGTGTGAAAACTATGGGTGCTTTCCCTGGGAAAGGCTTNTGCTTTTCACCAAATTCTCCATATATGTGATTTAAACAGTTGAAATTTGCTGGTAAAAGAATACTGGACTTAGAACCAAAGGATTTGAATTTGATTTCTTTTTATTGAGTTTTATGTAAATCATCTCATTGAACTTTAAATTTTTGTCTATAAAATGANGGTCAAGCCTTCTTCATTCTGCTGAGGCTGAAATGTGTGAAAACTTNACTGAACAAAGATTGTGGAATATATTTTGCCTGTGTAAGGCTTTCTTGGGAGCATTTCACGTGCCCCACTGCTGACTCCTTGTTGACCAAATGAATTTCATATTGCTTTGTCTGCTTAGGCACAGGCGCCTCGCTCTGCTGAAGCAAGTCAGTATTCGAGAGAACTGCTGTTCACTCTGTTGTGATGAGGTAGCAGACACACAGCTGAAGCCATGTGGACACAGGTGAGAGGGGCTGCTTTTTCATACTGCTCTTGAGTGACTTCTGGGGTATTAGCAGGTCCATAGCTGTTCATCAGGATTATTAGCACTATAGTGGGCTGAATGAGGAATTAAGTTGCCAAGTAGTATCTGCTGCCTTCCAAA
This sequence comes from Neotoma lepida, assembly GCA_001675575.1. Lineage (NCBI taxonomy): Eukaryota > Metazoa > Chordata > Mammalia > Rodentia > Cricetidae > Neotoma > Neotoma lepida. The sequence goes on from LZPO01043406.1 coordinate 295,404, forward strand.
AAGTACCTGAAATAGAACAAGCTATTTGATATGGAAAGCCTAGTTTTTGAATTTTTGCTTTTTGTTTATTCAGATAAACATGTACATACAAATAGATTTGGGTCGGGGGAGGCTGGTGCTCAAGACAGGGTTTCTTTGTGTATCTTTGGCTGTCCTGGAACTTGCTCTGTAGACCAGGGTGGCCTTGAACTCACAGAGATCTGCCTGCCTCACAGAGATCTCCCTTGTGCCTGGATTAAAGGTGTGTGGTATCAAGCCTGATTTATATTTTTTTATATAATTTTGGCTTTACAAAATATGAAAGGCTTAATGCTATTTGTAAGCTTCTTGGGAAGTCACTTAGAGGTTGCCTCCTCACCATCTTTTTACATACACTCATAGCCATTGAAAAAGTGCAGCTTTCACACCATCTCACCAAATTTCAGCTCTATAAAAGGAACTTACAGGACATCCTGGATCCTATAGGACAGTGTCTTAGCATCACCAGAGCAGCAAATGAGCTGGTCTTTCCTGAGAAAGCCATCCTTGCCAATATTAGAAAGGTGTGAACAGTATAGCAGCCTTGGCCTTTTACACATGCTAACAGCCTGTGAGCAACACTCATGCTGACAGTACAAGCTTCTTGTATCCATCACATCCCAACACTTTGTGTTTCTGTGGGTTTTAATAAAACTTTAGTTACCTTATTGCCCAAGTGTCTTGACCCTAGAATTATGGACCACAGTTTGCCATCGCAGGAGTGATTCAGCCTGGATCATTGGCNCAGGGTCTTCTGAAGCAGGTTGTTCCTAATAGGCTGTTAGAAGTACATGCAATGTGTTTCCTTTCACCCTTAGCTATGGAAGTTTCTCTTCTGTAGCCCAGAATTTCTCAGATTGAACACCTTTGCAGGATATAGTTATCATGGCCTTACAAATCAGATACAATCAAAAGGTCTGATACCCTTTTCCATCTTTGTTTCCAAATAGTAGGATCTGATCTTCATCTTTGAGCCCTTTGGCCCTTCCTTTGTTTTGTTTTTTAAAGATTTATTTATTATGTATAGTTCTGCTTGCATGTCTGCCTGCAGTCCAGAAGAGGGCACCAGATGTCATTACAGATGGTTGTGAGCCACCATATAGTTGCTGGGAATTGAACTCAGAATCTCTGGAAGAGCAGCCAGTGCTTTTAACCGCTGAGCCATCTCTCCAGCCCCCTTCCTATTTTTTTTTTTAAACACAATTAAGGACTCATTGATGAGGGCTAATGTGTAAAGACTTAGAACTAATTATCCTGAATATGTGGTCATAATTTCTACCACATCCAAAACAGAGTTGGAAAGAAAATTAAAAGAATTACAAGAATATTTTGCTCAATCCAATTAGATGGTATAAAGGCTGTACCTTTTCAATACGAGGAGTGTAAAGAAGTTAAACTAAATATTCTTCTATCTTAGAGTTTTTTGAGGGTGATGGTGAAGAACAGAAATCAGGATAAAATAAATGATGAGACCTGACCCCTAGAAGAAACTGAAAATGAAATCACTCCTCTTACCATAAGAAATGGTATGGTTATGAAGTCTGCCTTTGCCTTTCCTCCCAAAGGTGATAAGCCCAAATAGTTTCACTGGTGAATTTTTTATAATTTTCAGGGAGAAGTGNTCCAAATCTATCTAAACTTCTCTCGGTCACAGGCAAAATAAATCCACAGCACTATTTTTACAAAACCTGCATGGCAAACACACTAAAAGCTGAAAAAGAAAACGACCATCTATAGTTCCAGGAGATTCCATGCCTTCTAACCTCTGAGGGCACCAGGCATGCAAGAAATATGGACATACAGTTGAAACACTCACAAAAAATAAGTAAATAAAATAAGAATAGATTAAAATTTCCTTAATGATATCTTAAAATGTTTTCTAACCAAATGCTAGCATCTTTTTGCATTATCTTTGGGCAGTGCAGGAAGAGAACCCAGACCCTCACACATGCTAGGCAGGTGCTATACCACTGGGCAATGCCAAACATTTTTNTTTATTTCTTTTTTCTTTTGAAAATTTTGTTTTTGAGATGAGGTCTTGCTATAGAGCCCAGGATGCTCTGCCTCAGCTTCACGAGTGCTGGCATTATAGGTATGACCACACACTGACTAGTATCTTTTTAATGGTGACATGCCAGAAACATTCTAAGATGTTGGGGACAAGACAAAGATGCTTGTTACCACCACTTTGATTTACAGCATAAGCCAGCACCTCTTCTTGCTGTGTGCATAAGCACCAACCTGTTCGATGATCCGCTTGGAAGTTCTTTCTATACTGGCTTAGGAAACAAGCAGAAAACTTGAATGCAGCCAAGAAGTTTGTCATGCTTCTGTAAAGAAAAGCTAGGGGGGCTGGAGAGATGGCTCAGCAGTTATGAGCACTGGCTGCTNTTCCAGAGAGTCCAGNTTCGATTTCTAGCTCCCACATGGAAGCTTACAACCATATGTAACTCTGTCTAGTTCCAGGGGATCCATTGCCCTCTTCTTGCCTCTGCAGGTGCTGCACATAGTACACATACACAAAACATTTTTAAAAACTGAAAATCTAACTGTGCGATGGTGGCACACACCTTTAATCCCAGCACTCTGGAAGCAGAGGCAGCTGGATCTCTGAGTTTGAGGCCAGCCCTGGTTTCAGGACAGCCAGGGCTGTTACACAGAAAAACTCTGTCTCTTGCCTCGTCCAGCCTTGATATGAGGGTCTGTGCCTAGTCTTATTGTAACTTCTTAAGCCATATTCTCTTGATATCCTGGGAGGCCTGCTCTTTTTTTTTTTTTAAGGGAAATGGAGGAAGAGTGGATCTGGGGGAGAGGGGAGATGGGGGAAGGGACTAGAAGGAATGGAGGGAGGGGAAACTGCAGTCAGGATATAATGTATGAGAGAAGAATTTAAAAANCTGAAAATCTAATATATAATAAAGGCATTTATTAGTCATTATATATTAATTTATTAGTCACATATTATATAATAAAGTCACATCTGTGGTGAAAGATGTATTTAGTAAATATTACTGGGATAAATGACTAGCTGATAGGAGAAAAATAGCATACATCCCTGAACATACATGTATATGTGTCTGTGTATATATAATTTGTACATATAGATTTTATTGAAAAATGAACTTTTTTATTTAATCCACAGAGGAGGAAGATTGAGGATCAAAAATAGGAGGGAGATTTTATTTATATATTTTCTTCATGTTATTTTCCAAACCATGCATAATACATACACTTTCTCCAATAGACTTGTTAACATTTTAGATTTAGCTGGCAGGTAGTTTGGCCTTTTAAAGCATTAATTTAACTGGCATTTGTATCTTTTTCTTCAGCGACCTGTGCATGGATTGTGCCTTGCAACTGGAGACCTGCCCATTGTGTCGTAAAGAAATAGTGTCTAGAATCAGACAGATTTCTCATATTTCATGACACATGTGAAGAGATACCATGGACATATTTCTTCTCAATTCCAGCAATGTTGAAAAGAAAAGGAAAAAAAACCACACACACAAACATCTCTAACCAGTTGTACGCACATTGAAACTTATAGCCATGGCCAGATTTTATGCTAAAATTGGTAGTTTGTCAAAGACAAATTCTCTTAGAATCTAATCCGACTTGCCAGCCCTGAATTCCTTTTGAGGCCAAGGAAGGCTGAATGTCAGCAGCTAGGCCTGTGGTACGTCTATGAAAAACAACAGGTGACAAAGGTCTCCTGAATGCTGAAACCACGCCGAAATTCTTCGTGTTGGGTTCATTTGATTGTTTAACACAAGGTGTTTTGTGTCTTAGTCTACAGTTTTTATTTTGGGGTAAAGTCATTTTGGAGAAGTAATTGACAGAGTGTCTGAGTTAAGCATCATTGGTCAGAGAAACCCCGGTGTGTTAAGCATGGATATTGCACTGCAAGACTTGAATCTATAAACGTAGCATCACACAGGTCATTACTTCAAGCAACATGGAGATCCTGAAAGAAGGTACACAGACTAGGGGGAAAAAAACCAATTTTTTTTTTATATTTCAGTGATTCCAAAGAACATTCTAATTTTTTTAAACAACAGAAAATTGGTGGTATTTTCACATTCATGGTGTTTCTATCCAGTTTCAGTACCCACATTTTGTGAGGAAATGTGTTTTACAAATGCAGAAGGAATTCTTAAACCAATTGCAATGTTAGACTGGAGAAAATTTGGTAGTTAGTGTATCTTTGAGGTACCATCAAATCAGGTTTTTTTTTGTTTTTATTTTTTAAAAATTTTTAATCAGTATTGTTTTTGGAAGTAATATACTTTGAAACGCTTGAATTAATAGTCTTTAGAGAACAGACTGAGAACACATATCCTGTTGTTTTAAATAAATACATGTTTTTGAATAGCAAGTTCAATCATGAATTGTTGACTCCGTCTTCATCAAAAGTGTTTTATATCCCTCTCAGGGTCTCTGGTGAAGGCCTTCAAGAGTTCACTTTTTTCTCCCAGAAAATTGGAAGGTAGCATTGTAAATTTTTAAGACTTATTTCATAATGGTGTACCTCAGCAACTGCCTTTCAATTTATGCCAAGTCCTTACTGAGTTTATACTTGAACAGGAGATGTCTTCTGAGTTTTACAGTGTCTTCACCTCACTGCACATTCTTTCCTTTACATTTCCCTCTGTCTTGTTTGTAGTTCATTAAACGTGTCCTACCANGAAGGTGACTTCTTTCCTGGCTGTACTTGCTGGGGTGCTGGATTTTTCCATGTCTCGCTAGTCTTCCATAAATCCAAATATATATATATGTGTATATATATATATATATATATATAAGTATATATACAGATAGAGTTATGTGTTCTCCTCTTCAGCTTGTGGTGAATGCAGTAATTTGCATTGAAGAATAAAATATCTGTTGCATTTTTTACTCTAAGACTTCACAGCTCTCATTGGTGTCTTCTACTAAAGCTCCTACTCCTCAGGGTAGGAGAGAACCAAGTATAAGAACTAAGGAAGAAAGTCGGGCCTGTCACACCAGCACTGAGAAGGCTAAGACTGAAGATGTACATGAGTGTGCAGCCAGCCTAGGCTGCTACGTAGTGAGTCCCAGTTAGGGCTGTACAGCCCTGGATCTTTAACTCAATGGTCGATTACTGCCTGGCATGCGCAAGGCCCTGTGTTCCTTCCCCGGAACCTCAAAAGAAAAAAAAAAAAAAATTAAGAATTAAGTTTAGCCAAGCATAGTGCATGCCTTTAGTCCCAGCACCTGGGAGGCAGAGGCAGAGGCAGACCAATCTCAGAGTTCCAGGCCAGCCAGGACTATATAGTGAGATCTTGTTTAATTACATATCCATCAAGTAGCCCTTCACTGATAGGCTACAATAGGTGCTGGCATTGTGCCTGTGTGGCTTGTCAGACATCTGCTTACAGAGCAGCAGCAGGAAGAGGCAGTGTAATTTCTGTGTACTGTGATAATTTGCTAGTGCTGTGAAGGAAAAGAATACGATGCCCAGAACAGAAGTATGTAGTTATGGGGAGAATGAGGCAGAACTACTTTAGATATTTGGCTAACATGGGTAGGGAAAGCTGTCAGAAGAACACTTAAGGGAGACATAAGGATGTAGCCAGGCAGACATAGCACTGTGGGCAAAGGTCCTCATTAAGGAAGAAATCTGGTACAGGGAAGACAGGACATGGTGGGAATAGTGTGCTCTGCTNCAGGAGGTCAGGAGCTGCTCATGAAGCCATGGTAAGGAGTTTGTATTTCCTCCTAAATACAACAAGAAGGCAATGGTGTTTATCAAGCTTGGAAGTGCTGCATAGTGTCCTTAGAGGATGGCTCCGCCCTCTGTTTGGGAATGGAATAGAAGAGGAGGTGGGGTGGAGGTAGGGAAGCAGAAAATCTAAAACAGGGACCAAAGGACTGACTGCAGGAAACTGCCAGCTTTCTAGAAATTTCCCCTTGAACTTTGTTCCTAAGGTGGCTTGCTTTTCCAGTTTTTAACTTTAAGATTATAAAACAGAAGAGCTTCAGTAGTGAACTGATTAATCTATTCAGGGTGGAAGCAAATTTATCTTGAAGCTACTTTAAAAGGATACATACTGCACATAGAAAAGAAAAAAATGGAGTGGTAAGCCACATGCAGTCACAAACAGTACAGAGTCAGAGGGGGAAAAAAACTTGTTATGGCATTTCCCCAGTNAGTTCTGGCCAGAAAAAATAGTGAATTGCCATCTTCTTTTGGATAATGTAAAGCAGAAAAAAATCCTGGTTGCCACTTGCAGAGTTCCAGAAAATAATGATTGAGCCACAGAAACTGAAACAACTTCAGCAATAGTAAATGATTTTTATGATTTCAACCATCTTGAATAAGTATCCTTGACGACAAACCAGNTCTTACCAATGGTGTCCACTCTTCATCTTGTACTACTGCTTATTCACTTAGGAAATACATATATAATTTTTTATAAGTATATATAAACTTTTTTGTTTTTGAGGCAGGGTCTCACTGGGTAGCTGCCACTGGTCTGGCCTAGGACTGGCTATGTAGTCCAGTCTGGCATGGAACTCACAGAAATCCCTCTGCCTCTACCTTNGCAGTGCTGTTTTTGTTTTTTGTTTTTTGTTTTGTTTGTGTATGTGTGTGTGTTTGTTGTTGTTGGGTTTTTTCTTTTGGTTTTTTGTTTGTTTGGTTGGTTCTTGACAGGGTATCACTATGTAGCTTTGGATGTCCTAGAACTCACTATGTAGACCAGACTGGCCTCAAACAGAGATCTGCCTGCCTCTGCCTCTCAAGTGCTGGGACTAAAGGCGTATGCTACTATGCCTAGCAGAAATAGTTTTAATGTAGCTAGTTATGGCAGCTTATTCCTATAATGCCAGCATTCTAGAGGCAAGAGGTTTGCCATGAGTTTGAAGATAGCCTAGATTACATTGTGAGTTCCAGGCCAGCCTAGGCTACAGAGTAAAATCCCATCTCAAAAAACTAAAGACGGGCTGGAGAGATGGATCAGCAGTTAAGAGCACTGGCTATTCTCCAAGAACACTTAGGTTTGATTCCCAGCACCCACATGGTGTCTCACGACCATCTATAACTTCACTTCCAAGTGATCCAACACTCTCTTCTGGCCTCCTCAGCCAACAGGCATGCATGTGGTGCAGAGACATATATGCAAGCAAAACATCCATACACATAGAGTACATTTTTGAAAATTATTTTTAATGAAAAAGTACTGGCAAGATGCTCATTGAGCAGGCAAAGGCACTTGCCACTAAGCCGAATGACCTGAATTTGATCCCTGGTATCCATATTGTAGAAGGAGAGAACCAACTCCTGCAAGTTGTCCTGACCTCATGCACTGTGCACTGCCATGTGCATGCATACATATACAAATAAAATGTAATATTTTTTTAATTAAAGGAAAAAAGCAAGGACTTTTGTTTGCTGGTTTTTCTTTTAGACAAAGTCTCACTATGTAACCCTGAATAAGCCTTGACTCAGAAATCCTCCTGCCTCTGCCTCCTCAGTGCTGAAATTAAAGGCATGTGCCACCCTACCCAGTTTT
>LZPO01043406.1:305885-327598 GCA_001675575.1 Neotoma lepida
TCACAATCCTCTGGCCTGAATCTTGGCCGTCAGCAAAACCTAGGGGCCTTGAGCTGTCCAGGGCTGGCGGCGGCCTCACCGCCCGTCTCGGGCCACTCCTGATCCAGTTACTATAGGCCGGTGCTCCTCCGGTGGTCACACTCACCACCAGCAGATACACCTGTCTGGCCTAAGAGCCAGGATGCGGTGAGTAGATCCCTCGGGTAATAAATGCGGAAGTCTAAAGATGTGCCACGCCAGCCTCACCTCCACATATTGTTTGCTTCTTTTGTGANTGCCATCCCTAGGGTTTGGTCACGGATGTTTTTCCTGTATTTGGAATTTCTAAGCTAGAGAGTAATCCTTGACTGCTGAAACTGAGTGATGGCTGGTTCATCTTGCAATTCTTTTTACGCACGTTGGAAAATTTACATTAAGAAATGTCATGGGCTTTGCTGTTGTGATTGCCTATTGTGCACAAGGCCTTGGGTTCAATCCCCATCCCCACAGAAAACATAAATTCAACTTCTAAAATAATTATTTGGACCAGTACCTAATCTTGATGTGTTTTTAGCTCCTCCGCCTCTGATGCAGAATTTGATGCTGTGGTTGGGTGTTTAGAGGACATTATTATGGGTAAGTTTCCACACCACTAAGTGACCCCTCTAGTTCCTTAATTCTTATGTAGATAGACCCTTACTTTAAAACAATTTTTTAAATTGTATTCATTTATGTCTGTGTTGGGGTCAGGGTTTCCTAGGCCACTATGCACATGTGGAGGCCAGAGGACAACTTTGTGGAGCTGATTCTCTCCTTCCACCTTTATAGGGGTTCTGAGGGTTGAACTCAGGTCACCAGGCTTGTATAGCAGTGCCCTTAACCACTGAACCATCTCAAAAAATGAAGACCAATGAGATGGTTCAGTGGGTAAAGTACTTGCTGCCAAGCCTGATGNCCTGAGTTCAATCCCAAGACTCGTGTGTGGACAGTAGAAGGAAAGAACCTTCTCCTACAGGTTTTCCTCTGACACATGGNAAGCATGTGCACATACGCACATAAAAATAAATAAATAAAAATGTTATTTAATAGTAAAAAATTTAACTAGGAGAGACTGGGCTTCTTGCCGTTGAAGTCTCCCAATTTGAGAGCTGACCTTTTGTATACACAATAAATTTATGTGNGAAAGAGAGATACCAGGTAGTTCTTGGTAAACAATTAGTGTGAGGGGATTCACAAGCTANCCTNTTTGGATATATTGTAGCATATACCTGGGTCTTTTGGTTTTGGTTTCTCTAGACAGGGTTTATGTAGCCCTGGCTACCTTGGAACTCACTTTGTAGACCAGGCTGGCCTAGAACTCAGAGATCTGCCTGCCTCTGCCACCCAAGTACTGGGATTAAAGGCGCCCCCACCTCCCAGTATGGCATATACCTGTGACCCCAGCACTCAGAGTCAGGANGATGGCACAAGTGCAAGGCTAGACTGGTCTACATAGTGAATTCCAGGACAGTCAAGAATATATATCTATAGAGACCCTATCTCAAAAAGCTAAAAAATAAAATATTACAAAGCAGTGTGAGCACACTTAAGCCAGCAAACTGCATATTTTNAAAAAGTTGAAGTTTTAAATTTTAGGTATATCTTACCAAATTTTTAATTGGTTTTTGTGTTTATTTATTATTTTATATTTATGAGTGTTTTGCCTAAATGTATGTATGTATGTGGACCATGTGTGTGATTTGATGCCTGTGGAGAGCAGAGGAGGGCATCAGACCTCTCGGGACCTGAGTTACAAAGGTTGTGAGCTGCAGTGTGGCTGTTGGGAAAGCAACACTGTAGCATTACACCTCATTACAAAGAATGAACTTCCCTTATGGCAGATGATGAGTTCCAGTTACTGCAGAGGAACTTCATGGACAAGTACTACCAGGAGTTCGAAGACACAGAGGAGAATAAACTCACCTATACCCCCATTTTTAATGAATACGTAAGTAGATCTGTTTCTCCTACCAGAAGATGAGGGTTTCTTTAAAATTTGAACTTAGGTCCATTATGTATAACTAATATATTCTATCAAGAAGTTTGGATTAGAATCCAAAGATGTTACAAAGCTTGGTAGCACATGTAAACCAGCACTAAGGAGGCTGAGGCAGGAGGATGGCTGCAAATTATGAGCCTGCCTGGGCTGCCTAATGAATTTCAAGTCAGCTTAGGTTGTTTTGCAAGATTATTTCTTTTAAAAAAATTGGAATTGGTTTACTTTTTTTTTTGGCACCTTTCCTGGAACTCCCTCGGTAGCCCAGGCTGGCCTCGAACTCACAAAGATCCACCTGCCTCTGCCTCCCGAGTGCTGGGATTAAAGGCGGGCGCCACCACCACCCGGCCGGAATTGGTTTACTTTTTATGTATGCCAGCACTGCCAAGAGGAATGCTTGTAGAACCTCGTTTAGATCATTTTCTCTTGGAGCTATTTTCAAAATGAAGTATTTGATGAGCTTGCAACTTGTTTATAACAGATGTGCCTTTACCATAGTCTTGTCTTTAGCTGTGATACCTTGCATTTGTGTGCTGTGAGAAATAAACAACAGTGCCAGCAAGATAGAGATAGAGGGAGAGAACTGATTCCATAGACATTGTCCTGTGACATCCACATGCACATTGTGGACGTGACGCCCACTCACACATGCATCGTATACCCAATAATGATAAATAAAATAAGAAACACAGGGCTGGACAGGTGGCTTCCAACACCTACATCCAGTGATCCACTGGCTAACAACTACCTATAACTCTAGTTCTAGAAGATCCAACACCCTCTTCTGGCTTCTGCAGGCATCTGTACTCATATCATATATGCAGACACGCACACGCACACATCTCGGGTGATGACTTCTACGGATAGATAGCAGCTCTGCAAAGAAGTCTCCCTTCTTCCCAGAGGGCCCACACTCTCCTGTCTCCACTGTTGCAGATTTCCCTGGTAGAGAAGTACATTGAAGAGCAGCTGCTGGAGCGTATCCCAGGCTTCAACATGGCGGCGTTCACAACAACACTGCAGTAAGTTGAGCTGACTCTGGCTCTGTGCTGCCCATCTTCCTCCCCTAGACTGAAGAAAGCCCACTCTCCTTNTCTCCACTGAGAACCCTGGGTGGCTGCGTCCTGAGTGGGAGGCCCTCTTTTTCATTTTTATTTTTGAAAAGATTTATTTATTTGTTTTTAAAGGTATGTGTATGTGTATGTGTGTGAGCCTACATGAGTTTATATGCACCATGTGTGTGCAGGAGCATACAGAGGCCAGGAGAGGGTTTTAAGTCCTCCAGAACTGGAGTTACAGGCAACTGTGAGTGGCCACATGCATGCTGGGAACAACCCTGGGTCCTCTGCAAGAGCAGTGAGTGCTCTTAACCACTGAGCCTTCTCTCCAGCCCTTTTTATTTATTTGTTTGTTTGTTTGTTTGTTTGTTTGTTTGTTTGTTTTGGGGTTTGTTTATTTTTAGGCAGGATCTCTTATAGCCAAGGATGGCTACAAGCATAATCCTTCTGCCTCCACCCAGGTGCTGACAGGAATGCCATGCCTGGCTTGTGCGCCTTGAAGGGAGTCTGTCTCCCTGTTGATTCACAAAGTCAACACTCTGTCCTTTGCAGGCACCATAAGGATGAAGTGGCTGGTGACATCTTTGACATGCTGCTCACATTCACGGATTTTCTGGCTTTCAAGGAGATGTTCTTATACTACAGAGCAGTAAGTTATGAGTGCTCGCATACTCAGTCTCAGTAAGCCACATGGAAAGTAAGAGATAGAGCTGCAGAGATAACCACCTGCCCTGCACCCTCTCTCTTTTGTTCCCCTTAAGATGGCTAGTATTAGTTTGTTAGCTTTTGAGGAATAAATAGAAGTCACTGCTCCATGCTGCCTAGGACCTTTCTGTGTCTTGATGAAACTTGCTCAGCGTTCCCAACAAAGAGCAAGTCTCATCTGTCACTTTACTATGCAAGCTCCTTTAAATAAAAAAAAAAAGTTTCAAGCAGTGAGCTGCTGCCTTATTTATGTGTGTATTTATTGAGATAGTCTTACTGTATANCCTGGAATTTGCTATGTAGACCAAGCTGGCCTCAGATTCAGAGATCCTCCTACCTCAACCTCCTGAGTACTAGGATTAAAGGCATGGTACTATGCCCATTCCCAGTTAGTCTTTGTTTGTTGAAATGGGGCTTCTCTGTATTCCTGGCTGTCTTGGAACCCACTCTGTAGAGCAGGCTGGCCTGGAACTCAACAGAGATTTGCCTGCCTCTGACTCCCAAGTGCTGGGATTAAAGGCGTGTACCACCACCACCTGGCTAGTCATATTTTTTAAACTTATTATTTTTTTATATGTATAAGTGTCTGCCTGCATGCATGTCTATGCACCATATTATGCATGCCTGATGCCCATGGGACTGAAGTTAAAGATGGATGTGTGGGAATCAAATCCAGGTCCTCTGGAAAAGCAGCCAGTGCTTTTAACCACCAAGCCAAAAAAGGATTTTTTTCCCCNAGCGTATCTAACTAAGGCCATAGTTGAGAAAAAATGGAAATAACCTGCTGCCTTGTCAACCTCCCTGTGTGCTCCTTGGGAGCTCACATGTCTACCCTGCTGTCCCCACCATTCGCCAACCCTAGTGGCTCCTGAGTTAGGAAAGCTCTTTCCATTCCTGACATCTCAGCATTCTCTGCTTTCTCCTGTAGGAAAAAGAAGGCCGAGGACTGGACTTAAGCAGCGGCTTGGTTGTGACTTCTCTGTGCAAGTCCTCTTCTACACCAGCTTCCCAGAACAACCTTCGGCACTAGGTCCCACCTTCAGACCTGGGTGTGATCACTATGAGGTCACCTGCCCAGCTGCCTCAGAGAAACATGGGCTAATGATGACAGATTGCATCTTCATTCATGTGAAGTTTTGATGAGTCCTGGAAAACATGACTGACACTCCTGGCCCTTGTCCAGAAACACTGTGTCGTCNGTAACCTTCATGTTCATCCCTTCTGTCCCATGCAGGCACCTCTCCCAGGTNCTTCTGAGTGACTCCTGGAGCAGGCCCCATGGTGGCCACCTCACCTGGGGGCCCTTCCAGCAATGTGGTAGTGTAGTGTGTCAGCAGTGTGGACAGCACACCCTCATGAGCCCTTCATCCCGGCAGGCTTACATGAGTCCTTGTGCACCGACAACCGTTTTTCCATGGGTCAGTTTCAGTCCTCAGCCTCAATGGGGTTTTTCTTTGGGAGTGTTTATCTAGGGAGTTCCTGGGGCCAGAGGCCTGTCCTGATTTGAGTCTCCTGTGATTACAGCTTGACTGGCTGTAGGAATTAACTGAGAGAGATGTCCTCTACCCACCAGTGAAAAGGAACCCCCGATCTTACATTAGCAATCCTTTCCACATCGAATTTTGCTGGTCTTGCTGTAGTCCCACTGTTTCNCTAAGTCTGTAAGCATTATTTTCAAGAAACATATTTTTATAGATGAAAACTCAGGCTAACCTAGTGAGTATGATCTTGGAACGCCCATGATCAACCACTTAAAAGATCAAAGTATTATATGCTGTGTGCTTTTTAGTTGTGACTACTGTGAGTGCAAATCTGCTTTCCAGTTAGTGCCCCTCTTGGGCACCAGTGGAAATAGGCTGCAGCTGTCACAACAGCATGCTAGGTGTGCTTGTGCATGCTTGTCTGCAGTCCCGTCACGACAGTGTGCTAGGTGTGCTTGTGCATGCTTGTCTGCAGTCCATTGTGTAGGCCACTGAGCTGGGTTTTCTGTTGGGAGAGTAGATGGTCTGCAATTTGTTCCCGTAACAATCTCTCCTGCCAAGGTGATGCTCCCCTGATCCAGCTNGGCCTGGGGGGAGGGGCAGTACACAGTTTTTCTGGTCATCTGTCATCTTTGGTGGACTGTCACCAACCAGAAAGCATGTGTATNGCATCTCTAGAAAGAAGAAAACAGTTCAATTCCTAATGTGTACTTTTGACTTTAACTTTTATAGTAAAAATAAGAATCCACACTGACTTTCCATGTGACCATTGTGATTTTACAGGATATAAGCTAAGTGCTGTGTTTTTTCTGTAGCAATGTGTCGTCACTTAGTGCTTTTGTAAAATGAGTAAAATTTGAGGTGTTTGGCAAGAATAATCATTCTATGCGCATTGTCCACTTTAATGTAACTACTGTCATCCGGTTATTGTTACTTTGGTCTTTTAAGATCAAAGGCCTTTGTGGGGCCAGCTCTGTAAATGTCACCTCTCGGGCTAGCTTTCTCTTCCTGCTCCTTTTGTGAGCAGGGGTGCTAACTGCAGGCAGCATGCTGAAAGCACTCGGTAAGGTTTGTTATCAGCCCAGGCAATTGAACAAATACAGAAGCAAAATACTGAAGGGGCTGGAGAGATGGCTCAGTGGTTAAGAGTACTTGCTGTTCTTGTAGAGGACCCTGGTTCATTCCTAGCACCCACATGGCAGCTTACACTAGCTCCAGATTAAGGGCCTCCTCAGGCACCCATATGGTGCACATATATGCATGTAGGTAAACACAGAAGACCCAGAAAGCAAGCAGACTGCAAGCTTGCTGGTTTTGTGTCTTGATCCACAAACTTGGGCAGATGCTAGATGCTTCCTCTGGTGATACTGGATCTGGCCCATTCTAGCCCATCATTGGGAGGCTGCCTTCTCCTTCCTCATCCGTAGGAAAGCAGTGCCTACCTGAGCAGCAGAACCTAGAATGTCGCCCCTAAATAGGCTGTGTTGGACTGAGATNCCCTAATAGGATAGTAAGCTCTCTGGCTTGCTAGGATTTCACTTTCCTCTAAGCCTTAAAATGGGTGGCTCCTCCTTGAACCCAAGCTTTCCTTAGGAAACTGTTTCCTTGGAACAGAGAGATTTAATTACTTAAACTCCAACGCTGGAGAGCATAAAGGGGATACTATGAATATTTAGAGTAACCAAGACAACAAGTATGATCTGGGACTAAGAGCCAGACCTGATCCCCCTCCTGTAACAGTAACAAAGCCCCAAGTGTTTGATTCTAATTACATCTTAANTGTTGCCATTTTTTTCTTAAAGAACCAAAAAGTAAAATGTTAAACATCTAAGACTATGAATGATAACACCTTTCCAAATAGACACTTCTATTTTTATTTAAATTGTAAAAAACAATTCCAAACAAGAGTCACCACCAACCCCATGACAACTCACCAGGCAAGGCCCTGCTTCCTCCTTCCCCTCTTTTGAAGTCCCCTGTGCCTAATCAGCAGCCTAGGGGAAGCACCCAGAGCTAGCTTTCCCAAAGAGGGAGTTACACATGAGGGAGGAGACTTGGCAAGGCTTGCCATCATTGGAAACTGCTTGAATCCAACTGAAATAGTCCAATCCAAAAATCCCAACTCTTCCTATAAAAGTCTCTCTCTCTACAAGTGACACTTTGGCTTGGGGCAGGGGAGGGGAGAGTGGGACTGTGGCCTGTGGGCTTGCTTAGCTTCTCCTGGAACAAAGATAATCTGTTGTTTGTTANGCTTATACTGTGGCAGGTCGGAGGCTGGAGTTCTGTTAGTGCATTTAGTGCTGGTGAGAAGGGTGGCCCAGCCTGGGGTACTCAAGTCCATGCGAGCCCACATCCCCCGTCACCTTCTGCTGAATAAGGGGGGTGGGGAGGATGTCCCCACTGCTGGTTCTTAGCAGCTCTTCTGTGCTGGCTTAGGCCTGTTCCTCTGCAGTACTGAAGAGCTTGAGTCCGGTGAGATTGGGGGTGACCCTGTGCTAAGACCCAGCCACAGCATGGCTGGCCTAAGAGTAGCCCCCAGCCATCTGACTGGTGGCTGCATTGCTGCCCACTCCTCGCCAGGCCTGGAAGCTGAAGAAAGCACTCACTCCATAGGCAATCATCACCAGGCAAGCAAAAAACTGGCAGGGGAGAAGAAAAGAGGCCAAGGCGGTCAGTCAGAGAGAGCAAGGGAACCATATGGGGACAGTGACAGCAGACGAAGTGGGTCTCCTTAGATGGACTTGGGGATAAAAGCTTGAGCAGCAGCCTCTTGAGCTAATCAGAACCCCTTATTCTGGCAGCCACACCCCGTATGCCCAGCCACACATATCACAGCTGGCATTATGTTCTAAGGGTCCAGGAGCAGAACCACAGGCCAGACATGTCAGGTGGTACTGGAGCAACCAAGAGTGTTCAGCTGCTCAGTGTAATAATATGAGTGACCATGGGGTAACTTCACACACCTAGTAGCGACGTAATGCCCAAGGTAACATTCAAGGCTGGGGATGTGGCTCAGGCTTAGAGTGGTTGCCCAGCCTAACAAAGCCCTGTGGTTCTAGGCCCAGTATTGAAAACAAAAGAACAATAAGTAATAATACTCAAAAGCTGTTTTCTGAACCAGTTTATACTCTGTATGCGGACGTGTGTTTTCTGCCGCTTACTTAGGTCTCAGTTCCCAAGAGGGAGTTCACTAATTTTAAAACCTCTCTTACCAGGAAGAGGGAAGACACCAAGGGCTGCCCTGTCCTGGGACATGGACACAACTCCAGTTTCCTTGTCTGAAAAAGAACCCATAGCTCTAACTCTAGGCAAAGTGTACAAGGCCTTGAGGGTGGAGTGTGGATGGCCATTTGACACAGCCCAAGTTTGGGCTTTTTGTAAGAGAATACAAGTCAAAAATGCAGATAGAATATAGTGATTAATAGCCACCCTGAGATGACATGTGAGTGTGGCAGAGCAGAGGTCCACAGTGATCTAGAGGCCTGGACGGGTGGATTCCCTGGAGAAGCCTGGAGCCCTGGGAGCATACTTACAGAGGCAGCTGCGCGCTGGTTATATGGTCGGGAGCCCTTCAGGGATGTCAGGTCGACTGCGGCAGCGCAAGTGATAAAGGCAGTAATATAGAGAACCGTGGCAGTGACAAAAAAGATCATTAACTGTAGGGGGAAGTGAGAGAAGGTGTAAAACATCCACAGGGAACATCACCACCCCTNAAGCTGAGTCAGAAAGCCCTGGCAAGAAGGCCTGAAGGGTTGGGCAGGACAGTGCTAGGCTTCCAGGCAACTCTTTTGCCGTGGCTATAAGCCACTCACCTCTAACCAACCAAAGAAATGCAAGCCACTCCATGTGGCGCATGGCCATACCCACACCCTCCCTATGACCACATCAGCATTTGGCCTTGTGGCTGGCCCTAGGATGGGGCCTCACACCCCTCTCCCCACCAGTGGGAGAAGACTCCCTTTGGCATTATCCTAAACTTGANGGCAAATACCTCAGGGAATCTGTATAGGACATCAGGAAGACTGGATGTGAACCCTCAGCTGGCAGCTGGGCCCATTCCATACCCCCGTTCATTCATTGTACTATACATTTTTTTCTTTAATTGCCAACATTTAAAAATTAGATTTCACATGAAAACTTAAAATTTTTCATATTAAAAATGTTTAAGGCTTCTGGGCATGGTGGTACACACACCTGTAAACCCAGCACTCGAGAGGCACAGGCAGGCAGATCTCTGAGTCTGAGGCCACTCTGGTTGGTCTACAGAGCAAGTTCTAGGACACCCAGGGCTACAGAGAAACCCTGTCTCGAAAAATCAAACCAAATCAAACAAAATACTCAAAGCTGGGCATGGTAGCTTGGGGCGCCAACCTGTCCAGACACAGAGGCAGGAAGACCATGAATTGCAGGGGTCAGCCCAGACTACACATCAAAACTATTTCAAAAAGAAATAACCAACCTCAGGGAGGGGTGTGTATCTCACTGGTAAAGTGTTTGTCCCACCTTTGTGAGACCCTGAGTTTGACCCTCCAGCACCACCAAAACAACAAACAATACCAATGCTGCATCCCCTCAGGCTGAAGCTGGACAGAGGCAACTCCTCAGGGCCAGATGTATGTAAGGTTTCTGGAACCTTCCTGNCTCAGTTCACTAGTCCATCTTGCNTGGCCCTTTCAAGATTTGGCAGTCTCTATCCCAGAGTTGAGGGGTCAGCACCCAGTTCCTCTCCCAGCTCAGCCCTCCCNGCCCTACTGTNAAAAGTCCGGAAGCACAGAAACAGAAGCCAATTNGCCTCCTTCATTAAGTGCTGTGCTAGAAACCCCATCCTGNCCTCAGAGACAAGTCTCCCACCCTGCAGGACTCTTCNTTAGGGGCCCAGGGATATTCAGAGGGGGCTAGACCCTCAGCCAGCAGTNCAGCCGCCACCTCCTCAATCCCCANTCGTGTCTCCAAGTACAGTGACCACCGCACACCCTGCCTGGCTCTGGCCAGTGACACAAGATCTAACAAACCCATTCTGTCTCAGCATGACTCACGTTTCCTCTGATTAAACAGGCATTGAATTGTAAACAATCGCTGCCTAGTCCTAGCCTCACTTGTCTTACAATCATGTGCCTCTGTGCTCACTAAAAGGCTCAAACCCAGCTGCATGGGTTTTCCGGGTTCCAGAAAAAAAAAAAAAAAAAAAAAAAAAAAAGCCATTTTCTGTGTCTGGCCAGGCTGCTTCCTCTAGTCAGAGGAGGCTGGCCTGAGACAAACCTGAAGCACCCATCCTCTCCAGGGCTACAAGCTGGAGGCAGCTGGTATCCATGCTAGGCTCCAGCCAGCGCTTGATAAACTCAGACCTCCTAGCTCAAATTGTGACCCACCCTCAAGAAGGTACAATTTCTGCCATATCTGCAAGGACATCTCGTAGACCTACACAACAGCCCCNTGCTGCTGGTCCCCTCCCAGGGCCAAAGTCAAGCACCTACTTCAGTTATTAACACATCTTCCCACCACAGCTCTTCAGGTAGCTAAGATCTCTACCAACCCCCCACCCCCTTCACATTTACAGAAGGTCAAGGATCATTCACAGGCAAGAGGGCTCAGCCTAGAGCCACACAGTACCCCTGCCCCAGACTCACCACCAACGGCCAGGGCACCATGTACAATTTCATGTGCAGCTGAAACAGGTAGATGATGAAGAAGACGATTGTCACTAGCCAGAGGAAGACAGCAACAAACATGACCCAGCCATAGGCAGGATACAGGTGGTATGGTGTATCAGCAATCAAGGCCCACACCAGCAGCCCCAGCACCTATGGAAAAAACAGGGGGAGACTCTCAGAGCCCCACAGCTCCAGCTGGAGGCCCAGGCCTTGGCCTCCTTTCTTGTTAACTCAAAAAATCTTGGGCTAGCAAGATGGCTCAAAGGGTAAAATGCTTGCCATAAGCCTGACAACCCGAGTTTAGTGCCTGGAACTCAAAGGCGTAAAGAGAGAACTGGCTACCAAAAGTTGTCCTCTGACCTCTACTCACACGTGATTAAAAAAAAAAAAAAAGCCTTTTTAAAAGGAACCTTGACTTGCCTACTGCTGTATATCTCTGTGCTGGGGATCTTGTCTGGCCACTCTCCCCCTGTTCAATCCCTATTGTGCTGTGTGACATAAGGCCCTTTCCATGTTCCCAGACACTAACACCCAAGATGGGAACAGTGTTTCTCCTTACACCAGTACTTTGTTACAGGTGCAGGGAAAGAAAAAAAAACCAGACATGGAGGCCAATACCTGTAATCCCAACACTGGAGGAAAAAGCAGGAGACTTGAGTTCAAGGCCAACATCTACCTGGTGAGTTATAGGCCAGCCTGAGCCATGTGACCCTGTCTCAAAACAAAACCCCTGTCTAAAAAAGGGGGAAGGGGAGAGCTTCAAGATGGTCAGGTAACAGTAGTTATTGCCCAAGCTTGAAAACCCGGGTGCCTGACAACCTGAGTTTACCCCCTAGAACTCACAGTGGAAGGGTGGTGCTCACTCACTCCCAAAAGTTCTCCTCTGGGGCCTGTTGAGATGGCTCATCAGCTAAATTTGCCTGCTGTCAAGTTTGACAGCCTAAGGTGAACCCCCAGCTGCCACCCTCATACACATACACACTAATAATAAATTGAACTTTAAGAACTTGAGGGGTTGTTTTGTTTTGAGACAGGATCTCATTATGTAGCCCTAGCTGGCCTGGAACTCACAGAGACCCTCCTTCCACTGGCTCCTGAGTGCTGAGGTTAAAGGCACGAGCTACCATGCCTGGCTTTAAATAAATTTTGAAATGACAAGAGCCTGAGAGATGGCTTGGGGTATAAAGGCACTTGCAACTGAGCCTGGTGACCTATGTTTGAATGCTGGGACCCACACGGTAGAGAGAACCAACTCCTGCAAGTCGTCATCTGATGATACAAGCATGTGCTTATGTGCACATACAATAAAAAAAATTAGAGTCTCTTACAGGCCTTTCCCTCCCTCTCTTGAGCTATGGGGCCTTTGGAAATAGAAAAAAATCATGTTCCTAGAACATCTTCCACACAAATGGGAACAGTTTATGTGTGCTTTTCTTGGCTCAGCCAAGACTGTCTCCAGGGTCCAGGGTGTGAGGCCTCCAGCCTAACGCTCCTCCCCCTCCACCGCCCCAAACTCCCAGTTGTCTCTCCAACCGGTGTTGCCATCCTGTTCACAAAGGAAGGCCAAGGGACTGTCTGNTGCACTGTCCCCCAACCCCCACCCCGTGGCGGGATGGCAGGACATCCCCGACTGTGTATGCTGAAGCTAACAGCATGGACTCCATTGAAAACCTGTCCCCTTCCCATCTGTGTGACTTTCCACTCACAGCTGCTCTGTGCTTCTTCACCTCATTCTAACAGCAAGGACCACGCCCACCTCAGGCCGCTACTCGAAGCCTGTGAGTAAGCTCAGTTTTAGACAGAAGCGTGTTTTCTTCCCCTGGAGTTCTGCCACACCGCACCAAACCGAGAGTTCCACACACAGTAGTAGGCACAGTCCAAGGCGCCTGGGGGAGGCCCAAGGGAAGTACCATCCCTGTGGCTGTCCTAGGCCTCCTTTGCTGGCTGAGGATCTCCAGGCTGGGGAACACCCACCCTTCTCTTGTCTGGAACTCTGCCACCATGGGTGTAGAAGTCTACTGTGGCTCCTGAGAAAGACTCCTTTGCTGACTAAGACACAGAAGGGTTGCTCCTCCTCTGCCTGCGCACATGGAAGCCAGTGGCCCCAGCCCAAGGGTGAGACCATGTTCAGGCTGGTCTTTGAGAACAAGTCCCTGCCCCGGCTGCCCACTCTGCCAACAGACCACTTGCAAGTTCCCAGGCATCTAAAGAGAGGTCTTCACCAGAGGGCTCATGACCCAAAGCTGAGGCCCTGCCAGCCACCTTCTCCCAAAACACCCCACCAAAGACTCAGGGAAGTTTCTTTGGTTTGGAATATGCACTTGCAGGGTAAGGTCAGAGACAGCCTGTAGCTGAGCAGGCCAAAGCAGGCTCTATACCTGCTCTCCCCAGCTAGGGTGAGTCCTGGCCACCCCAGGTCACAAAGCACCTTTCCATCCATTCTTGCCTCTGACCCTCACAGGCCTGGGATGTTGGCCCCTGTGTCCACTTCACAGTGAAGAAGATGGATAGGACAGAGCAGCAGGGCCTTCCTAGCCTGTGGTCACATGCCAAACCAGGAACAAAGCCCTCATTTAATTATAACTCAAGGGCAAGGGAGATAGGTCAGCAGGTGAAGGCGCTTGCCACCGAGTCTGACCACCTGAGACAGACCTCCAGAACCTCCATGGTAGGGGAAAACTGACCTCTGACCTCCACATGGGCACTTTGGCATGTGCATGTCTACACACACACAAAAATAAACACACACACACACACACACACACACACACACACACACACACACACACACTCAGGACAAGATATCTTAGAATAGGCTCCACACAACTTCCTCCCTCCTTCCCTCCCTCCCTCTCTCCCTCCCTCCCTCCCTCTGTTTCTCTCCCCACCCCACTTCTCTCTTTCTTATCAAGGTCTCATTAGTCTAGAAAGGCCCTGAACTCCTACTTCTGCTCAAGTACCGATATTACAAGCATGTGGCACCACACCTGGCCTACACACACCCTTTACTCCCCACCGCAAATCACCGTGCCTGAAACAGACACAAACCCCCCAGAACTGGGTGAGGTCATTTCTGTCAGAAGAATGAAGACTCCTTGGAACAACATCTCAGGCAGCTTCTCAGGTGAGAAGTGGGAAAGCAGGCCTGCTAGGGACTGTCAGCTGAAGTAGGTTCCAGGGCCCTCACCCTGCCACTGGGTTGGCAGGTTCCTACTATCTGAAAGGAAGTGACAACAGAGAAAAGGCCCATGCATGTTTACACTCACGCCCCCCTCTCTCCAGGGTGTCCTGCCAAGTTTCCACAAATACTCAGGAGCCATACTGCACACTGTAGGTTAAAGGGTGGGTGAGCCTGGGACCCAGCTCTGCCTTGCCAGAGCTGTGAGAAAGGAGTTGCTGGGGGATAGATAAAGCAAAATGTGTTTGCCCCTTCCAAGGGCAGGGCTGTAGGAACCCACGTGTCCCCACCCTGTCTCACTCCACCCTGCTTTCCAGATCAGCAAACATGCAACAGAGATAAAGCAGTAGATAGACAGGGGAATTTGTGACCCTTTGGGCTGTCGTGCCTGGCCCNGAGCCCAGGCAGGAGACTTGGTTTCTGCCCTAGAACAAGGAAGGTCCATTCCTCTTTTAGAACTCAACAAACTGGTTTCTCTTGGTCCTTAAGCCATCAGCCTGGGTATTTCACTGACCCCTTGACTGATGCAGGTGGTCCTGCCAGGGAAGTTCCAGAAGCTGCAGGACCCCCTGAGACTCACTGAAATGCCACCTGGTGCAGATCTCACTCTAGCTGAAACATCAGAAACCTTGAGGGGGCCCATTCTTCAGGGGTAGCAAAAGGCAGCAGGTGGCTGGGAGCAGAGAATCAGGCTGGAGTCCACAATTCTACTCCCTGATCCTGTGACCTCTGCCAGAACTCTGGGTCCAGAACATGTCTCATGTCCCTGGATGCCTCTCTTCACAATCCTCCACTGTAGCACTTCTGTGTCAGGGCACCCCACCCTCAAGGTGCTCCCATGCCAGCAAGTTGGACCAGATCAACAAAAAGCATAAAATGCTCCAATGAGCATGCTCACAGGGTGGGTGCTGTGGGAACCAATTCAGGTGAGGGGGACCAGAAGGAGGACTGATTTTGGATAGAGGGCAGAGGAAGATCTCACTGGTAAAGGAACCTGTGATAAGGATTAGGGAAGTGAAGGAGGGGACAGAGAGAATCCCAGAAAGGTATGCAATTCTACCTCCAACAGTCTGGGTCCCCTTGACCTCTGTGTCCATCTACCCCCTACTTTCTCAACAGTGTCAGACCCAAGTCGACTCACTGTATGGCCTCAGGAGACACACTTAATCTTTCTGGTCTATGTCCTCATCTGGGGCACATGAAGGAGTTTTTTATTGGGTGAAGTTCAGGGACAGAAATGCCTACCCTGGTTACCGTACAGGGGTGCCAGGCAGGTGGGCCCTTGGGCTATAGTGAGGGTGGTGTGGTTATGTGGTTTAGTTATAACACAGGAAAGCAATGGCAGAGTGAGGGAGCCTCCAGTAGAGGAAGCAGCTAGACCTGGAGGTTGACACTAAGGTCCCAAGACAGGCCCTGCAGGTTGTAGAAAGGGCTAAGGGAGTCCTCTGGAACAGGAAAGCATGTTGCTGGTGGAAACCCAGCCCTGGGGAGCTAGCGGCTGCTGAGTGGAACTGTGCATGCTAGACAAGGGCTATTTCCAGAGCCACTCCCATCCAGCTGCTAAGTCTTGAGAGATGCTAGAAATTGCTTGTTTGTTTTTTTAATTCTGTGGCATCTTCAGTATTTAAATGTTAGCAATTAAGCCGAATGACTTTAGAAAGAGGGAGAGCCGGCCTCCAAAGGTGAGGAGTGGTGCCAATCTTTAACAGCCCTCAGCGACTGCTCCCCACTACCCTACCAGGAAACTGAGGCCCGGGGGGGGACATATGAGTCTTCCTGGGGTTCCCCCTCACTGAGAGCACAGCTAGGCAGCTGAGGACACACAGAACTTGGCCTAGCCTAGCCTGGCCTAGCCCAACCTCCACCCCCATCCTGGCCTTTCTCCCTACACAGAAAGGGACTTTATGGGGACAAAAAGTCACCCATTGTGTCACAGGAGACAAAGGGGCAAGAGACAGAGGCTCCAGGCGCCTGGACAGGCCATACCACCACCACACACCACCCCCTCTGTGCCAAAGGAGGGCTGGGGCTTGGAATTCCTGCCCTGGATATGAAGCATTCTAGAACACTGGGGCCATCCAGATCCCAAGGAAGACCAGGAACCACCCAGCTGTCCCTTTCTCTATCTGAAACAGGCACACAAGGAACCACTCAACCAGTGCACACTCCCAGGGCCAGTTCTGTGCCAGGCTGTTCCAGGTCCATGGAAGGCAGCAGGCTGGTGGGCAGCTAGACCTGGCCTGCAAGAATCCACCTGGACCTTGACTGGCATCACAGTACTCCAGATGCAGCCTCCGCCATGCAGCCTACTATTCTCAAGTCGTAGGTCTAGAACAGAGTGTTTAAATCCCAGAGGTACAAGGGCTTATACACAAACCACGCTGATGGCTGAGTCATGTGGACCTGAAATATATTCAACTACATGATCCCCAAGTGACCCCAGTATTTGAGAAAAAAAAACTTCCCAGCAATTCTGATGATACACATCTGTAATCCTGGCACTTGGGAGGTAGAGGCAGGAGGATTGCCACAAGTCTGAAGCCAGCCGGAACTACACAAGACTCTGTCCTGTCTCAATAACAACAATAAATAACTAAATTTATTATTATATTATATATGGCAAGAAATATATAATATATTTATATAAATATCTAAATATACAATATAAAATTATATATTTTATAAAAAATAATATATAAAAATATTATATATTATTACTTAGTAGGAAAATCTACCTAACATGAACCCAGACTACTTCCTACATATCCTCAGCTGGAGCCCCATGCTGCCTTCTGCAGCAGACTATGCAGGTCTCTTTCCGGTCACATCCAGGTATGTGAGGCAGGTGGAGGCCCTGTGACTCCCACATCCCTCAGTCTCTTCTGGCTCCCCAGCAAGTGGCAATGTGCCTGAAAGGGTTTCAGAAACTTACAGAACCCAGTCTATGCCCCACTCCTCACTCTTCCCCAGGGGTCCCCATAATGCCTGCCTGGGTCTCCCAACACTGGGATCCCTCCAGCCATGAAGGGCATCTCAGGAAGTTCTCTTTCTGCTGGAGAAGGCACAGGTGGAGGCTCTGTATTCACCGATCCAGCCATGCTCCAGCACCCAGCTGGCCAAGCTCCCTCACTTCCTGGGCTTTCCTCTCTGGGCCCAACTTTCTCCCAAGAGAAGCATTCAGCCCATTCTGTGGAGAAGGAAAACTGAGGCTCTTTTAGGAGCTGAGGATCTGGCCTAAGGACACTCATAGGAGGGGTGCTAGACAGCACAGGGGTAGACTTCCTTTCCCCTAGTAATGACTCCTGGGAGGTGGGGACATTGTCCTGGAAACTAGTGCCTGGAGGTATTGTCACTACCTGGATGCCAGAACTGAGGAACTATCACAGTCAGTGAATCTCTCAGCCCTCTACAGCCTACAGATCCGCTGAGCAGCCAGGGGCAAGGCCTTCCTTGTTCCCTGGGGNTGGCCTGAGCATATCTCTCCCATCTCCACTCCCAGAAGGGACTGGTGCCACCCCNCACACACCCCAGGCTGGCAGAAGAGACATCATCCAGCCCTGTCATAGCTGAGCTTCAGAGCAGCCTGCTTGCTGGTCCCACCTGACCTTCAGCCTAGACCTCCCTTGGAAACCCTGGTGTGTGTGCCACCCTGCCTCTCTCCTCCCTGAGCAAACAGGAGGAGCTCACCCTGCCCAGCAGCAAAAGCCAAAGCCCTGTTCTGTCAGTACCAGGGCTGGGTCAGCGGCTGCCAAGGAAAACAGCCCCCCCCCCCATGGTTCACAGGAACCATGAAGAGAATGGTAGACATAGTGCAGCCACCACAGCCCGAGAGATAGCAACTGCCCGATGCGCAGGATGACTTCGTAAATGTGAACTGGTCCCTTCCTGAAACAGAGGTCACTTTCTGCTTATAGATAAGTAGGAAAAACTCCCAGGTTACCCAGCCAGTAGTCCTGCACTCACTGCTGTGTGACCCTGTGGAAAGTACCTTACCCTCTCTGGTCCTGATAGGCATCCACACCCCTCACAGCTTTGGGCATATCCACAAACTATGTGTAATTTCTTACTTCCTAACATTTTCGTTTATTTTTTCCCCTTCAGTTTTTCAAGGCAGGGTTTCTCTGTGCAATAGACTTGGCTGTCCTGGAACTCACTTTGTAGACCAGGGTGGCCTTGAACTCACAGAGCTCTGCCTACCTCTGCCTCCTGGGAGTTGGAATTAAAGGTATGAGCCACCACTGCCCAGTGGAAAGAATTCTTAGTGGTTGTTCATTTGTTAATTTTGGTCTTTAGAGACAGGGTCCTATTACTTAACCCAAGATGGCTGGTATGCCCTATGGAGTCCAGGATGACCTTGAACTCACAAATATCCTTCCTTAGCTGGGACCACAGGCATGTGCCAACATGCCCCAATTGTTATATAATTTTGGAATAAGTATTATAGGGCTGGCAAGATGGCTCTGGGTAAAGGTACTGCCACCCACTCTGATGACCTGAATTCCATACCTGAGACCCACATGGTAAGAAGAGAAACAACTCCCACAAGTTGTCCTCTGGCCTCTTTACTCATGTAGTAGCTTGCCTGTGACTTACACACACACACACACACACACACACACAAATAAATAATAATTTAAATAATAATCCATATTATTTAGATACTGTTTTTGGTTTTTGAGACGAGGTCTCACTATGCAGTCTTGTATGGCCTGGAGCTCACTATGTAGACCAAGCTGGCTTCAAACTCACGGAGATCTGCCTGCCTCTGCCTCCTGAGTGCAGTGCTGTTTGCTGGGATTAAAGTAGTATGCCACACATCTGGCCCAATTTATAAGTTTTAAAAATCTTTCATAAAAGTTATTATTATTGTTAATAATAATATTATTATTGCTAATCTCTTGCTGTGTTCAATTATAAAGTAACCTTTACCACAGTTGCGCCTGTGTAGAACTGTACCTACGGCTCAGCCCAGTCTCAGAATGTGTCCTTATGGGAAAAGGTGACTATTGTATGTTATGCCACTGGAAAAGTGACCAAGGCTGTCTCCTTGACATACTCTCTGGCTGTGACTAATGCAGGTGGTCACACTCAACACAGACCTTCTTAATGACAATGAATTGGGGAAAGGTCTCAACTTGACTCCATTTCCAGAAGTCAGAAAGAAATAAAGNTGGAGGGGACCCTCAGAAACAACAAAATTCACACTTTGAAACAAACCTGAGAGGGCCAGGTGTGGTGGAATACTTGGTTTGGGAGATGAAAGCAGGAGGGTTAGAATTTCAAGACCAGGCTCAGCTACATGGCCATGTCTCAAAAAAACAAAACATATGAACAAAGTAAGGTAAGTAAATAAATAAATAAATATAGATAGATAGATAAATAAATAAATAAAACCAAGCAGGAAGAACTATTTGTAAATCTCCTAGAACTTCTCCAACGGGCCAGAGGAAGGTCAGCATTTCCACAGAGGACACAAATGCTGAGACAATTTCTCTTTAAAGTCCGTGCTCACTCCTAGGAGGCCGGAGACAGACTAACCACACACAACGACCTGCCACCTCTGCCTATCAGATTGGGATGCGTCCAGGAGTATGTCATATGACCGGCCAGGGTGGCCATGGGAGCNGGCACCTATTGGAGATAGCACCCAGCTGTGACCTCCATGGAGGGCACTGGGTGCTCTCCATCCCAACCCTAGATGCAGGGTGTGGTGGCACAGGCCTGTCTTCTCGGCTACTAGAAAGGCTGAGGCAAGAGGGTTGTAAGTTCAGGTCCAGCCTAGGCTACAAAGTGAGTTCAAGGCTAGCCTGGGCAACTTAAGGACACCCTGTCTCAAGACTGAAGAGAGTAAAAAGAAGGTTGGTAGTGTGTTAAAATGAAACACAACAAATACATAACTGTGAAAACTACAGGTGAATGGCCCAATCTCAGCCTGGGTGGGGTAGGGGTGGGGTGCAAACACACTGCACATGCCCTCTGACCCTGGGATCTCACTTATGGAAATGTGTCACACAGACACATCAGTGGTATGTTCGAAGTCACGAATGGCAGAGGAGTGTAAAATAGCAAAGGAATGGGAATTCAAGTGTGTCAGAGCCCAGCTGCACCATGAGCTGCTACAGAAGCCAGGAGGTGAGTGCTAAGGTGAGAAGCCCTGGAGATACATCTCTTAGCTGTGCTCTTACACAGCTCCTGAGCTCCCTGTTTTAAAAATGAAGACTCTAGACTGGAGAAACGGATCAGTGGGTAAGAGCAGTGGCTGCTCTTCCAGAGGACCCGGGTTTGAATCCCATCATCCACATGGCAGCTCGCAACTGTCTGTAACTCCAGTCCCAAGAAATTCAACCATCTCTTCTGGCCTCCCTGGGTAACAGGCACACACGCAGNCAAAATATGCATACACATAAAAATAAATAATAAAATGTAAACGTTAAAAGAATCTGTAGCCTGACCCTCAGGGGTAAAGTAGTAGCTTAGCATCTTTAGTCCCCAACACCATAAAAATATAAAAGATATGGAAATGAAGGTTTGAAAAAGCCCAAAATAAGCCGGGCGGTGGGGGCACANGCCTTTAATCCCAGCACTCGGGAGGCAGAGCCAGGCGGATCTCTGTGAGTTCGAGGCCAGCCTGGGCTACCAAGTGAGTTCCAGGAAAGGCGCCAAAGCTACACAGAGAAACCCTGTCTCGAAAAACCAAAAACAGAAAAAGAAAAAGCCCAAAATACACACAGCTTCCTGTGCCCTGATGTAGGACACATCTTTGTGGGATGGGGGTGTGGGTGGGCGTGGTCCCTGCACTGTGACACTCATCACGATCCACGGAGCTTTTCATTGAGGCTGGAATTCTGTGCAGTCACATATTCTCCCCAGCCCTCCTGCCCCAGTACACATGCACTGATGAGGACAGCTGAGCAAGCTTGGCCAGATACGAAAAAACCACATTTTATTGATTCCTCTTTGTACCATCAGGATGTTTGGCTGTACGTCTGATTTTGTTGTTGTTTTTAAAGAACAAAACTTTTTTATTTTTTTTTGAGACAGGGTTTTTCTTCCTGGCTGTCCTGGAACTCTCTGTGTAGACCAGGCCAGCCTCGAACTCAAGATCCACCTGCCTCTGCCTCAATAGTGCTGGGATTAAAGGCAGGAGTGAGCCCCCACTGCCCAGCTGAACAAAACATTTTCAAAATGTAATGATTGGTCTGTAGAAAAATTGAGACATAGTCAAATGACAAGGGCTGCAAAGACACTATAGGTTCTCCACAGCAGCTAAAGCGGCACGTGGCACAAGTAATCCACACACAATAGACAGACCATAAAACCATCACCGGTGTTCTAAAGCTACGTTTTTACTCATTTAATTGTGTGTGGACATGTATATATGCATGGGCATTCAGGTGCCACAGTGCCCTTATGGAGGTTGGAGAGCAAACTGCCAGAGTCAGTCTGTTCTACCATGTGGGTCGTCACGCTTGGTAACAGAAGCTGTTGTCTGCTGAGCCATCTCACCTGCCCCACCCCATTCCCAGACCATCAATGTTCTTTAAATGCATAGAAAAGGGACTGAAAATCCTCTAAAATATCTACCCTGGTAGGGAGAGGGGCTGGATCCAAGGACAACCTTGGCAC
>LZPO01043406.1:357376-367496 GCA_001675575.1 Neotoma lepida
TGCATGCTCACATGTACACCATAGCTTATATACAGACAGCAGAGGACAGGAGTCAATTGTCTCCTTTTACCATGTCAGTCCCAGGGAAGGCACTCAGGTCACCAGATCTGATGGCAAGCACTTTCACACGGTAAGCCATTTCATGGNCCCTTCTTTATTTAAAATTATTTAAGATTTAAAAAATTATTTTTATTTTGTTTGTATTGTGTGTTTTGCCTCCATGTATGTCTGTGTACCACATGCATGCCTGGTGCCCCCAGAGGCCAGAAGAGAGTGTTGGAGTCTCTAAAACTGTAATTATGGATGGCTCTGAACTGCCATGTGGGTGCTCAGAGCCAAACCTAGGTCTTCTACAAGAACAAGTGCTCTCAACTGCTGAGCCATCTCTCCAGCCCCAAGACATATTTATACATAGTTTATGTTAATTACTTTCCTTTACTTTTACTTAAAACTCTGAAGCTCAACTTAAACTCATCAGTTGTCCTTTTAACTAGAGCTACAGCTGTAGTTCCCTCCTCGCTTTGTGCCCTGCTTCTCTTTAAGAGATGCCTCCCAGTAACTAGAACGAACCATGCTGTGTAGTTGCAGTTTATCTGGGTATGAGACATCTTCTAAAAGAAAAGCAAGTTTCTATAAATCCAACATCTGTGATGCTTTCTCTGTGGTCAAAATATCTCTCTCTGTGTGTGTTTATTTTAACACAAGTTCTCTCTCTCTGTGGCCCTGACTGGCCTGGAACTCACTATGTAGATCAATCTGGCTTTGAACTTACAGAGATCCACCTGTCTCTGCCTCCTAAATGCAGGGATTAAAGGTGTATGCCACAATACCTGACTTACAGTATCTACTTTTGGTCACTCTTCCTAAGACCAGACATTTTGAGGAGTTACACGTCTTAGGTAGTTTATAAGTGTTGTGCTGTGCACTGAGTCTTCATCTCAACGTGTATATGATTTAACATTTCAGTAGAGATTACAAGATAACTAATTACAAATTTCATAGGGTTTTCATTTTGCCAAACATTAGGAAGATTATCACTTAAGATTGTTATAGAAGCTGGGCATGGTGGCACACGCCTTTAATCCCAGCCCTCGGGAGGGAGAGGCAGGAGGATCACTGTGAATTTGAAAAACCAGCCTGGTCTACATATCTGTGAATTCCAGGATAGCCGGGGCTATACAGACTCTATGTAGCTCTCTGTGAGAGACCCTGTCTAAGAACAGACAGACAGAAGACAAACAAAGAAACCAAACCCCAACACCCCCCATTATCATTATTATTTATTTATTTTGCATGCTGTGGTGGTTTGAATGAGAATGGTCCCCATAGGCTCATAGATTTGAACGTTTGGTTCCATTTGGTAGAATTGTTTAGGAAGGATTAGGAGGTGTGGCCTTGTTGGAGAAGGTGTGTCACTAAGGGTGGGCTTTGNGGTTTCCAAAGCCCACGGCAGGCTTGGCAGCAGGCTTGGGTGAGGCATCTTCCCACCCCAATAGTGTTTGTTTTTTCTTTTTTTCAAGAGCCTTAAAAATACTTGTGGGTTAGAAATTAGATGTAAAGGCTGGAGGGATGAGTCAGTGATGATAATCATGTATTGTTCTTGCAGAGAACTGGAATTTGGTTCCAAGCACTGACATTGAACAGCTCACAATCACTTATAACTCCAGCTTACNGGATCTAACACCTTCTACTGGTCCCTGAGGACACCCACATGTGCACACACACAAATAAATAAATAAAAATAAAACAAATATTTAAAAAAAAATCAGATGTGTCTTAGTTAGGGTCTCTATTGCTGTGAAGAGACACCATGACTACAGCATGGAAAGAAAAACATTTAATTGAGTGGCTTACAGTGCAGAGGTTCAGTCCATTGTCACAATGATGCCTTCAGTATGCAGGCAGACATGGTGCTGGAAAAGGAGCTGAGAGTTCTACATTTTGCAAGCAACAGGAAGTGTATCTTGAGCATATATGAGACCTCAAAGCCCACCTCCACAGCGACACACTTCCTCCAACAAGGCCACACCTCCTAATAGTGCCACTCCCTTTGGGGCCATCTTCTTTTAAATCACCATAGGATGTAACTCATTCTTTTAATAATTCAAAATTAAGTAAGTGATGGATGCAAAGATTATGTTTAAAATTTGATTTTTATTTCTCCCTCATTCATAAGCTATTTCATCAACTGTGGAAGATTGCAGGGCTGCTGAGAAAGTTGCTGTTAGGTATTTGCTCTTAAAGCCCACAGTGAGAAGGTGTACACAGCTGTTTGAGAGTAGATTTGTGTATCAGCATTGCATAGTAATGGCTGTTCTGACATTTTGAAACTTAAATGTATCCTCTACCTGATGCTCTTGGATCTTTCTGTACTTACCTGGGAAAATTAATTTCTTTGACATAGATTTAGACTAAGGCTTAAAATAAAACAAGAGGGAAATAGTACCTCTCCCTCAATTACAGAAACNTACAGTTTGGAAATTAATAAACCAAGATTTGCTAATAAAAAATGTTGGTGTTCTGTTATTATGGCACTAATGTGAAACTAAAACCTAAATCCCATGTCTAACACAAGACATCCTTAAAGATATTGTTCTGCTCTTTCTTTTAAAAATTATGATGTGTATGTGTGTGCCTGCATGAGTTTATGTGCACCACAATATGCAGATGCTCACAGAGGCCAGAAGAGGGCACTGGGTCCCCTGGAACTGGAGTTACAGGAGGTTGTGAGCAGGCCCCAGGTGGGTACTGGGAACTGAACCAAGCCCTTTGGTGGAGCAGTAAACATTTTTAACCACTGAGCTGTCTCTCTAGAACCTTCTACTCTTACTAACATTTTGTAATTGACTTAAAAGTCAAGATTTTATGTTTTGTTTTTAAATTTTTCCTGTTTTTTTTTCTTTTTATGCTTCAGACTTTTGACTAAGAGATTGCCATTTTTAAAAAGATTCTTATTTATTTATATGTATGTATCTATGTGAGTTTATATGCACAGGTCACATGGAGACCAGAAGAAGGCATTGAGTGTCCTCTATCCACCTCTGCCAACAAAATTTTTAAAAATTTGTTTAATCATTCATTTATTAGTATGTGTGTGGTGGTTTGAATAAGAATGGTCTTCGTAGTCTCATATATTTGAATGCTTAGTGATCTGAGAATGACACTACTTGAGAAGGATTAGGAGGTGTGGCCTTGGTTGGAGGAAGAAATGTGTCACTTGAGGTGGGCTTTGAGATTTCAAGAGCCCAAGCCAGGCCTAGTGTCTCTCTCCTCCTGCTGCCTACAGATCTGGATTTAGAATTCTTAGTTACTTCTCCAGCACCATGTCTGCCTATGTGCTGCCATGCTTTCTGCCATGATGATAATGGACTAACCCTCTGAGACTGTAAGCAAGCCCTAGTTAAATGCTTTCTTTTGTAAGAGTTGCCTTGGTCATGCTTTCTCTTCACAGCAGTAGTAACCCTTACTAAGACAGTGTATAAGCATGGGTGCATGCCATGGAGAGGGTCGAGATCGGAGGACGACTTTCAGGAGGCAGTTCTTTCCTATCATGTGGTTCCTGGGAATAAGACACAGGTGCCCAGCCTGCCAGCAAGTGCCTTTACCCCTGGAGCCATCTCACTGGCCCTGCCTATTCCTTTTGAGGCAGGGTCACCTCCCG
Source organism: Neotoma lepida (assembly GCA_001675575.1). Classification (NCBI taxonomy): domain Eukaryota; kingdom Metazoa; phylum Chordata; class Mammalia; order Rodentia; family Cricetidae; genus Neotoma; species Neotoma lepida. Next base: position 361,038 of record LZPO01043406.1, read on the forward strand.
AACCTGGTACTCTGTTGTGTCAACTAGGCTGAGCAAGCCACAGCAACTCTCCTGTTCNGTCCCATTGGATCTGGAATTATAGGCATTTGTGGAGTGCCTGGCTTGTCACATGTGTGCTNGGATTGCAAACTCCAGTCCTAGTATTTAAAGCACAATCTTAATCACTAAGCCATGTCTCCAGCCCCAGGAAAATATCTTAACAAAGTCAAAGTTCACACAAGTGACTGTTTATGTTAAAACCCTTTGAATGGATACTTTGTAAGCAGCTATTTGATGATGTTTTAGTATAGTTAATTCCCTAGGCACCTGCAACTAAAAAGAGAGTGGTATGTCTACATTTTACATATAATTTAAAAAGTTACAAAGTTAGATACATGAAGATTTAGTACATACAGAGAGACCGGTGAGCACATGAGGCCGTCTCAGCAGCCAGTTAACAGCAGCTGTGGCCACAGAAGAGCCAGCTAAGCCAACAGGTCAGAGAACAGTCCTGTCCCTCCTCTACTGTGGGCTAGGTGGAATATGGAATAGCTTGAACAAACCTCACTAAGAGTGGAGACATGCAGACACACCCACAGCAGCCCCCCAGGAAGAGGAAGAGAAACACCTCACAGACACTGANGATGAGGCCATCTCACAAGGGAACCCCACCCCCATCCACACAGCTGTGCCTGGCTGCCCTTCTGAGGAAACAGTTGATACAATCAATAGAATCTTCGCAGGCTGTGTTGGACTTTGATGATGGCTAAGTGTCCCCTTAGCTGCTGGTCCCTGAGACCCTGCAGCACTTGAGGTGGACATGGGTGTTTAGGAACACTGTGTACNCTCTGTAAAACNGTTTGGAAAAGCACCTGGAAAAATAATAAAAANGACAGTCAAGAGTTTTTAAAAGGGGATCCTGCGTGGGAGAGAAGAGGCATACCAAAAGGCATATAGTTGCTGAATGTGCCATTCAGGCAATCCCACTATAAGAATCCCTGGCCTGTATCTATTTGACCTGACTCAGTATTTTTTTTTACTGTATATATAAGATACATTTGTGGAGCTGGAGAGATGACTCAGAGGTTAAGAGCACTGACTGCTCTTCCAGAGGTCCTGAGTTCAATTCCCAGCAACCACATGGTGGCTCANAACCATCTGTAATGGAATCTGGTGCCCTCTCCCAGCCTGCAGGGATACATGCAGGCAGAACACTGTATACACAATAAAGTTTGGGGGAAAAAAAGAAAGACCTTAAAAAAAAAGATACATTTGCACAAAACAATAAATCTGCTTATAGTAATTATTATAACACAACTCTCTAAATTTGTATGAGATCTAAAATTTTGATTTTTGTCAATACTGAGTAGATTCACCCTACTCAGTCAACAATTTTAAATTTTGCTTCAAAGGTAAAAGTTAACCATCAACATGGCTGCCAAACCAAGACCTGAACTGTGACGACCCAATAGACATGTTAAAGCAGAAGGGAAAAGCTCACGAGGCCTCAATCCTAAACAGAGAACTACAGGTAACTAAGGAATGCTGAGTGGGAAAAACAGTCTTCCCCAGGGAAGAGCACACCCATTGGTTCTCCAGTACCATGTGGTCAGCCCTGAGATTTTTTATATACATACATATATATATATTATACAAGTAACATTGACTGAGCAGGTTTTATATACATATATACATAATGTATATATAAGAATAATTAAACAAAGAGAAGCCATTAATTTGAGAGAGAGAGTTAGGGGGGGCTACATTGCAGGGGCTAGAAGAAGAAAAGGAAAGTTGGGAATGATATAATTTTTTTTTTTTTTTTTTTTTTTGGTTTTTCGAGACAGGGTTTCTCTGTGTAGCTTTGCGCCTGTCCTGGAACTCGCTTGGTAGCCCAGGCTGGCCTTGAACTCACAGAGATCTGCCTGCCTCTGCCTCCTGAGTGCTGGGATTAAAGGCGTGCTCCACCACCATCCGGCTGGGAATGATATAATTATAATTTAAATTTAAGAATCATTTAAAAAGTAAAAGCTAAAGTTAATGTGTGATGACTTAAATGAGAATGGCCCCCATAGGCTCATGTTTGAATATTTGGTCCTCAGCTGGAACTGGGAACTGGAACAGCTCTCCCCAGTGGAACTGTTTGGGAAGGATTAGGTGTGACCTTTTGGGGGGTATATCACTAGAGGTGCTTTGAGGTTTCAAATACCTATGTCATTCCCAGGGAGTGCTCTCTCTCTCTCTCTCTCTCTCTCTCTCTCCTTCTCCCTCTGCCTGTATTAGTTACTTTTCTGTGATAGATATCATGACCAAGACAACTTACAGAAGAAAGTTTACTGGAGACTTCACAGTTTCAGAGGGCTATAATCTATGACCATCATGGTGAGGAACGTGGCATCAGGCAGGCAGGCATGGCGCTAGAGCAGTAGCTGAGAGTTCACATCCTGACCCACAAGCATGAGGCAGAGGGAACAAGTGGGAATGGTGGGGGCTTTTTAAACCTCAAAGTTGGCCCTTAGTAACACATCCCCTCCAACAGTGCCACATATCCTAATCCTTCCCAAAGAGTTCCACCAACTATAGAACAAGGATTCAAATATATGCGCCTATGGGGCCATCCTTATTCAAACTACCACACTTTCTCTTTTTTATAGATCAAGATTTAAGCTCGCGGCTGTTCCTGCCAGCATGTCTTTGCTCCATCATCGTGGACTCTAACCCACTGAGGTCATTAGCACAAATTAAATACTTTCTTTTATGAGTTGCCTTGGTCCTGTGTGTCTAATCCCTATGTAGTTCTTCTGGTTGGATGATTCTAATTGCTGCTAGCTCATGCATATGTATATTATGCCTCCTGGGGTATATAAGCCTTCTAAGATGTGAAGCTTAGAACACTTTACCAAGCTGTCCTCCAAACTAGAATTATTTGTGATGCTATCCTTCTCCAGGATTTGTTTGTGTATTCCTAGTTGAGTCACGACTCTTTTCTTGAGGCAAGGGTAATTAGACATGCCCTAACTGTATGCTCCAAGCTGTGCCTCCTAATAGTGAGGAGGTACTGNATGTTGGCCTCCTTTTCCAATAAGGCCACACTTTCTAATCCTTCCTAAACAGTTCTACCAATGGGGAACTAAATATTCAAACATATGAGCCTATGGGAGCCATTCTCATTCAAACTGCCACAGCATTATTTATTTATTTTTATTTTTTGACAGAGAATTTATTTTAATTAATTATTATTTTTTAAATCTCATGTTCATGAGTATTTTGCCTGCATGTATGTCTGTGCACCATGTGCATGCAGAGCACACAGAGGTCAAGAGGGCATCAGAGCTCCTGGAACTGGAATTATAGTCAGTTGTAAGCTGTCATGGGGCATTAGGAATGAACCCTGGTCTTTTAGGGGAACCACCAGTACTCTTAACTGCTGAACCATCTCTTCAGTATGATTCTTATTTATTTGTTTGTGTGTATGTGTGTGTGTGTGTGTGTGTGTGTGTGTAGTAGCCGGGGCAGGCAGTGAACTCATGATCCTCCTGCCTCCCTCTTGGCTTTGGCATTTTTGCTGCTGACCTCCACCACAGCTAGCTTCAACAGGTCCTTATCACATTACTGCATGTCCTATATGAGATTAACAGGGATGTGTGCTGACAAGATGGAATCTGTTCGTGCAGTATCAAAGACCCACCACACACAAACCTGTCCTACATAAATTTGTCTTGGAGAGTGGAAGAACATGCATGGCACATTGCCACACTTCCACCCTGCACCCTTAGAAAGGCTGTGTCCACTGGCACGGTGCTGCACACTGTTTGATGTGCACAATAGGGGACATGTGCCTACAAACACAGGACCTGGCCATTCTGGGGAGGACATGATGGACACAAACGTCTCATGGAAATGAAGAAGATGGCTCATTCTCTGGATTCTATATTCTTCCCTTTTACAAAGGTTCTGGCAAGGCTCTTCAGTGGTTTAACATTTTCACTGCAGTGGGATTTTACCTCCNTGGCTTAGTTTAGTCCTACATGTTTATTTATTTAGACTGCTGTCAGAGGCATCATTCTGCCCTATTCCATTTTTGGTAAGTTTGTTAGTCTATAGGAAAGGTGTTTATCTTTGTACCTTGACTTCCTAGCCTGCTACTTTGATGACAGCTTTACCAGATCTAAGCACTGTCTTTGAAGTTGTCAGGGTATTTCCCCATAGCATCCTGTGGGTTGCAAATAGGGACAAATGGACTTCTTCACTTCCTATCTGTAAACCTTTTTATTTCTTTCTGATTGATCCAATGAATACTTGAAGTACTATATTAAATAAGGAAAGTGAGAGTGGGCATCCCTGTTTGACTCCTGATCTTAGAGAAAATGCTTCTGGGTCGTGCCCATGTCNTATAGTGCTGGCTATAGCTTTGGTGTATGCTGCCTTCATCGTACTGAGTTGTGTTCCTTCTGTTCCTAGTTTATTCAGGGTTTTTATTATGAAGAGATGTGGAATTTTGTTTGTCTTTTCTGTACCTACAGAAATGATCATGTCACTTCTGTCCCTATGTGTTATTTATGTGTTGTTTGACCAGGACAGTGCATGCCAGGACAGGCTATGGAAAGAACCCTGGGCCAAGAATGAATGTCCGGGGCTTTCTTTCTTCCCCTCATACCATGATGATTTAGCTTTTCTTTGCTTCCCTTTTCTGCTTCCCTTCCAGAAGGATATCATCCCCTGACCTAATTTCAGGGAGCACCTCTTGTCTGGGTACCACGAGCTGGGGCTTCCCTGGGCCTAGCATCGCTGCCTCTCCAGCGAGGGTCTTTCCAAGGGTTATCCACACACTTCCAGGGCCAGCAGCTATTGTGAATTGTGTGAGACAGAGATCAGAGAAGTCCTCGATTCTCAAAACAACCTGGTAGCAGCAAGGGTCACTAACCCACAAGCCACACTCACTGCTAGCTGGTGGTAGAGACAAGACAGCTGTATCTCTGAGACGTGGGGCATTAGCACACAGATCACATCCTACAGGCTCTAACATACCTGCAATTTTTATGCCACACTGACAACTCAAATCAGCACCAAATTGTAAAAGAGGCGGGAGGAGTATGGAGGGCTGCCGGGCTTCTGCAGGGGCTCAGACAAAAGCATTCAGGATTTTGCGGTGGGTCTTGCTTTAGGGACCCAGGCTGGAGCACAATGTCCACTCTGGACAGGGTCCTGAAATGTAAGTCATTCTACCCTGGCCTCATCACTAATCACTGTGGAGATGGTCTGGCCTTCATCAAACCACCTTCCTTTTCAGGCCCCTTTCCAGCCTCTTGTGCGTGGATGGAAGGTCACGTGACTGAATGTGATCAGGGCAGAGGCCCTTGGCTTCCAGGCCTAGACCAGAAGAGCCATCCATGCTTTGGAACACAACACAGCACACTCAGAGCAATGTTGTTTTCCTGCCCTCGCTCAGCAGATGAGCACAGGAGAGTCACGTTAGACTCCGCACCCAGAGACCTGCACTTGGCCGGGAACACCCACTTCAAGTTTCCGTGAGAAAAACCCCTGCATCTGACTGGNAGATGGCTGGTTTGGGGAACTGTGATAAGGATGGGGCAGCACTATGGATGAAAGGAGGCTGTGGCCTGGATCAGCAGTTGGCAGGANCAGTTCTTCCGTAGCTCTGCTCGGCTGCATTAGGGCAGGCACAAAGCTGGTGGGGATGGGGGCTTCACTGGGGCCCTGGATCCTCCAGGACACAGCAGGAAAAACAGGAGTGGGAGCTATCAGGAATTCACATTGAGACAAACACTGCTTGCAGCAGGGAAGCTGAAATAAGGACAAGATAATGAACATGGCAAGGAGCCAGGGACAAGGGACCGATTCAGCCTTGGGGCTGGATGGCTGGAGTTCAGTGGATGGTGAGATGGGGGTGGCTGTGGAGAGTTTGAAGTTGAGATCATGTTGGAGCAGCTACCAGTGCTGACATGGTCAAGGGCATGACCGTGGGTGGGAAAGGCCGAGGAGGTGAGGCACAAGTTCCCTGGAACTTGTGGGGCTGTGGAACGATTGATTACTAAATGATGATTTAGTAGGAATGATTACTAAAAGTACCATTATCGAGAACCCTGTTGAAGAGGGTGACCATGAGCTGGCAGCTATCACTGTCACCAAGGAAGAAAGTGGGTGGTAGAGGGCAGAGTGTGTTGGGTGCACAGCAAAGAAGCAAGGTCTTTCAGGGAGGAGATGGCTCAGAAGAAGCATCGAAGAGCAAGTGGGGTGCCTTTCCCAGCCCCAGCCCGGTAGGGGACAGCTGTGTGGGAACAGCAGCCACTTCTCAGAAGGTACAGGAAAGCAGAATCTTTAAAGAGAGCCAAGTTCAGAGCAAAAGAATGAGAAGCCAGACACAGTGGACTGTGCCTGTAACTCCAGCACTCAAGCAGACCGAGGCAGGAAGATGGTAGGTTTGAGGCCAACAAGAACTACACAAAGCCCAAAAAGGAC
>LZPO01043406.1:368166-379586 GCA_001675575.1 Neotoma lepida
CAGAGAATAGAAGGAGAGAGAAAAAGCCAGAGGAGAGAATTACAATACACTACAGTAATCAAGATAGTGCAGTCTGAGAATCTAAAACCAAGTCCATACATTTAAGGCAGCTGGTTTTTGACAAGTGTACCAAGACAATTTAATTCAATAAGTAGTTCTGGTGCTGGAGAAATGGCTCAGCAATTAAGAGCANTTGCTGCTTTTCCAGAGGACCTGGGTTCAATTCCCAGCACCCACATGGTGGCTCACAAATCACCTATAACTCTAGTTCCAGGGGATTCAATGCTTTCTTCTGACCTTCATGGGCTTCTGTGCACAGGTGGTACACATACATACACTCAGGCATACACATATACAAGTCAATAAAGTAAATAAATGTTTAAAAAATAAATAAATCTTAAAAAAAATAAGTGGTCCTAACAGCTAGGTGTGCAGAGAGGTACATGTATTATCAACCCAGATGGGTTGAAGAGCTGACCAGAGGAGCTAACACTATAAAACTCCTAGAAGAAAACATGGGGGACGATGCTAGGTCTTGTTTATAGGAAACCTGCAAGGCCATGGATTCNGCAATGGTTTGGTGTGCCATGCAAGCACAGGCACCAAATAAACAGACAAATTAGAGGCGATCACAGTGGGGATGCCCAGCAAACAAGAGCTAGCACAAAGAATGGAAGGGACCATTTGCAAATCACATGCGTGATGGAGACCTAATACCCACACCAAACTCTGTTCAAACAGGCTGACTTTAAAATGGACAAAGGCCACGGACGGATTTTGTTTTTTCCAAAGAAGATGAACAAATGTCCAACAAGCACATGATAAGATGCTCAACAACCAGTAACCACAGGACAGCGCTTCACAACCACCATGCTGTCCACAACCAAGACAGTCAAGGATAAGTAGTAGCAAGTTGTTGAGGAACTGTAAGTTAGAACTATCACACATTCCTGGAGGGGATGGAAATTAGCAGGTCTCCCTGGACACAGTTCTGCAAGCCGTCAAGAATACGGTTAGCATACAACCTGGAAATCTCACTCCTTCCTATACCTACATCCCAAAGAATCAAAGATCTGCTCACGTGGAAACATATATGCAATATTCATTCAATATTCATATGGTAGTCTCCATTTTTGTTAACCAGCACCTGTCACTGTAACACAAACCCAGGTAACCAATTTATAAAGAAATAAGGTGTATTTTGGCTCACGTTTAGATGTTTCAGCTCTGTTTGGCCCTGTTGCTTTGGGCCTGTGTTGACATCACATACTGGTGGGAGTGTGTGCTGCAGAACCTGCCCACCTCCCATCAGTCAGGTCTTACCTCTTAAGGGCGGGATAGGCCATAAAGAAGTTTCCAGTGACTGGGAAGCCAAGCACATGAACACAGGGACATCTGGAGAATATTCTAGATCCAAACTATATCACCGCTGGAATTACTATTAAATATCGTTATGGTAGTGATGTCGTCTTTGGTCCAATTAGCTTCAAAAGGCTTTCACTTCTCCATCCCAGTCCTCTCTTTATCCTAGAGTTTCGTATCTGCTTCANTCTCCTGGNTTGGCCCATGTGGTGTCTAGGCTCAGCCTTAAAGCTTTGAAGCTTGCCTCCTCACTGGCTCTTATTGCTCTTTTGCTCACAGGGACCTGGCTTTGCCAGAACCTGGCTTTGCTCCTGTCTTTCCAAAGTGTACTTTCCTTCCCTGCTCTTGAGTCAAACTGGGAAGCCCATCTCCTCCCAGCCAAGGAGAGGCAGGCACGATGCAGGGGGAGGCTTCAGGACAGAACACCCTCACAGTCCTCTGCATGCATGGCGACCCCTCACCTGGGGCACCCCCTGCTTAGCTGAAAGGAGGAAGTTCCTATGGCTGCTCAGGTCAAAGACTTTCTTTCTGAGTCACAATCAAAGCAAAAGCCCAGACGCCATACTTCTAGGAATTATCTACCACAAGTCTTCCCCCTGGAAATTTGCTCAAGGAACTTTGGACATTTTTATGTAAAGGCAAAAAACTAGAAAACCCCTNATTTGTCTACCAGTGGGACATGGACCATGTGCCTATCTATCCATGTACACAGCAGAGAACCATGGAACTATGAAAGACAATGGGGCACAGGAGATGCATTGTAGGTGAAAAAAAGCAANGTGCATGTTTGTTGAGTGCCCCTCCCCCTTTCCTTTCCCTCCTCCCTTCTCTCTCTACTCCCTTCCTCTTTCTGTCCTTTCTTCCTCCCCTTCTTCCTTGTTTCCTCTTTCCTTCTCTCCTCTCTTTCCTCTTATTCCTCCTTCCTTCTTCTTTTAGTGTGTGTGTGTGTGTGTGTGTTTGTGTGTGTGTATATGCACATGAGTGCAGTTCCCCAAAAGACCAGAAGAGGGATTCTGATCTCCTGGACCTAGAGTTACAGGTGGTTCTGAGCCACCTGATGTGAATGCTCGGAGCTGAACTCAGATCCCCAAGAGGGTATGCATTTTTAACAGCTGAGCTATCATCTCTCTCACACCTGTCTCTTATACACATCTAGATGTGTATAAGAGACAGATATATATGTATGTATATATATATTTGTCTTCCAAACCCTACATACATTTTTACACACATTGTAAACCATTTAGTCTTATTACATTTGAATCTGTGTTATTGTGAATCTANTGCTTTAAACTGCAGCNGGTAGGACAGGACAGANGCNGCAGCCTAGGCTGCTGACTCCACCCACCTCAGGTTTTCAATATGGCGAAGGTACCCAGGAGTCACGCTTATCCGCCAACTCTGGGGTCCACGCTGTCATCAGGATAGTGTGCAGCTGGCCCATAAACCATTTTGTCTGTATGAGTGAAAGTTAAATCCACCATGTAGAGTACTGTGTGGCTTGCAGACGCCACTGTGTACCACGGCGGGAATCCGCCATGATGCGCTCAAGCCCGAATGTTGTGGCGTCTTGCGGCCCACATGAGATATGAAGTAGAAAGCTGTTTTTAGCTCAATTTTAGAATTTGTTTTTAAGTTCTCTCAAGTTTTAGGTGGAAAGTCTTGCCACCACGTATGGGCGTCATTTGTAGGCGAAAGTTTGTCAGGTCCCGCCCAGCTCCCGCGGCTGCCCAGACCCAAGCAAACACACAGAGGCCCACATCATTTTTAAACTATGGCCGTGGCAGGCTTTCCACTAGCTAGCTCTTACATCTTAAATTAACCCATTTTATAAATCTATGTCGCCATGTGTTCCACNTGGCTTTACCTGTGCCGTTACATGCTGTTCTCTAGATGNCAGNATGGCGTCTGCCCAGCTCTGCTCTCTTTTTCTCTCCCCTTCCTTCGAATGTCCCACCTAAACTTATTCTGCCTCACCATTGGCCAAACAGCTTTATTTATCAACCAATCAGAGCAACACATTTTTAGAAAGACATTCCCATCAGCCACTGTGGCTGGCTTTTTAATTTGGGTATTAGGGATCTGAACTTAGGTCCTCGTGTTTGAGCACAAGCACTTGGCTAAGTTATCTCCCCATCTCCNTCTCCTCCGTCTCTCTGGAGTCTTACTATGATGCCCAGGCTTCAAGCAATCCTCCTGCCTCAGCCTCCTAAGCACCTGGGATGACAGGTACTTGCCATCAGGTTCTGCTTTACGGTTTTGATGCTGTTATTGTTTGTTTTTTAGACAGGNTAGCCCTTGCTGTCCTGGAAATTACTATGTAGACCAGATTGNCCTTAAAGCCACAGAGATCCACTTGTCACTGCCTTTCCTGTGCTGGGATTAAAGGCGTGTACTACCACACCCCACTCCAGCTTTATGCTTTTAACAAATATTAAATGAATTAAATTAAATTAATTAAAATAAAAATTAATTTAGAGCTTGGAATGATGGCACACAATTGTAATTCCAATATTCTGGAGGCAAAGACAAGAGGATCAATGCAAATTTGAGGTCAGCCTAGTCTACATAGTGACTGGTCTACACAGGCCAGCGAGGGCTACATAGTGAGATCTTTTCTCCAAAACAAACAAGCATTAAATTTAAACAAACAAACAAAAAGAGAGGTTGGGACAAGAGGATTGTCAAGGAGGTTCTATACCTTGTAAGGTACAAAGTGAGGCAGTGTGACCACCAGGAGAAGGAAAGATCAGCCCCTTCATCATTAGAGCCCATCCATCCCTACTGCCGCTGCATGTCCTGGGGCTTTACCACATGCAGCCTCAAGAATTCCCCCCACTTCCCTTGAANGCTCATCTCCATGCTCTGTGCTCTGACTGGGCATCAGGTCTCCTTTAACTCCNTATCTGCCCCTCCTCCAGTCAGGGAGGCCAAGAGCCCTGGTGGTCAGAGGTTGCCAGGCTGCAGGTGTGCCCAGGGGCAGGGGGAATGGGNCCAGCACTAAGCCACAGGTTGGGCCAGGATGAAAGCCCTGTGGCCTGCCAAGTCCCTGGGGACCCAGGTGTTCTCCAGGGGGAGACCCCCAGCCCCACCATGGAGGGCCCTAGGCCCTAAGAGGCCCTGTAAGAAAGCCCCNAGGGTTACTCGCTTACAGTGCTTTTATGATAGCCGTTGCTCACAGAGGAGTTTCACATGCAAAAATAATTCTNGGGCCGGTGATATGGCTCAGAGGGCAGAGGTGCTTGGTGCCAAACTTGATGACTAAAGATTAATTCCCAGAATCTACATGATGGAAGCATAGATTTTGCCTCCATATCCCCAATAAATAAAGAAATAAATGCAAAAAAAAAGTCTTTTAAAGAAATATATTTTTTTGGCTGAGGCAGGAGGATCACTTGAGTTCAGAAGTTTGAACAATATAATGAAATCAGTCTGGACAATATATTGAGACTCTATTATACACACACACACACACACACACACACACACACACACACACACACACACCATCCCCTTATTTTTGGCATGAACCATGGTGATACACACTTGTATTCCCAGCACCTAGGAGACAGAGGCAGGAGAGTGCAAGCTAGAGGCCAGCCTGGCTTCACAGCAAGACCCTGTCTCAAAACAAAGACAAAACAAAGACAGCTCTTTGGTTTTGCTTTTTTCACTTGTTTTCAAGACAGGGTCTTATTATGTAGCCCAGGCTATCTTCAAACTCTTGATTCTCCTGCCTCAGCATCCTGAGTGCTGGAACTATAGGAGTGTACCACCAAGCTCAATTAGATATACGTTCAATGGTCAAGTGTGCTGTTAGATTAGTTCAGCATGCGACCAAGTCCCACCACTGTTAGCGAATTTATCTTGCCATTTTGGCTTTGCTTTCCTCTCTAGACACACACGTGCACATTCACATATGCAGCTCACACACATACTTACCTCGCACAAGCATCTAAGTCTATAAATACACACTACTCTCTATATCAAGCTAGGTACACACGTATGCATTTGATACCACAGCCAAAGGTGTCACATACACNTATTACAATTACCACCATGTATTTTCCCCCAACTGTGAAATCATGATTCTCACTCCTAAATACCTCACCATGCCTCCTTTGAGAACGAGAACATCTCTTACACACCCTGAGGTCTTCAATGCACCAAGCAAATCTACTCTAAGACACAATAGCAGCTAATACTAGTCTGCATTCCAATTTCTCCAGTTATTTCTGGAAGGTCTTTGGTTTTATTTTATTTTATTTTTGGGGGGGTCTAAATCTAGCCCATGCTTACCTAGAACTCACTGTACAGCCCAGACTGGCTTCAAACTCATGGTGATCTAGATCTATCTCACACTCAGATGTTGAAATAGTGAGTGAGTCACCATGCCCAGCTTCGGAAGATCATTGATAGAGGTCAGGATCGGACCTTGGCACTCGCCTTCTACGTTCTTTGTGACAATTTCTTGGTCATCACTTTGTGAGTCAGGTTAGCTTCCAGAGATCCTCCTTGCCCCACTTCCCATCTCAGCATGGAGCACTGAGATGCAGTCACGTGTCTGACCTTAGTGGGTCTGGGGAACCAAAACTCAGGTCTTCACACATGCACAACAGGCACTTTGTCCACTGAACCATCTCTGCAACCCCAGCTTTGCCTTACAGGGTCATTGGCTAGTCTCAAACTCACAGGCATCCTCCTGCCTCAGCCTTCTGAGTGCTATAACTACAGGTATATGCCACCATGACTAGCCCTAATTTTTGAAGCATATATGTACACACACACAGACACACACACACACACACTATAAATCTGGGACAGCTGATTTGAAGGTCCTTTGGGGGGTTGGCAAATTACTTTTGTGGGGTAACTTATTTTCTTCCAGTTTTTGTTGTTATTTTGTTAAAGACTACATCTCACTGCACTATCCAGAGGGTTTTGAACTCATGGGCCTAAGCAACCTTTCTCCACCCTCCCCAGCAGCTGAGAATATAAGTGTAAGGCACCACATCCAACTCCTGTATTTTCTCTAACTTCCAGAAGCTTGATTTGACTTGGAGAGGGCCACATTTCTGGTATGCAATACACAACACATGTTTAGTATTTAAGACCACGTGAAGTACTCTGAGCAGCAAGCACTAGGTGTGTTCAGATGTTTGCAACCATGGCTGCCATCCATCTCCAGAACTTTCTATTTTGCTGAATGTTATGTGACAAGACTTTTCACTGGGAGATGCAACATACACAACTACTCACCCCAGATAGGGAGCCCAAAGGTAGACCAAAGCATGGACACCACTAAGGTCCAATTTAGTGAATAATGAGTTTTTGGGGGGTTGCTCACAGGAATATGGGTGAAAGGTTACTTACAGGAGAAAAAAATGATACAAAGACAGCTGTAACACCAAAGCCCTACCCCAGTACAGGTGACAGTTCGAAAACCTGGGAACCTGGAGCACACAGACAGCGGCAGGCAGCTCAACAGGTTGAATATTGAGAACGGTGAGAGATCAGCTGACCTGTGCTTGTAAGAAAGTCTCCTGCTGGCTCTTCTTGGGCCACATTCCAGGTCACTTGCAGAATTTGAGGTCCTGAGGAAGTGGCCTTACCAAAGAAGTGACATTTCTAGCGGCTCTTGATGTTTGAGTAGGAGTTTCTGCAGTAGAGAAGCAGAAAGTGGAAATATATAGTCAGAGTCAGCCACAGACCTCTTTGAGGAACTGTTGGTAGTGTGGTGTGGTCCCTCTGACTGTGGGGAATGGTTTTGGAAAAGTGGCCCTAAAGGTCTTAGTCAGGAGTTTGGGTTCAGCCCTCAGGTGAATGGGGTGCCCCAGTAGGGTTTTAAAGTAGGAAGGGCCACATGGCCCTTTGAGTTCACACACTCACTCCGGCTGTGGTGTCCACGCAGGTGATGGAGTTGGATAGGACTTGGGACAAGGGGCTGTATGTAGAGCAAGCAGAGCCAGTGGAAGGCAAGAGGGGGGGAATGAAGTGGTCCAGGAAAGACTGAGAGGTGCAGGTTCTGTCAGGCTGAGGAGCAGCCCGCTTGAGCAGGGTGAGGCTGAGTTTTCTGAGAAACCCTAGAAGTCAGGTTATGGGGACAAACCTACCCAAAGGGCTCATGGACTCCACCTTTGAAAAGAGACTCTGATGCCCGGCCTTGAGGCATGAAGAAGGCCTCAGCTCCAGGCAACAGTCTGTCCTTGTCTGCTGTCCATGTGCCAACAGCCACTGAGGTGGGCAGTGGGGCTTTGTCGGGCTCCCCATCTCTACCAGGAGACCCCTAGTGACATGGCTGAGGATATAGGGCAAAGGGCCTCTGGAGAACACCGCTGAGGGGACTTTACAATTCTCTGGAGACACACAGTTTGGATGAGTGGCAGTCCCCTCTGAGTAGTTCCCCGCCCTTGGATCTCCCATCTGGGGAAGTAGGACTTCTTCTTTTAGGGCATGAATGTCAGGCTTGGTGGTGACTAAGGTATCTAAACTAGTGGGTGGAGAGAGTACTTAAGCACCAGGCCGCCCTGACCTCTGGCCAGAAGATACCTGACAAGGACAGACACAGCATGGCCAGCCTGCAGATCCCACTCTTTGTGGCTCTCATCCTTCTGGCTGTGGCTCTGCAGACATCCGATGCAGGTGAGACTGGGAAGTAGAAGGGTGGACAATGGAGTATCTGGAAAGAGTCCCAGAGTGAGCCTGCCATTGGCTCTTGTGGCTTTGGNCTAGCTCTGGTGCATCCCTGGGCTAGCGCTATTACTTCTAAATGGGCCCATTTATAAACTGGATAGTCAGGAAGGCTTGGCTTTTAGGATCTGCCTCAGTTGGTTTGAGGTTTGTGGTATGCAAGTCCTCGGGACCCTGTTGCCCAGACAGCTCAAATGTAGGAGCTCGTGAAGGAGGTACAGGGCCTACAAGGTATCAGTTTGAGTTGAAGATAGAGACACTCTTAGAAAGTAGGCCATGCCCTCCCAGCACCCAAGGTTTGCTCTGGAGCCTGTGGTCTATACAGGGTCCTGACCCCTCTTTCCTATCACACTATCAACACCCTTGTTTTGGACTGGGCAGGAGAAGGGTCTCTACAGTAGAATGAGGCAACTACAACCAACCAGTTGTTGCTCACAGTGTCAAGTTTCTGGAGAGGCCCCATGTAAGCAAAACCCTATGGAACTGGTATTCTTCCATGGGCCTTGGAGATGACAAATGATTAGGGTCACTCAGGGGCAGAGTGGGACTCGAACCAGGTCTATTGTGACTGTCATCTTTCTGAGCCTTGAGTCTGACTCTGTTATAGTCTCACTGTGACCTTGGATGCTTGCCTTCNCCTCTCTAGTGTAGTCTCACCAGGGCACAGAGAAGAGGAAGATATTTCTAATTCTGTGTTGCAGGCATGAGGGTTGATGGGTCTGGAGTAGGGCCAAACATCTGACAAACTCCTGGGAAGCAGGTACTGTCTTCTACTCACTGATCCAAGGTGACTAGAGCTCCCTCTGGCTCAGAGGTACAGGAGCCCATTTAGAAGCTTGTTGGTGCTCATTCTGAATCCACTTCTCAGAGTGTAGACACTGGGACCTCAGTGACATCTCTGTATGAGGCTTAGAAGATATCCATTGGTGTGGAAGAGAGTCTTTCCCCTATAGGTCAGTCTGCGATCATGGCTGGGGCTGGCTTCTCTGCACTCCAGCTAATGTGCCCTGGGTACCCCTCCTCTAGGTCCCTATGGTGCCAACGTGGAAGATACTATCTGCTGCCAGGACTATATCCGTCGTCCACTGCCATCACGTGTAGTGAAGGAGTTCTTCTGGACCTCAAAGTCCTGCCGCAAGCCTGGCGTTGTGTGAGTAGGGAGCTGGGCCGCAGGGCTTTGGAGGAGGGGCCTGACAGATGTGGCCCAAGGGTGGGCAGGATGTAGCCAGCTCCAGTGCAAGGAGGCTTGGCTGGATGGGATGGTTCAGGCAGGCTTGGGTGTTGTGAATCCCAAAATGATGGTATTGGGATTTAGATATTGCTGAACATCTGTAACATGACAGACTTGTGGTTGGCAGCTGAATAGATGGGTACCACCCCAGCATGGCATGGACATGTGGGCAGTACATAGCCACAGGCTATTGTTGATGGGAAGCAGTGAAGGTGTAGGGATACAAACAGTATGCCTAGAGTCACTCCATGCTGAGACATTCTGGGTCCTCCCAGTCCCCTGAAATTCTTCCAGGTAGCCATTTTGGTCAGAGACATAATATTAAGGGCTGACACCTCTAGATGGCTGCCCATGTGCCCAGGCTCTTCTGAGCACTACCTATGTGACTCATTCAGTCTTTGAAGCAATTCTACAAGGAGGTTAGCCCATTTTGTAGGGAAGGGGACCCAGGCTTAGTAAAGGGAAGGGATCCAGGCTCAGCAAAGAGAAAATGACCCAGGTTCAGGAGAGGGAAGAGGACGTAGACTTAGCAAAGGGATGGGAACCTCAGCAAGGGGAATGGAATGCAGGCTCAGTAAAGAAGAGCATGGGGCAAGGTTTCCCAGGCAGGAGCAGGAGCTCCTGNATTCCTGGGAGGAGTTTTCTCTTGTGATTCTTCCCTCTGCGCCCCAGCTTTCTCCACCTGTCAGGAAGACCCGTCTTTCTGTGGTAGCCCATCTGGCTGCATCTAACCCCTTAGAGCCTACTCCCAGCCACCTATTGTCACCTATTGGACAGTTCTTGGATTTGGGGTCATGACCCCACCCCTTGGGCTCTCTATCTTCTCTCCTTCCTCCCACAGCCGACTCCATCTCTTAGAGATGTCTNCTGGAGAAGGACAAAGAAGGGCAGAGCAGGAGCCCTCCCAAGGTTCTGGCCCTTCAGCTCTGAGACTGTGTTCCATAACTTCAGCAGAGCCATAACTCCCGTTTCCCAAGTGCAGAAAGATTGTGTGCTGAGCACAAGGCACATAAGNCTTTAGCTAGGAACAGCCCTGTGCAACAATCACTGTCCATCTGGTTCCCTTGCACACTGCCGAGGTGGCATGAGCTTAGGGGTCTCTTCAGCATCATAGGGCAGCTACGGCAAGTGGAAGTCACAGAGCTCTGGCCTGTAACACAAGAGATGCTCAATGAATGACAGACCCTAGTGATCCTTGAACTCTGAGCTTAAAGGAACTCTAGAAAGAATACAGCTTGACAGATGGGGAGACAGACACACAGGGAGGGACCAGCCTTGAGTAAGATGCCCAAGAAGCCAAGCTCAGGCTGGCTGTGGCGGCCCACACCTTTAATCCCAGCACTCGGGAGGCAGAGGCAGGTGGATTGCTTTGAGTTCAAGGCTAGCCTGGTCTACACAGTGAGTTCTAGGACAGCCAGGGCTGTGTAGAGAGACCCTGTATCAAAAAAAGAAAAAAAGCCAACCTCAGTGTTGCTGCTGTCCTCAGGCTNTGTTTATTCGTGGTCTGTGATGCAAGGACAGGTCAAGGATGTGGGAGCCAGCAGCTCTTAGCTGGATGGCTGGACTGTTGGGACACAGCTATGGAATGGGAGCAGATGCCCCCCCCAGCCAGCCTGTACCCACCTTGCCAACCCCAGCTTCCATGCCCAGGCCTGGCCTGGACTTGCTGCAGCTGTGCAGGGCAGGAGCCTTGGACCACACTTGGTGGTTGTCTGAGTTTCTTGTCTAATTGCTGTGATAAAATACTCTGACAAGAACGGGTGTGATTTAGCCCACAGTTCAAGGTGCAGGTCATCAGGGCAGGGAAATCAAGGCAGCAGAAGCAGCCGGTCACTCTCATCCACAACCAGGAGACAGAGAAGGATGAATGCAAGCGCTCAGCTTGTGCCTCCACGTTTTCCAGGGTCTACTGCCCAGGGAATAGTCCCACCCACAATTAAGATGGGTCTTCTCACATCACTTAAAAGAAGATACTCCCACGGGCATGCCCAGAGGTCTCCAAAGTGATCCTAGATGCTGTCAATTGACAGTTAACTCTTTCGTGACCATGGGCAAACCTATTTCTCCACCAGATGCTCTAGGACTCTCAAAGAGGCCTGGAAGGGGCATTCTTCAAAGTCAGAGTCCAGCCCCCACC
>LZPO01043406.1:395546-409614 GCA_001675575.1 Neotoma lepida
GGGGAAATGATGGGAATGTCTTTCTGAAAATGTGTTGCTCTGATTGGTTGATAAATAAAGCTGTTTGGCCAATGGTGAGGCAGAATAAAGTTAGGCAGGACATTCAAACTAGGGGGAGAGAAGCAGAAAGCAGAGCAGGGGAGAGAGATGCAATTTGGCCATCTAAAACACAACATGTAACGGCACACAGGTAAAGCCACGTGGAACACGTGGCGACATAGATTTATAAAATGGGTTAATTTAAGATGTAAGAGGTAGCTAGCAAAAAGCCTGCCGTGGCCATAGTTTAAAATGATATAAGCCTCTGTGTGTTTATTTGGGTCTAAGCGGTCATGGGAGCCAGGGGGGTCTGGACAAGCTTTCGTCTACACAAGGGAGCCAAGTTCCAGCCCCAACAAGCAAAAGAGCTTGGCAGCTTCAGCCCCGTGGTTCTGGCTTTAGAGTCAAGGATACAAGAAAGGGGTTATGGAATCTCCCTCTGTGGCTAAGCAAAGCTTCTGAGGCCAGGCTGTTGTGTCAGGGTTGTCCCTGCTTGGAGGCCCAGAAAGGACATTGCACAAACCTGTGAAAGTGAAGCCTGGATTGCCTCAGAGACCCCAAAATTTTGGAGATGCCAGAGCCATGGGATACCTGCTGAGGAAAACTGCAAGCAGGGAGTGGAACCAGCTCAAGAGAGAAGTGTGTTACAGTCAACAAAACTGAAAAGAGTTAGAGACCTGAAGAGCACTTTGACATCAGACATGGAGATGCCGAGTTTGGAGATTGTCCGCCTGGTTTTAGGTCTTTCTTTGGTCCAGTATTTTCTCACTATGCTCCTTTTTCCTCCTTTAGGAATGGTAATGTACATTTGGTGCCATTGTATATTGGAAGTATTCANTCTGCTTTTTAATTTTGATTTTACAGGGAATTACAGTTAAATTGCAGTGAGTCTCAGAATAGACTTTGAAATTTGGACTTTTAACAGTGTTGAGACTGTTACAGACCATGGGAACTTTTGAAGTTGGACTGATTGCATTTTTTGCATTATGATATGCTTACAAGCCTATGGGGCCCAAGGAGTGGAATGTGGTAGTTTGAATAAGGATCCCCCACCATAGGCTCATATATATATACATATATATTATATAGAATATATATATAAATGCCTTGTCATCAGGGAGTGGAACTACTTGAGAAGGATTAAGAGGTGTGGCCTTGTTGGAGGAAGTGTTTCATTGGAGGTGGGCNTTGAAGTTTCAAAAGCCTAAGCCAGGCCATGTCTCTCTCTCCCTGCTANCTGCAGATTCAGATGTAGAACTCTCAGCTACATCTCCAGCACCATGTCTGCCTGCATGCTGGCATGCTTCCCACCATGATGATAANGGACTAAATCTCTGAAACTATTAGCAAGCTTTAATTAAATGCTTTCTTTTATAATAGTTTCTGTAGGCATGCTTTCTCTTCACAGCAATAGAACACTGACTAAGCAAAGGGTTTTAGCAGGGGTGGGGTGTGGGGATGAGGGAAAGTAATAGGGGGTGAAAATGACTAAAATACAATATGCTTTAAAAAAAAATCTCAGAGGCTAAAAGTAAAATGGTGGTTACTGGGGCAAAAGCCGGTCATTTTTTGGATGGTTTCAGTGAGGGAAGATGAGAACTGCAGAGATGGACCGCAGTGGTCAGCCAGAATAATGTGCTGGAAGCCTCTGAAAGAACCAGTTAAGAGAGCATTGGGGTGCACACAAAGGAGAGCCTCTGTGGAGGCAACGGGGGTCAAATGTGCCACTTCTGGAGGGNGCAATGGTAAGCTCAGGCGGCGAGGATAGTGGGGCCGGGACTGGAACAGTCTCCACCTGGAATGACCTGCCTTGCTGGCTCCCGTCTACAGTCCAAGAGTGCTAAGACCAAGAAGGTATGAGGACCAGGACAAGTCAGAGTGAGATAGACTTACGTGTGTGGGAGACAAGCCCAGAAACACTTCTGAATTAAGATCNTGGATGCTNCANAGAGTGGAAAGCACTGAGACTTGAGGATGAGTGGGCTTGGCCAGCCACCACAGAAGGCAGAGCTGCTGAGGAAGCANATCAGAGATGCTCATAAAGTGTGTGCAGATGCAACTCTCTCACAAATCACAAACAACATTGATCCAGTGGGAATAATCCAGATGTGAACCAGGAGAATGCTGAGGGGGCAATCAGCCAAGCTTTATGCCATACACTGAGGCACAGACTCCAGGCTTCTTGTCAGTTCCTCTCATGATGGGAAACTCATCATCTGGGACAGCTACACCACAAACAAGGTCATGCCACCCATCTGCACTCCTCCTGGGTCATGACTTATGCAGACATTCTGGAAATTAGATAGCCTGTGGTGGCCTGGATAACATCTGTTCCATTTACAATCTGAAAACTTCCTAAGGGAATGTGTGTGTGAGTTGTGAGCTGGCAGAACGCACAGATTATCTGTCCTGTTGCTGGTTCCTGGACGACAATCAGATAATCACCAGCTCTGGAGACACCACATGTGCCCTGTGGGACATCAAGGACACAGGTCATCAGACAATCATATTAACTGGACACACTGGAGATGCTATAACCCTGTCTTCATGACACCAGACTGTTTGTCTCGTGTGCTTGTAGTGGTTCAGCCAAGCTCTGGGGTGTTCAAGGAGGGATGCACCAGCAGACCTCTACAGGACATGAGTCTCACACCAAAGCCTTCAGTTTCTTTCCCAGTGGCAATGCCGGTACCACTGGCTCAGATGATGCTACACGCTATTTGCCATCCATGCAAACCAGGAGCTCATGACATCATCTGCGGGATCACATCTGTATTCTTCTCCAAGAGTGGCCACCGCCTCCTCCTCACTAGGTACGACAATGACTTCAACTGCAACATTTGGGATGCACTCAAAGCTAACAGAGCAGGTTCTTAGCTGGACATCACAACTGCATCAGCTTGGGGGTGACTGAAGATGGCATGGCTGGAGCAACAAGGTCCTGGAACAACTTTCTCAAGATCTGGAACTAAGGCCACAGGTGGATGCCATGGTGACTGGAAGGCCATTCCAACCTTGAAGAGTTATATAGTAATAGCATAGCCTATCCAACCATATTAACTCGGACACCCACACCTCTCTCAGAACTTCAAAGGGGCAAGATCTTTTTTCCTTTTACTCATTGCTGAACCCAAGAGCACAGTTCCCATTAAAGAAGGATTTCTGTGCTGTAAACCAAAACACATAGTGCATTTCTTCTGGGCCATTGTCTTTGTTTTCTTTTCATCCTGGATGAATTTTAAAAGGAAATACTATAGTAAGAATGTTATCAGAAGGTAAACCTGAGTGTGACTGTGAAACAGACATACCTCTTGATTATTTATTTATGTTTTAGACCAGTGATCCTGATTTGTGGCTCCATCAAAAACTAGTTGAAGGCTTTATAGTTGTTTTTAGATATCAAGTCGTTTGTAGCAGGATTTTGGGAGCATTCACATTTCCTTCTTTCAGTAATTTCCTTTATGTTCAGTGGTTAAGAGAGCCAGAGCTCACAATCTGTAGAACCACAGANGGTGGGTATAGAGTGGGACTAGAGGGAACAGATCTCACCAGGAAAGGGAAATAGACCAGATAATTATGGATGGATTGAGGGGTATTGGAATGGGAATGGGTGCGGAGGGGAGGGAAGAGGGAATTGAGGGGGAAATACAGGGAGAAACAACGAAAATTAAGGGGCATTTGAGGGCTAGTATGGAAACCTAATACAGTAGAAGCTTCCTAAAATATATCACACATGAATGCGATCTAAATGCCAAGTAACAGAGTCCTAACTGGCCATCTCTTGTCACCAAATGAAGCTACATCTAACTGAGTTGTTGGTCAAAGGGGTCTCATGGGAACCCCCAAACAATCCAGGCTGTTGCCAAGACAATAGATTGCTCTCTGCAAACTGACAGCAAGGCCTCATTGCTGAACTCACTACATAACTCACTGAACAAGAAGTCAAGCTGGTGTCTACATAGAGCCTTCACCCGTGTATTCTAGTGTCTTTGGTACAGGAAGGTACTCTGCAGGCTACCAAAAGAGAAACATTAACACCAAGCCAGCCACTAACGCTTTGATCTACAATGGTGTCCTGCCTGCAAGATATGCTAGGGCAATGGTTGCACGAAGCTTGGGGAGGTAACCAACCAATACTTATTTGATGAAAGGTCCACTCCACAAGATGGAACCCATACCTGACACTGCTTGGTTTACCAAGAACCGGAGACTAGATAGCCTAGGGACCTAGAGCAAAACCAAATACTATTGGTCAAAAAGGGAGGGATGTAGGAATAAAATCAGTGCCTTGTTCAGCCATCATCAGAGAAGCTTCCTCCTGCAGCAGATGGAACAAATACAGAGATCCACAGGCAGACATTACACAGTGTGAGAGACCTTGGAATGATCAGCAGTAAGTGGGATGTCTCCATCAAATACCTCCCCTCAGAGCTCAAGGAACCCAGAGGAAGAGGNGGTGAAAAGAGTGTAAGAGCCAGAGGGGATGGAGGACACTAAGAAAACAAGACCCTCCTCAACATGAACAAAGCTTATGAGAACTCACAAAGACTGAAGCAGCATGCACAGGGCCACACAAGGCTGCACCAGGTCCTCTGTGTATATATTATGGCTTACAGTTTAGTGTTTTTGTAGGACTCCTGCATGTGCAAATGATTCTTATGCCTTTTCTTGGGCTCTTTTCCTTCTCTTGGCTTGTCCTGTCCAAATGTGATGTGATAGTTTTTCTCTTATTATATTGTGTTATATTTGAATATTATCTCTTAGAAGCATGTTCTTTTCTAATAAGAGACAGAAAGGGAGGGGATCCTGATAGGAGGGGAGGTGGGGAGGAACTGGGAGAAGTAGAGGGANTGGAAACCGTATCTGGACATATTTTGTGAGGAGAGAATCTATTTCCAATAAAAGGGGTGGGGAGGTTGAGAAAGCCAGCGGGAGCAAGCCAGTAAGCAGCACCCCTCCATGGCTTCTGCATCAGCTCCTGCCTCCAGGTTCCTGCACTGTTTGAGTTCCTGTCCTGACTTCCTTCTGGGACGGACTACAGATGTGGAGATATACACCAAGTAAACCTTTTCCTCTATGCCTCACCTCCAAAAGAGAGAGAGAGAGAACCAGAGCTCATGGCAGACCCTGACTTGTCAGTGATGCAATTTTGTCCCTGGTTTCTGTTTTCTGTTTTGTCTCGTGTCACAGATGGCTGTTTCACACAATGCANCATAGTGGAAGGGAAACGATTCAGAAGCAAAGTTAACCACGCACATGTTGCCATGGCTGTGAATGCTTGGTTGGAATCCCTCCCCTCTGCTGAGCAGCGAAGCTGTACGGGCACCCTTCCCTCCTGGTCCGTCCTCACTGTCTGCCTTCTGCTCTTACCTGGGAAGTCGAAGGGAAGTTTGTAGTCTTGTGACACTAGTCATCCTGCCCCTCCTGTCAGAGACTTGTTGTTCAGAGAGGTGTGCTTGTCCTGTGCTTGGACAGTCAGTTGGTTATTTGTGCATGAAATGTACAAGTCAATGTTTTGAAAATAATGATCTCAGATTTTCTAAGTCAAATTTTAAACATCTTGATATTTTTTTTCCGTATTGGGTGGGTTTATTCTTAGATTTGCATGCTGTAGAAGTGTTCTGAAGTGCATATAGGACTTGGTCCTTAGATGCTCTTTTTCTAACCTTGGTGGCTCTGTCCATCACTGCTGTTCCTCTGCACACATACTGGAATTAGCAAGGGCTTTATGAGCTTGAATAACGGTGCAAGTCACTGTTTTCTTTGTTTAAAAAAACAAAAACAGAACGAAATGTAACAGTTCTGTTGGGAATGATTGCTGTTGGNTTCAGGAGGGGAGGGGGACAGGGAAAGACACCCACTGCTTTTGTCGCTTCCTAGAAGCCTGTCTCCATGGAATAGCCTTTTGCGTCTGAGGAAGACCACTTTAAGGCCATGCAGGACTTCCTGGTTTTCATTTTGAGCAGTGTTCAGCAGCAGCGTTTGGACCGCAGTGTTCTGTGGGTCCTCCCTCCCCTTGTATCCTACACTTTCCCACCCCACCCCCGACCCCTGGAGCAACAGTAGTGGCTTCATCGTGCTGTTTTCTATAGCAGAAATCTTGTTTGTTTTTGTTTTATTTTTGTTTTTAAGTGGTATCATACACAAAACTGTGCCGTGACTGTGCAGTTAGCCTGGACCTAGGAAAGAAGAGACAGTGAAGCCCCTTCTCTTTCCACCAAACGATTGCAAAACCCTGGATCTGTACCCTCTTCAGCTTTTGCACTTAATTTTAAAGTCAGTACATTGCAAGGAGGCTGGAGGCTGGATGCAAGATAGATACTATATTAAACTATACTGTTATTTAAGATGTAATAAAGCAGTTTGACACGAAAAAAAGAAAAAAGTGCCACTTCTTAGGTTGGTGACTCGACTTTGTAGTATTTAGCCACACATTTATTGGGGGCCAATCAAGCATGGATTGAGGCTATGATCAACAAAAATTCTAAGAAGTTCCCTGTGGTCATCTGGGCAAAGGAAGGACTTTTTTTCTTTCCAAATTACAGGGTTTGGATGGGCACCTAGTGGCCTAAAATATGTGTATGGCAGGGTCTTACAATGCATCCAAGGCTGGTCTTGAACTCCCAATCCTCCTGCTGCAGCCCCCTAAGGGCTGAGATTATTAGTGTGAACCACCACACACCACACTCCACCTCCTGTGGTCTTTTGTTCAGAATTCTGTAGACACAAGTGTTTTGTCTTGAGTTTTGCTATGAGCTGAGACTCTGTATCCTGTATGTCTGTGTTCGCTAAAGCCAGGACCTTGAACACCATGCTGTTCATGCTTCTCAAAGCTTGTTACAGCTCCAAGGGATGGCATTCAGGCATTCAGGGATGGCATACTTTCCACTCTTTCCAAATTTCCAGGTTAATAAAGGATTAGGGAAGGTATTTCATACAACTGTTGATGAAAAAACACTGAGTTCATCTAGATGGTGCTGGGGATGTGATTTTAAAGAGAAAAAAAAAACGTGTCAGACTATGGTCTGTGGATTAAAAGCAGTTTTACCTAAGAGCACAGCAAATCTGATACCTCAGATTCAATTTTATATTTACTTGAGTTTATTTCTATTTGCTTGCTAAATGAAGAAGCGGTGAGCTTATGGACAGGGTGTGCAGTTTCATTTCCCTAGATCTTAGATAGGCTTCCTTACCTCAAAGCACCACATAAGNNTAACATATGAATGAAAATGCTGCCCTTCCTATGCAAGGACACACAGTGAAGGCTAATGCCACACCGCTCAAGGGTTTTTTAATCTGGCTATTTATTCTTTTTACCAGGGAAGCTGTTAAATAGTTTTCATGCCTAAGATCCCGCAGACAATGGTTTTGGAGACCCTCAGGGAATTCTGATGTCTTGTTATAGTTTTTTGGCAGGGGACTCCATACTCTCTTGCTGCAAAACCAGTTTCTCTTTGGATCCAGGGTCACTGGTTTCCCTGAGAATTCAGTAGGCTCTAAGAGGTCCCTCAGAGATAGGATCCCTTACCTCAGTATCCCCCACACTCACCATCTCCCCATATAGTTAGTGGTCAATCTTCTCTCACCACAGCTTCTCCACAGCCTCACTACCCATCTTACTGTCTATGGCTAACATATGTGCCATGCAGACTTCCCTTCCACACCCCTGAAATTGCATGACAATTTTACCAACCCATCCTCATGCTTAATATGGCAACAACACTCAGCATCTGGAATGAAGCAGTAACAACCTTCTCTATCGTCTGTTGCTTTGGGTAACACTGCATGGTCCTGGGTTTCGGCTCCATTGGTAGAGTACACGCCTAGCATGTCCGCAGTCCTGGGTTCCACCTCTCTCACATAAAAACCTGNGGCCTGGTGGAATATGCCTCGCATTTCAACACTCATGAGATAGAGGCGGGAGGCTCTGNGGTTCAAAGATAGCCTGGGCTACATAAGAATCTGCTCCCCCACTCAAAAAAATATCCCGCTGTATAATGATATGGAATAAAATGCACATTTTATACAAATAAATTAATAAGTGAGGTGAAACTAAGAATAGTAGATGAGGCGAGGCATAGGCATGGACAGCCAGCAGCCTCCTGAGCATATAAGTCTATGGGTTAGAGCTGGAGGAAGAGATGGGGGGGGAGGCGAGCAGGAGGAGAAGGAGGTAGGGGGCCTGAAAAGGCTGTGACCGCCCCCAGGTGGCCTCAGAGTCACCCTCAGTGTGACTAGAGGAAGCCCCTCCTTCCTCATGCTGCACACTTTAAAATCGCTTCCCTGGTCATTCCTTAGCTCAAAGTCCCTCCCCCCACTCCCCAGCTTTCCTGTCATTACTTGTGGTCCAACTGCAGCTTCCCTAGAGCCCCTTCCTCAGAGCCACTGGCATAGACATTCCCCTTGTTACTGAAGGAGCCTGCATCTTTGTCTGGATCAGGCTCTTCCTTGCCTGGAGAGTTGTTCGAACACTGCCTCTAAGTCTGGTGTCACCGCACACTTGGGAAGTGCAGGCAGAAGGATCTCAAACTCAAAGCTAGCCTGGAGTATATAGTAAATTCTAGACCAGCCTGGACTACACAAGAGCAAGATGAATGGAAGAATGAACAGATAAACAAGCCTGCCTATATGCATATTGTAGGGCGAGGGCATGCCCCAAAGTTTGTGAGTCACAAGACAATAGCACTTCTACAATGAAGTCAATTCGTTCACACGACAATCCATCTATTCCATCAAAAGGAAAAGTGTGAGCATTCTGCCCATACGTGTCCCACAGTATCACTCATCCCAGTGTCTTGCCTTGAATGTGTATTCTGGGCCTCATCCAACATGTTGGCTAAAGATCTGGTTTATAGGAAGCACACAGGATAAGGAAAAAATTAGATGACTCATAAGGAAGCAAGTAGATAAGTTAGAATGAGAGCATTGTTCAAACATAGTCTTGACTCAGAAAGGTCGATGTCATAAAAATAAAAACATGCAAGTGACCTACAAGGACTGACAGAAAATAACTGTATGCAATGCACACACCTAGTTGATAGCCTAATTCAAGAAATAAAAGCAGGAGTTGCCAACTGTGACTCAAGCCTGGATATTCCAGCATTAGTGAGGCTGAGGCAGGTGGATTTTGAGTTCAAGGCCTACTTGGGCTANGTATCGAGACNTCGTGAAAGAAAGGGGGGAGGGAGGATCTCTGCTCCTCCCTGTTCCAGAGACAGCCGCATCTTTTCGTGCAGTGCCAGCCTCGTTCCTGAGACACGATGGTGAAGGTCGGAGTGAACGGATTTGGCCGAATTGGACGCCTGGTTGCCAGGGCTGCCTTCCAGTCTGGCAAAGTGGACATTGTGGCCGTCAATGACCCCTTCATTGACCTCAACTACATGGTCTACATGTNCCAGTATGATCTACCCATGGCAAGTTCAATGGCACATTCAAGGCTGAAAACGGGAAGCTCGTCATCAACAGGAAGGCCATCACCATCTTCCAGGAGCGAGATCCCGCCAACATCAAGTGGGGTGATGCTGGTGCNGAGTATGTTGTGGAGTCTACTGGTGTCTTCACCACCATGGAGAAGGCTGGGGCCCACTTGAAGGGTGGGGCCAAAAGGGTCATCATCTCCGCCCCTTCTGCGGAGATGGGTGTGAACCNTGAGAAGTACGACAATTCACTCAAGATTGTCAGCAATGCTTCCTGCACCACCAACTGCTTAGCCCCCTGGCCAAGGTCATCCATGACAACTTTGGCATTGTGGAAGGACTCATGACCACAGTCTATGCCATCACCGCCACCCAGAAGACTGTGGATGGCCCCTCTGGGAAGCTATAGCATGATGGCCGTGGTGCTGCCCAGAACATCATCCCTGCATCCACCGGTGCTGCCAAGGCTGTGGGCAAGGTCATCCCAGAGCTGAACGGGAAGCTCACAGGCATGGCCTTTCGTGTCCCTACCCCCAATGTGTTTGTTGTGAATCTGACATGCCGCCTGCAGAAACCTGCCAAGTATGATGATATCAAGAAGGTGGTAAAGCAGGCATCAGAGGGCCCACTAAAGGGCATCCTGGGCTACACTGAGGACCAGGTTGTCTCCTGTGACTTTAACAGTGACCTCCACTCTTCCACCTTTGAAGCTGAGGCTGGCATTGCTCTCAATGACAACTTTGTGAAGCTCATTTCCTGGTATGACAATGAATTCGGCTACAGCAACAGGGTGGTGGACCTCATGGCCTACATGGCCTCCAAGGAGTAAGAAGCCCATCCTGAACCACCCAACCTAGCAAGGACAGAGCAAGAGAGAGACCCTCGGCTGCTGAGCAGTTCCTGTCCCAACTCAGCCCCGACACTGAGCATCTCCCTCACAGTTTCCATCCCAGACCCCCAGAATAACAGGAGGGGCTTAGGGAGCCCTACTCTCTTGAATACCATCAATAAAGTTCACTGCACCCCCCNAAAAAAAGAAAGGGGGNAGGGGAGAGAGAAGGAAAGGTAAGAAGGGGCTGGGGAGATGGCTCAGCAGTTAAAGCACTGGCTGCTCCTGCACACACATCACATGGCTCACCACTGCCTGTAACTCCCTCTCCGGAGGATCTCATACTCTTCTGGCCTCAACAGGCACTTGCTCACAGGCAGCACACACAGACAAACATACACATAAGTAAAAATAAATCCTAAAATAAAGAAAGAAGAAAGATCAAAAGAGAAAGCAAGAAAAGGATTTGAGATAGGGAAGGAGAAAGAAGAATACATTTTGGGACAAATTTGAATGTGAACTGGGTATTGGATGACATAGAAGAGTTACTATTAATTCTGTGAGTGGAACAATTATAGTTGTATCATACTTATGAATGGAAATGGATGTGCACACTGGTCTATTGGGGCAAAACAGAGAAAGCAATTAGTTTTATTCACTCCCCAGGGACTTGCTGAGGCNGCCATTGTATAGATGGGGATACTGCACCCTACCCTAGTGGGACCTTTAGGAGTGGCAGAGTTGTGCTTGCACTGGGCCCTGTGGGCCTGGAAGCCTGGCCACTGTGTCCAAACTGCATCTCAGCCGTTACTTCTTGATACCTGGGTGAGATGGGTGGTGACAAGCACCAGTAAGCAAGAAGCTGAACCCATAGGGAGCTCAGCTCGGGCTGTCGCTGGAACTGAGCAAGTTAGAGTAAAGCTGTTTTTGTCTTTTCACCCACAGTGTGGCCGTTCCGACACTTGCTGGTCAAATGGTTCCTTGCCAAGGGATGGAGACTCAAACCCAAGGGACAGCTAGCTGGGTCAATCCATCCCTCTTCACTTCCTATCTTCAGCTACCCCATCCATAAAGAGTGACCTAGATATTAGTCTTATACCCTGGGTTTGTTGTCGCGACTACATGGGTGAATAGTGGATAACTCTTAAGTTTTGTTTTGAGGTATTGGGGATAGACTTTCTGCATCCTAGGTGAGCGCTGTGCAGCTGAGCTACACGTCAGCACTGTGGGAAACCTTGTTAGAGAGTGCCTAGCTCACAGTAAGTTAGTAACGCCTTCCCAATTTTACAGAATCCAAACATTGTGCAACAACTCCAGAGTCAGGCTTGTGTCCTGCAAGTCCTCCCTCTCCCTCCAGGCTGTCCTCTGGAGCACACCCGCAAGTCCGGGATTCCAGATGTTCATTCCTGCATCCTTCTTCTTTAAAAATGCAAGTGCTGTTTTCCCATAATGCTCCCTGGTTTTCCNCACCCTCCCTTTTCTTCCCTCTTTCTCTTTCCCTCTGCTGTCTCTCCTCCCACCTCTTCTTATCCCATCTTCTGCTCTTACATAGCACAGCACAAAGAAGCTTAGGTCTCTGGATTTTTTGTATTTGTTTAGCCAAGCTGACCTGGAAGTAACTATGTATGTAGCCCAGGCTAGCATTGAACTTCAGGCAATCCTCTCTCAGCCTCTTCAGTCCTGGGATTCCAAGTATGAGGTACCATACCTGGCGTGCGCCTCCATTTTTCACCCCTTGTTAAGTCTCTCCAGCTGTAAAATGAGGCTTCCTAGCTTCTTATCTGGCCAAGTAAGGGAAGGTCATCTGGGCCCCAGTTGGACATTGACCCATGCCAGGGGAGCCACCCCAGCTCTATAAGTATCCAGCTGCCCCACACCCACCCCAGGTGCCAGCTCTGTTTTAGTGGGTAGCAGGAGAGAACAAGGGGTCCTCTGGTGTAGCAGCTGCAACTTCTCTGCCTGGCCAAGTCTGGACCAGGCTGGCTATGATCCAGCTGGCTTCATAGCCTGGGACTCTTTTCTAGACAAACTGGATTTTCCCCCTGGCTAGCAGCCCAAAAAGAGTAGCGCAATTCACTTCTGGCTGGAGACTGGAGAGGCTCTACTAGCTGACTATTCTAGACTCCCGGGATTGTACCCCCTGTCATCAGGGAAGGCTCCTGTGAAAGCAGGTTATGTAAAGCAGCCTTGCTGCTGGGTCTTGCCTGGTCTCAGTGAGGAAGGTTCTAGAACATCAGAGCTCTATTAGCCATACTTTCTTTGTACAGTGGGCAGAGCTGCCCTGGTAGGATGCAGGACCTCTCGAAGGCTCTTCACTAGGGTCCAGGGAGAGTCCATGGCTCTGACGATTAGTTCGTGATTGTGCGTTCTGGGTGCTGGCAGAAGGCAGAGCTGGCAGAGGACAGCTAAGGAGGCCTGAAGGCCTGGCTCCCCTCCATGTCCTACTCAGTCTCAGACTCTGCTGTCTTCTCCTTTGTGGTCCTGATAAGTTTATTCTACATACACAGTGAAGCTCTGTATGATTTGGAATGCTCCCTCCCGTCTCTGGGCCTCAGTATCCTCATCTGTCCCTAGGAGGCAGGACTGGATCATTCTTTCAGCAAACTGTTTGCCAGGCTCTGTGCTGAGCCCTGCAGATGCATTGGCAAAGAGGTACTCGGAGGTTCTAAAGGGTGAAGGCTGGAGGGTTCTGCATCGCATGCGAGAAAGACCCCGACTGCCCCCAGATAAGAAAGGGCTTGGCAGATCCAGCATGGCGGAGCCCAGCGCTCTGCATGTCCCTGGCTCAGTGTCCATTTAGACTAGACCTAGGCTCTCCCGAGAAAGTGGCCCAATGGCCCCCCGGGTTCTCGCCGAGCCACTCCCGGAACAGAGCTCAGCGCGAATGGTTCCTTGGCAACCTGGTAGGAATCCAACCGCAGCCACAGGCTCTAACTCTCCCCTCCCACCACCTCCTACTGCAGGCGCCGGGGGCGGAGGCTGCCAGCCCATTATAAAAAGCAACCGAGGCTGGCGGCAGAGGACTAGTCGGAGCTGCAACGCAACCTGAACTCTTCGCTCACCGGATTCCTGCACTCCAGCCATGGCTCTCTCACTGCTCGCGCGGTTGCTGCGCTTTGCTGCGTTCTGCCATCTATGCACCCTGCTGGCGGGTGAGTGGGTCTCGCCCCTGCCTGGGGAAGAAGGGAGGAGTGTGTTGGGGTGCAGACTACATTTCCCTGGGGAACTCGGCCCCCCGCTAGTCCCGGCCATCCCAGTGGCTACTGGCGCGGGAGTGGGGGCGACAGCTTGGAGGGTCTGTGGGAGGCACAAGGTGTGTGGGGAGGAGAGTGAGGGCTGAGAGAACCTGAGCAGGCTCCTGGCTGGGGGACTCGGCTAGTTCTTCCTAGTGAGGCTAACTATAACCTGTATAAGCCCTGGCCCGAGGCCAGAGAAGAGTCAAGACTTTCCTCTGCCCTGTTTTTCAAGGCCCCCAAGAGTAGTTAAGGTCAAGGTCACTGCAGCCTACGGATGGGGCTTGCGTCTATACTGGCATGCAGCTTGTCCCTCTGTCTGTCTCCCCCATCATCCTAGCCATCTCCTCCAAACCTAGCTTAGAAAATATTTTATCTCCACGGACTTGCTTTCTGGACTTTACTACCTGGTAGTACAAGGTGTAGACATTCCTGGGGACGTAGGGAAGATGGAGACCCAGAGATGGTTAGAGAGCCAGCACGCAGGGCAGGAGAGGGTGATGCCCGGGGACTTAATGGAGGAGAGACTAACTGGCTTGTCCACCCTCTGT
>LZPO01043406.1:409759-420496 GCA_001675575.1 Neotoma lepida
CCCCCCCCCCCCAGCTTCCAGGATATCTCCATGGAACTAAATCACCAGTGCCACAGGGAGCTGGTGATGAGTGGGTGCAGAGTGGGGGTGGTGGAATAAAATTGTGCCCGGCTTTCTGCTGTCTGAGCTCTGGCTGCAGGCCTGGGATATTTGGGGACAGTGAGCACTGGGAAGTGGGAGTCAGATGGAAGATGCTTTGCCATCACCTTGCTGTGTGTCCCTGAGCTGGGTCTTGACTTCTCTGGTTTCAACCACTGTACCTGTCAATGTAGCCATTGCCTCGCTGGTGAGTAGGTGCCAGTGTCCAGGGAGGCATTTTGGAAGGTGTGTATGCTGGTAGTGGGATATCACCTTTATTAAGCTTGGAGGAAAATCCTAGGCAAGACTGGAAAGGAGACCCTGAATGTTTGAGGTCTGAGAACCCTAATTTTGGTTGCTGGTTTTGCTAGGAGATGGTGGGCATGATGCAACCCTTGTGAGCCTCAGTTTCTTCTCCCCTTAAATGAGGTATTCAGCTAGGTCCACCCTGGAGCTCCCAGCAGGGGGATCTCAGGCGNTAAGGCTGCTGCAGGCAGGTGCATGGCTGGTGCAGGATATCTGCGTCAGTCCCCAAATGTGGGTCTGCAGGGCTGTGTCAGGCGATCGCTCAGTGCTTTATGTAACAAACCTGCAAATGCAAGTTAGAGCAGGGAAGACTGCTCCCAGCACTGACGCATTCACTCCCACTCAAGTCTCAGCAAGAAAGAGAAAAGAAAAAAATCTGCTTTCAGCTGTTACAGCCTGCTTCCCCCACCCTCAGTGGGGGTGGAGGGGGGTAGGGGCGTACAGCTTCAGTGTCAGATCCAGGGCCCTGTGGATTTAATTAAGAGCTCCCCCACTTCTCCGTTGGTCAAGGTTTTATANGCCGTTAAGCACTTCCACATGCATCATGTCCATTCATTTGGCAAACACGAGCAGGACACCTGCTGTGTGACAAGCACATTTCTGGGTGCTGGGACCATAGCAGTGAATAAAGGGGCTAAGGAACCCAGCAGAAATTTGACTGCAGTACACAAAAATAAACCAGTAATTTGGTCTATTAGAAGGGAAAAGCATTGCGGAGAGGTTGTGGGGGTTGGGGTTGGGGGGGGGCACTTGTGTGTTGTTTGCTTGGTTTTTGTTTTGCTTC
Organism: Neotoma lepida; assembly: GCA_001675575.1. Classification (NCBI taxonomy): domain Eukaryota; kingdom Metazoa; phylum Chordata; class Mammalia; order Rodentia; family Cricetidae; genus Neotoma; species Neotoma lepida. Next base: position 410,928 of record LZPO01043406.1, read on the forward strand.
TGAGACAGGGTCTTTCCATGTAGCCCAGGCTGGCCTCAAACTCCTGCTCTTCCTCTCTCAGCCTCCTGGGAGAGGGCCAGGGTGGGAAATGGGCTGCTCCTTGCTTACCGTGTTGACATTATCTATGGGAAGAAGGTTAGGGAACAAATGAGCTCTCTCTAGGGTGATGGTCCTTGCAGGTGATATTTGGCAACTTCCAGAGACATTTTTTATTATTACAGAGGTGCCAATATTTTTGGCTCCTGGCACAGAGTCCACAGCATCAGCCTCCACAACAAAGAATGAGCAGGTCTGAAATGTGAGCAGTATGGCCATTGGGAAAAGCTTTCCCAAGAGAAGAATGCTCCAGCCATTAAAAACATCTAGTCTCTAGTCCCTCCATACTGTCACATCTATTTTAAAGGTGAGAAAATTAAGGGCCCAGATGACTAAAAGGCTCAAGCCTTTATTCACACACCTAGGACCCAGTGTGTCTTATGAGTCCTTAAGGGACAATGTAATGCATACTTCTTCCAGGAAGGCTCCCCTGATTACTTACATTTGAAAGTTATCTCACATTCCTGTAAATCCTAATATGTTTGTGTATGGCCAGAACATTGAATCCTTAACCNGGATTAAACCAGCTCTGCCGCAGTGTAGACTGTGTTCTGGGCAAGTGACTGAACCTCTCTGATCTTCAGCCTCTGCATCTGTAAGAAGAGGATAACAATGTGCCCTTTGCAGGGATTGGGAGCTAATAGGAGCAGGTGACACAGGATCTGACACACAGTAGGTGTTAGCAGAGAGGTCCTCATCCTCATCATCTTACCTGCCTGTAGATCTGGGACCCCCCTGAAGAAAGAGACAGGCCCCACTTATACCCCTCACCCCCAATGCCTCATAGCATCCAGCTNGGGGCCCAGCAAGAGGGAGGAGCCAGCATTTGTTGGTTTACCTCAATCAACAGTGATCACTACAAACAACTTCAGCATCTGCAGGAAGAAGCTCTCAGGGTTAAAGACAAGAGAGCTCCTGGCTGTGTATAGACTCAGAAATAATTCAAGTCGGTGCTGGCTGATTCAGGAAATGATGGATGGATGGATGGATGGATGGATGGATGGATGGATGGATGGATGACTGGTGAGTGAATTGGTGACAGGCAGTGGGTGAAAAGAAATTGATGGGGAGGGTGGGACTTTGAAAGAGTGACAGATGGGCAGGTGGGTGAGTGGGGTGGGTAGATGGATGGATGGGCATGAGTAGAAGGTAGTTAGGAGGATGGAGGAAGTACGAGGTAGAAAGATGGGTAGATGGTGGATGGATAAGTGAATGGGTGCATAGAGGGATGGGTGGGTTGGTGGGTGGATATATTTAAAGGAGGGACAATAGATTGAAATATTACTTTATTTTATGAATATTTACTGAGTGTCAGTGCAGAGATACACAGTGACAGTGAGACAGATACAATGCAGTCTCTGATCCCCGACTCATTTGGCNGACAGTAGATGGCTAGCTGCACAGAAGCATTGTCTCCCTTTCTAGAAATGAGAACATTGCTCTGAAGAAGGGAAAGGCCTCCCCCAGTTAGTGACATCGCTGTCCTGGTAGAACCAAGTTCTGATCCCCTCAAAANGGCTCACAGCAGAGGTTGGCTTTGTGGCTCTGCACAACTCTGCAGGTGGCAGTGGTCTTCTCTATCCTAGTCTGGGGTCTTGCCTGCCACGCAGTCTCCTTTCCTTCCTCTTATGTCAGGTCACTCCAGGGCTTTCTCAGGAAGATATCTNTCAGACCCATGCAGGAGCGGCCACCAAGCTACTGTCACAAGGGACTTGGGGGAGGGCGTGCAGCTAAGTTATTCTTAGGTCCACTGGGGATGGAGGAGGGTGACAAGTCTGTACTATAATTTGGGTGAGGGTTGTATATGTGTCTGTGTGTNTGTAGGCCAGAGATCAACCCAGTGTTGTTCCTCAGGAACTATCCACTATCCACCTTGTTTTTGAGACAGTCTCTTCCCTGGGATCTGGAGCTCACTGATTCTTCTCTACCAGCTGGGCAGTGAGCCCCAGCAAAGCTCGTCTCTGCCTCTCCAGTGCTGGCTTTTCAAGCACACACCATCATACCTGGTTTTCTACACCGTTTCTAGGGCATCAAACCCAGGTCCTTAAGCTTGTGTGGCAAACACTTTACCTACTGACCATCTCCCCAGCCCTGAACTGTGACTTTCATATCCAGGTTCTTGGGGGGGAGAGGGGACAGCACTCTCAACCAGTGAATTCAGGAGCTACTACTAGTGCTGGCCTTTGATGACCCGGCTTAGACCTGCAGCCCAAGCTTTCTTTCCCACAAGGTGGAGTGGCCCGTGGCCCGGGGGGCAGTGGACAGATGAGTTGGTTAGGAAGTCCGGGTGTGTGTTTGCCTTTGGCTAGTTCTTTTTTAGGGGTTGTGCTGAGGACAACCTCATGCTTACTAGGCAAGCACTGTATCCCTGAGCTCCACCTCCAGCCTCCCGTGTCTATTCTTGGCAAGATGGAGAGTGTGTTTTCACATCCATATGTGTGTACCTGTGCACAAACAATGTGTTTTAGTGGGAGCTGGGGAACAACTAGGCTCCCGGGTACTAAAGACTGAACCGGATCAGCTTGGTCACTCCACACTACTTCTTGGGAGTCTTGGGTTCTAGATGTTCAACATGGCCTTTACCCAGCTCTACAATCCGAGATGAAAAAAAATCTTCATTTTTTTTCTTCCCATTTTCCATGAGTATACACTGGGCAGATAACAGGACACTCTGCTTAGAACTTAGAACAGTGGTTCTCAACCTGTGAGTTGTGACCCCTTCAGGGGTTGTCAAATGACCCTTTCACAGGGGTTGCATAAGACTGTGTATCAGATAGTTACATTATGATTCATAACAGTAGCAAAATTACAGTTATGAAGCAGCAATGAAAATGAGTTTATGGTTGGGGGTCACCACAACATGAGAAACTGTATTAAGAGGTCACGGCATTAGGGAGGTTGAGAACCACTGATTTAGAAGGAGATTGACAGAAATAGAATGCAAAATATGTCAAAAAATGTTTACATCAGATAACTGGGTTTATCCATTCACAGAAACCCCTGTCTAGGGGCTTTTGCTATGTAGCTATCTGCATGCCTTTGGCTCCTATTCTGCCTGCACCCCCTGCCTTTTCTCCTGAACTCCTCTCAAACTCATTCTGCAGAACACAAGGACACCTGCTCAGCAGATGCCCCACCCCACCCCACCCCATTTCCAGGCAGGCAAGCTTACCTGATCCATGTGTGAGGAGGAGGGTGCAGGTATAGAGTGATGGCTAAGTACATGACTTATAGTGCCAAAGACAGGGATGGGCAGGGCAGGTAAGGCTACGGGCCAGGGAATGGGACTGGGCAGGGCCACTCCCTTACCGTACAGGCCAGGTGACCATAGGCAGATCTGTGTCTCCCTTAGATTCCTCTCCTCTGCTATGACTTCATTTTAAAAATTAAACTCTTCCTGGCTAGGCACCGTGGCACATATCCTTAATCCCAGCACTCAGGAGGCGAGGCAAGTGGATCTTGGTGAGTTCAAGGCCAGCCTGCTCTACTTAGTGAATTCCAGGACAGCCAGGGCTACATAGAAAGACCCTNACTTGAAAAACAACAACAACAAAATTAAATGCTTCCTAGGTGCCAGACAAAAGCTTTATAAATAAAGGTTTATTTTTATCAGTTCAAAACAAATCCAGAGGCAGAGACTCTTGCTGTCTGGCAGGTTATCAAGGGTGAGTCAGATGTGGGTCAAAGGCTCTGGCTTGGGAGTATAGCCGGGAGAGGCTGAAATGGGAATGGGACACCAGATGCCCAGGGGTCCTACTGACTTCAAGCCTCTGTGGACTCAGGTCAACACCTCGGCGTGACGAAATGCAAGATCATATGCCAGAAGATGACCTCACGAATCCCTGTGACTTTGCTCATCCACTATCAGCTGAACCAGGAATCCTGTGGGAGCGCCATTGTGTAGGTATCACTCGGGCCTCAGAAGACCCTGGAACATCTCAACCCTCTCCTATCTGCTTCATCCTGCCAAAGGCCTTGGCAAGTGCCCCCTTGTTCCAGGCCCACAAGCTACCTCACTGACCTTATGATCAGTGGCAAACAACAGAGGTGAGGAATGGCTTCCTTAGTGGCCCACTGTGATCCAGGGCAGCACCCAGGATGTGCTTCCTCTCAGGCCAGGGTTCTGTTTACACAGCCTTCAGCCCATTAATCCCATGGAGGAGGTTGACAAAGTGGCCTACCAGAGCAGGATCCAGACTCCAGCAGGTCAGCCAGGGGCCCTGGTCACTTCCTTCCTCTACACCTCTGTTTTCTTACCCGGGAGATGGGTAGCAAGAGGATAAGAGGAGGTGGAGGAACTAAAGTGGTTGGCTAAGCACTTGGAAGGCACAAAGACGGCTGTCACCAAGCGACAGAGGAGCTCTCAGAGCCTCTGGGGAGGAAACAGGCCCAGTCAGTAATTTTCTTCCTGGCCAGTTTGGTTCCTTATTCTATCTGAGGCACATGGTGAGTATTGCCCATTTGCTCAGTCTGAGTCTTCCCCAGGACTGATGGTGGCCCCCTGAGCAATCTTAGCCACGCAGGAAGTGACCAGAGTCCTTTTTAACTCAGGCTCTGCTAGCGGAAGTCCAGTGCTTCCTGCCCCATAGACAGCTCCCCCAAGGAGTGAGGTTCAAAATGCATTCCTTCCTGCCCTCTCTGCTTCCCCACCACAGACAGCTTCTTCCTGACACCCCCAAATAGTTGCTTCTGTCTTCTAAGGAAAATGGAAGAGGTGAACATAGCACCCTTGGGAGTGCCATGGCTTCCCAGCATACCCCAGTTGGGCACACTTCTTTATATCTGTCATCTTTATCTTCCCACTGGTTAAATGGGGTTAGCATGGTGGTTGCAGTGCAGACTGTGTATGACCTGCAGAGGCTGTAGCATGGAATGAGAGTCGTCTCTGAGCTGCTGTTGGGGCAAAGCAGCCATGAACAGCTTCATGGGAGGCTCTAGATGTAGGGCCACATTTAAGATCCCGGTGAGGATACTGTTTGGNTTTGGCTTAAAGAAGCAGCTTCAGCCTGAGGACAAAACTGGAGGAGGAAGCTGGGGTCCAGACAGCAGCCATCACCATGGGACAGGGAACTTACATGCACAGGATCTTTCCAGAGCACGGAAACCCGCTGTGTCACATACTGGTGTCAGAGAACACCTATGGCATCCCTGGGATATCAGAGTCCAGAGCTGCCTTGATGGTAGTGATGTGGCTATTGACACTGTCATTATTCCTGAATTTTACGATGCCTGCTCTGACTCAGGTGCTTTCTCTAGGTAGCTTACCCTTTATTTTGCTTAACAACACAGAAGTAGGGTTCCCATTTGCCTGGGACTTTCCTGGTTTTGAAAGTCCCTGAGGGAAGTCCCTCAGGCTGAGAATGTGTGTTCTGAGGTGGTGGGTTCCCCTCCAGACCGCAGGGCTAGGATACATAGGGGATGGAGGAGCCCACCGCATCATGCTAATAAGTCAGGACAGCTTGCCTGCAGGGAATGTGAGCATTGCCCCACACCACCCCAGCCTGGCTGTCTAGAATCTGGATATCACCAGCCCTCTGTCTTCCTTATAGCTTCGAGACGAGACAGCACAGAAATTACTGTGCTGACCCAAAGGAGAAATGGGTCCAAGACGCCATGAAACATCTGGACCGCCAGGCCGCTNCCCTGACTCAAAACGGTGGCAAGTTTGAGAAGTTGGTTAATGTGACATCTGGGGTCGCCAGGGGACCGTCCCCATCTGCACTGGCAGAGCCTAAAGCCACAGTGGAAGGCCTTCCTTTGGAGATGACTACTATTTCCCAGGAGGCCCAGAGTCCAATGGAGACTTCCCAGGAGCCACCAGCAGCAGTGACTGGATCATTGTCCTCCACTTCCAAGGCTCAGGATGCAGGACTTGTGGCCAGGCCTCAAAGCACCGGGATTTTTGAGGAGGCTGCCATCTCTACCACCATTTGGCAGAGTTCTACTGTCTACCAATCTGAATCTAAGATCCAGGTTGAGGAGAAGGCTACTGAGCCCCCATCCACTACAGCTCCATCTACCCAGGTGCCCACCACTTCACATTCAACCCCAGAGGAGAATGTTGGGTCTAAAGTCCAGCCCACATGGGTCCAGGGACAGAGCCCCAGTCTAGGGCCTGAGGAGTCTTTAGGGCCTGAGGAGACAAGTCAAGCTCATACTGATGATTTCCAGGACAGGGGGCCTGGCAACACAGTCTATCCCTCAGTGGCCCCCATCTCCTCTGAAGGGACCCCCAACCCAGAGCTGGTGCCTTCAGGCAGTTGGCCTTCCAAGTCAGGGGAGCCCATCGCTGCCACTGGAGATCCCCAGAAACTGAGTGTACTTATCACTCCTGTCCCTGACTCCCAGGCGGCCACCCGTAGGCAGGCAGTGGGGCTGCTGGCCTTCCTGGGTCTACTCTTTTGTCTGGGGGTGGCCATGTTTGCCTACCAGAGCCTCCAGGGCTGTCCCCGCAAAATGGCAGGGGAGATGGTGGAAGGCCTCCGCTATGTTCCCCGGAGCTGTGGCAGTAACTCCTATGTCCTAGTGCCAGTGTGAGCTGCCTGCCTGCCTGTGTCCATAGTTTGACTCAGACAGCTGTCTGGGGACCCCCATCCTCATATCCACCTTCACCCAAGCTGGAGCAATGGGAATGGGGAGGCTGGGTCCTCCAGGAGCCACGTGCTCCAAGTCCCCAGATGTGGCCCTGGAGGCTACCTTTTACCATTCCCCACTTATCAGACACAGCAGGTGGCCTTCCAGCTCACCTATATTTCAGAGACTCCTCTGCTGCTGGCTGGTTGGAGGGGCCCTTGACATCCCAACCCTAGTGAACAATTATTTATTGAATCCCCAGCCCCATGACACCTGTTTCCTGTGAGCACCGTGGTCCACCCATCTCACAAGCAGCAGGTCAGGCCCATCTGCCTGTCCCCCTGACCTCCTCATGTCTCCTGGGTTTGCTGCAGTCGCCAGCCCTTCCCCCTCTCNGGCCAGCTGCGGTGCTATCTCTCCCATCTCTCCCTGTCCGCTGTACAGAGCACACTACCACCACCATCACCATCAACACCGTGTTGTGTCCTTTCTTGCATGAGGTTAACGCTGTGTTTCCTGGAGCTCTCTGGGAAGGGAGATGAACTTGTGTGGGGCTTTGATGCATTCCTCCCCAGACTGTGCTGTGAAGGCATGCTGCATCTGAAGGCAGGGTCTAGTCCCCACTCAGCTACCTGCACAACAAGGTGCCCCATCTGTAAAAGAAAAGAAGCGTGGCCCAGAGATGGCAATATCCCATGGCCCTGATATCGTGAGATCCTTGTCCCCAATCCCTGGATGCAGCCCCAGCCCTGCAACACTGATAGTCATTGCCATTCCACTGGACTGACAGACACCTTTGCACCCTGTGACTCCGAGGNCTGGCAAGGGGTGACTTGAGAGTTCAGGTCCTACCCTGTGGGCCCCCAAATGGAGGCTGAGTTGGGTAGGGACTTGCAGGAACAGAGGCTAACTCAGAAGGCCCCTCTGTGCCCTCACTAGGCACCCATACCCCACTCACCAGGATTACAGCCACAGGTCTGCCCAGCCTGAGAGATGAGCCACAGAAGGAAGAGGATGACAAGCCCCTGGGAGGCAGGGGAACCAGGGTAAGCACCTGGAGCAGCCACACACCTGATTTAAGTTTAGAGACTTGCACATGTGCGTGCACAGCCCAGATGGTTAGGAGGCTGGGTCCTCTCTCAACTCTGAAAGCACTGTTCATGCCAAGGTCTCACCTTTGCCCCACTACAGGCAGGGCCAGAACTCCCATAACATTCTCCAAGAGCCCTGTGAAAATTTCTGGAAGGGACTCTGCCCTGGGCACAAAGTGACTGCTGAAACCTCCAGCATGCCCAGCAGGGAAGAGTTGGGCAGCGCCCTAGCTGGAACTGGAGCTGCAGACCTCGCCCCTCAGGGCCCCTGGTGGCAGCTCTCCCAACCCTGCTCCTAATAGCCCCAACCCTCCACCTTCAGAGCCTCCCATGGGCGGGCTTCACCCAGTGACTCACTCCTTGACAGGTGGAAGCTCAGAACGGTTGGCTCTGTCCCAGAGTGAGGAAGCCAGCCCCTTGGGGACCCTCCATCCTGGGAAGCTTGTAGGATGCTGTTGTCTGGCTCCAGGGTACTCACTGAGGGCTGGAGGAGCAGCAGCCTGAGTGCACTTTGTCCTGGCTCCTTCACTGGGGAGCCTTCAAGGGCTGGGATGCCCCCTTCCCTATTGAGAAAGCTGCTGGGGCATGTGGTCCCCTTGTCGGACTTTGTGGGTTCTCCTCAGCAGGATAAGAGCCAAGACGATCTGGGGAGGACTTTGGAAGGAGTTGGTTAATCCTTTGGCTTTTTCAAGCATCATTACCAATGTCTGTGCCATTTTGTATTTTACTAATAAAATTTTAAAGTCTTGTGAATCAAATAAGGGTGCTTTTCTCTGGGGCAGGCCTAGGGAGGGGCAGGAGAGAGGGCAGTTGGGGGAATGGGATAGGAGAAGGGGCAATGGGAGGGGGATGGGACAGGAGAGGGGGCAAGTTCTGAGACCCTGTCTCTAGCTCATTTGCACCAGGGGCAGGGATTTTTACAGAAGGCACTGTTGATGGGAATAAGGAGAACTGGGCCCTGGGCTGGCTCAGTGCTGCCTTGCTGTGTAATGGTGAGCCAATGCCTTCACCTCTCTGGGCCTCTATGCATGTGACTGGTCTCTTGATCTGTTGGGATTCCTGTGGGTCCTACTCAGTGTACCAGGAACCACCCCCTAGGTACCCCTGATGTTGCTGTCACTTGTCTGGTGCCCACATTTTCCTCTCTAGTGTCTCTACTCATTCCTGGTTCATTGAGAGAGAGAGACAGAGAGAGACAGAGAGAGACAGAGACACAGAGACAGAGACAGAGGCAGAGAGAGAGAGAGAGAGAGAGAAAGAAAGACTAGCTCTTCTCAAAAAACCAGGAAGCTCATAGATATGACCCAAGTCTGAGCTGTTGTGCAGGTTGAGAACAGCACAAAGATGTCATGAGTCAAGTCCAGCCTATTGGTGTTTTTCATGAATTCTAAGATGGACATTTTTTTTAAAATTAGAGTCCTTCCTCTCTTCATTTTATATATTTATTTACTTATTTTTATTTTTTATTTTTGGAGTAGTACTAAAACTCAGGGCCTCAAGCATGCTAAGTAGTTCGGTACTCCTGACCTGCACCCTCGGCTTTTTCCAATGTTTTGTTTTGAGATGTGGTCTGAGTTGCTCACACTGGCCTTAAACTCATTCTGTAGCCCTGGCAGGTCTTATAGTCCTCCTGCCTCAACCTTCTGAGTAGCTAGGATTACATATTCTGTTGTTATTAGATATCAGAATATCTTTCTAACAATAACATCTTAGAGTCAGTATCTATATCTATATTGTAGTCTTAAAATTAGAGTCAGCATGGGCCTGAAGAAGTAGCTAAGCAGTTATGAGTGCTTGCTGCTCTTTTTT
>LZPO01043406.1:420597-440569 GCA_001675575.1 Neotoma lepida
CTGGCCTCGAACTCACGAGATCCGCCTGCCTCTGCCTCCCGAGTGCTGGGATTAAAGGCGTGCGCCACCACTGCCCGGCTTGCTTGCTGCTCTTGTAGAAGGCACAGGTTTGGTTCCCAGCATTCATGTCAAGCAACTCACAGGGGATCTGACGTTCACTCTGGCCTCCACAGGCACCTAACATACACATGCAGACAGCCACACAGACACATAACATAAAAAGAAGTTATTCTTTGAAAATAAAATTAGAGGCAGCATTTAAAATCAGGAAGTTGGCCACATACATTCACTTTTCTGTGTTCTCTCAATGACTCNGAAAGATCCAACCCCATAGGCCTGTGTTTCCTCATCAGCTGTCCTTTGCATTTCAACCATCTCCCACCCTTGGTGCTCCAGGCTCACTGGGCTCCATCAGCTCTTGTCATCATCATCCTCTTGGTTTTCCCAAGGTAAGGATATTTTTCTTGTCTCTATCAAAAACACATCAAGGAAATACAGACCATGATTTCACTTCCCTCACTTCTAGGGCCTCCCTCACCCCAGTGTTTCCTACCCATTTGCATCAGGAGCTGGGACTTAGAGTTTCTGAAGGATAGGGGCTGCCTCGTTACCTCCATGCAAGCTGCAGTCAGCTCTCACTCTGGGATGGAAGCTCTTTAGACCTTCATCCTACTGACCTGATTCCCACACCCAAGAAGGAACCACTGCAGCCTGTTGTCCCAAGTTCTTCCCACCCTGCAGGACATGGCCACAGGGGCTTTTGGCTGGCATTGCTGGAGGTGTACACAGCATCCTACAAAAGCTCAGGAAGAGGAAGGGAGTGGGGAAACTTGGATCCCGGTTCAAGGCTCCCCAGGGACCTTGCAGCACTGTGGCCTCTCATTTTCTCTTCCAGTTAGCAAGCTAGACTTAGGTAAAGTAATTCCTACCACCAATGCCAAGTTTTAAAGGGCAATTATTCTGAAACCTCATGCAATCATGCTGCTAGCGACCATTCTTTCTTCATGGTTTCCACATGCCAGACTATGTGCCAAACTCTTGTGATAGTGACCTTTATCATGCAAGTAAAGTTTGCCAAGGATATGTGAACTTCGACCAAGGGCGCAGCTCAGTGGTAGAGTACCTGGCCCTGCGTACCATCCCCAGGGCAAGATATGGAGAAGTGTGACTTGCTCCAGTCCGCAGGTACTGCAGAGATGGCACGTGACCAAGCCTTTCTCCAGAGTTCAAATCTTAGGGCATGTGTCATTAGGCTTTGAAGGTTTTAGTTTTGGTTTGTGAGACTGGCTCACCCTGTGTGGCCCAGGCTGGCTTTGATGCTCTCTCCCCGACATCTCCCTACTTAACTACACTGCAAGGAGTCCAGCAGGCACAAAGGAGCAGAGCTACCCTCCCACCTCACCCTTCCAAGTGCTGGGACATGTGCCACCATGCCCAGCTTGGCACTGTTTCTGAAAGCATGAGCCCCAGATTTTTAAATGTGCAAACTCCTGAGCCCCCTCAGACCTCCTGGATTTTCACCATGAAGCTGCAGCCCCTCCTTCCTCTCCTTTGCCTCCTTCTCACATTTGACTTTGCTATGTGGCCAGAGTTTTGAAGCCCACTGCAGCAGGTGCGCCCCTCCCCACCCCCTCAGGGCATCAGGGACCCTAGGCAGTAGCCAGCCTCAGCTCTCCTACCTTAGGCCTTTTGCCCTTAGATTCCCTTCCATCTGTAGCTCCGATATGCATTCCTCAGAAGGGCGAGGCCAGACAGAAAAATACACAAATGAATGGCTGGGAATTTCCAGCTTTGAGCTGAATAATAGATGTGTGTGTGTGTGTGTGTGTGTGTATGTATGTGAATGTGTGTGTTGTGTGTGCACACATGCATGTAGAGTTATATGTTCAAGTGTGGTATGTGCGTGCATACAGCTGCTCTGAGTGGTGGGGAGAACTCAGGGGCCTCAAGGGTCCATGCACACATGCTCAGTAAATAATGTTTCGACTCNAAGGACTTGAAAANCTAGTTGCAGGCTGGCTTGCCTGAACCAGCAGCCAAGTTCAGCGGCTAGAACCCCAGAGGGACCTCTGTAATGTCAACACTTCTGTAGTCAATGCTGCCTCTACAGCCAGAAGAATTCCAGAGGGGATGCCCTTCCTTGACCTCCAGGGGACTCTGCTGCCCCTAGGGGGCAGAACAGAACTGTTCAAGATGAGGACCTTGTCTCTAGCAATACAGGGACACAATATAGCATGGGGCTTGCTGGCTGTGTGACTTTGGCTAAGTTACTTATCCTCCCTGGATCTTGTTTTTTCTCCTATATAAAATAGGAATAATAACTAATCTCAGAGTAGAGAAGTCATGACATAATCCTCACCAAGCATTTAAGAAAAGTGATATCCCTCAATGGGTTCCCAGTAAGTAAACAGAACCCATGATCCATGTCCAAACGGTTTGATACTCCTCTACTCCCCACTTTGAAGACATAATCTTGGAGTCTGAAGAGATGGCTCAGTGGTTAAAATCACTTGCTATTCTCCTAGAGGACCTGAGNTCAGCTCTCCTACCCAGGGCAGGCAGCTCAGAACTGCTTGTAACAATAGTTCTAGGGGGATCCGACACCCTCTTCTGGCTTCCAAAGGCACCATATCATGTATACATTGTCACACAGAGACATACACATAACAAATAAATAATAAAAGACATCTTTAAAAAACAAAAAAGACAAGGTCTCACATAGGCCGGATGGGCCTTGAACTCACTGTGTAGCCAAGGGTGAACATGAATTCCTAATTTTCCTGCCTCTTCCTCCCAAGTGCTGGGATTGCCACCATGCCCAATTGGGGGGATGGGGGTGGTGGTGGTGTAGGATATCACATATTGCCCAGGCTGGCCTCAAACTACTGGATCCTCTCAACCTCAGCCTCCCAAGTATCTGGGAATACAGGTGTTATTGGGTATTCAAATAAGAGCATAGAATCACAGGGTAACCGTAAATAAATACAGTCTTCCCGGTCTTCATGGCAAGTAAAGAAATATCATGGTGTCAGAGCCAGACATTGCTCGTGTTTGCTTGTGCCTGTAATCCCATCACTAGAGAGGCAGAGGCAGGAGGATTGCTGAGAGTTCCAGGCCAGCCAGGGCTATAGCATGAGACCTGTCTCAAAAAAAGGAAGAGGAAGGGGAAGAGGAGAGGGAGAGAGGGAGGGGAGAAGAAGGGAGAAAAAAGACATTATGGTATTATTAAGCAGGTAAGAATAATCCATAATTTGGGGCTGGAGAGATGGCTCAGTGGTTAGGAATGCTGATTGCTCTTCCAGAGGACCTGGGTTCGGTTCCCAGCACTCACGTGACAGTTCNTAAGCATCTCTACCTCCAGTCCCAGATTCTCAGGGAATCNGACACCATCTTCTGGCCTCTTCAGACACTGCAGGCACATGGATACACATTCATACACATAAAACAAAAATATATAAAATGTCAAAAAAAAATCTGTAATTTGCACCATTTTCCTCTAAGCTATTCCTTGCTGTTCAAGTTGATAGAGGTTTTCTCCTCTCTATCATTTCAAACTTAGTAAAGTAAAATTATTGAATCACAAATAATTCAAACCAGACTATCAAGATGCTTGGACAGAAAGGGAAGTTTTTAAATTTTCAAATCCTTGGAGACTGGGATTGTTATTGATGTCCCTGGCTTGCTGCCTCTCAGGCACATGACCTGGCACTCCTCTTGGGCTGGTGGGGCTGAGCCAGCAGCTCTGTGAGTGAGATGGGAAGCAGTGTGTGGAGCTCAACTTGGCAGAGTTTGTGCCAGCTGATTAGATGGATTCCCATCAGAGCCTCCATACTGCAGGGAGCAAGGGGAGTCTTCAGTGAATGNGTGCTGTGGACATGGCCATGTCANGGTCCCAAATGCCTCAGCCCCATGGGAGTGCCAAAGCCTTCCCCAGGTGAGGCTCAGAGGGATGGCAAAGCCTTCCTTGGGTCCAAGTGAAAGTATTGACAGAGTGTGTAGAAAATGTCCCCTGAAGGTTTCTCTCCCTCCATTCTCATGTTTCTGGCCTAAGGACTNTTTCTCTGCAGAGTCTGCCCCCACTGCGATCAGCTAAACCTGCCGCCCTGTTCAGCTGTATGCAATCACCCTGCCTCTTCATTTATCTGTATGTAACAACCCCGCCTCCTTGATCAACTGTTTTTATAAGCATATCGAGTTTCTGGGGTGCTGGGCTTCTCCATCAGCTGTTCCTGTCATGTCTTCATCCCCTCTAGTTAGGGTTCTGGGACTGAAGCCATGCAGAAAGAGGCAGGGTAGCAATGGCTCAGCCCAGGAAGTACCTGGGTCCCCGAGCACATGGGACATGGGAGCGTCTGGCTGTGGAAAGAGCCCAGCTGATCAACATAAACATGCAGGGTTAGAACAAATAAACCTTTGTGGTTTGGATCTGGGAGGTTTGGAGGTTACTTATGAGTCAGCCCATCCGGTTGGCTCTGACACCATCGAGAAAAGACAAGCTCTGCTTGGAGGTTGACTGGGCATGATGCCATTCAAAGGCAACTTCTGATTTGGACACAGGTCTTGTATTGCAGGCATCCCAGTCTGGCCTTGAACTTGCTATATAGTAGAGGATGACCTTGAACTCCTGATTGTCCTATCTCCAGGTTCCAAGTGCCAGGATTACAGGCATGCACCATCATACCCAGCTGAACACTGTCTCTTAATGGATGTAAAGATGCTGCCCACATGCTGGCTCTTTCCTCATTACCCACCCTCAATGAAGAGGGCATGGGTATCTATCTACATGAGCCTTCNGCTGCCTTCGACTCTCATCAAATGGGTTCTAATGACCTGGATGAGTGCACAAGAGAGAAAACANAGAGAATGCTAACACCATCAGGCACAGCTCTGCCAAGTGCCCTGGTCAAGCTAATGCTTTTCAAGTACATTCTCTAAGTCCAGAAGTGGAAACCTGGGCTCTCTGGACTGAGGCCAGGACTCAGTACATTGTCACAATTCTGAGGACTGACAAAGGCACTTTCTGTATCAGTGTCCTACAAAGATTCCATTGGTCAGCTGGGCCCCAACTTTGTTCACCTGCTGTGGTCCCTGCATCCTTGTCCCCTACTATGGTGGCTAGTCTTTGTAGTCACCCTCACTACATCTGGGATTAACTGAAAACCCAAGCTGGGCACACCTGTGAGGGGTTTTTCTTGATTGGCTCATCTGAGGTTGGAAGACCTGCCCTAAATCTGGGCCACACCAGGCATGGCAACCTATACAGAGGACCCAGAAGGAAGACGCTTTTGAAAGCCAGGCTANCTNTTCTTGTTAACTGAAGTGTCAACCCAGAACATGGTTTTTGTGCTCACAAGCTCACCCCGAGAAAGGCTCGGGGCTACACTGGGATCCCAAACACCCAGTGTAGTTGCTGGCCAGCTAATAAAGGCTTTCTATGGGCTTAAACCCATGTCCAAGCAGTCTTCTCTGGTGAATACCCCACAACAGTGATGAAGGGATTTTTAAGGCTCAGGGGAACCATGATGCTAGAGCGAGTACTTAGTGTAAAACCTAGTCCTCTGCAATGGGAAGACCCGGAAGACATGCTCTTCTCTAATCCTGTAAGATGCAAAATGGTGAGGGGACATTAGCATATCTAAAGAGCTTTGTAGTTGCCCTTTTCCTTGTGCCAGACCTTAGGGTCAGAGATGTATTGGATGATTGAATTCAATGGGTTTAATTGGGCCCCAAAGTAGCAGAGGCCCAGTGGCATCACTGAATGCTAACGGCAAGGTGATTGTAGTTTCCGTAACGAACAGCATAGGCAAAGCAATGTCCATGATGGCCTGACCTGTAATGAGTAGTGCAGGCAAAGTGATATATATAGTAGCATGACCTGTAGGGACCTTTAGCAGTGGCAAATCAGTCATGGTGTTTCCAAGCATGAAATAGATAGGAAGCCAACTGCATTTTTGCTTGATCTGTATAAGCGGAAACAATTCTTAAACAAATGAAAAAAAGGCTCCATTGGATCATGGCAAAAGGGAGTCATAGCCTGTGAATTGATTTTTCAGACTTGAGCCAGTTTTCAGGCCCAGACCCCNTGACTGAAGGGAAGCCAGGTTTCCCTGAGGAAGGACCTTGATGAAATACCTAAGAGTTTTACTGTCAGCCTTTCCCCAGTGGTTCAGGACCGATGGCNGTTTACATGGGTGACTGTACCCTGGGGGAAAGGAAACAATCAGACTTTCTGGCTTTGTTGGATACTGGTTCTGAATTTATTCTAATTCCAGGAGACCCCAAGAAACATTGTGGCCCTCCAGTTAAAGTAGGAGCTTATGGAGGTCAGGTGATAATGGAATTTTGGCTGAAGTCCGACTCACAGTAGGTCTAGTGGGTCACAGAACTCATCCTGTGGTTATTTCTCTAGTGCCAGAAAGTATAATTGGGATAGATATACTTAGAAATTAGCAGAATTTCCACTCTGGTTTCCTGACCTGTGGAGTGAGGGTTATTTTGGTTAGAAAGGCTAAATGGAAGCCTTATAGTTGTCTTTACCAGGGAAAATAGCAAACTAAAACCAGTATCACATCCCTGCAGAAATGAGTGCCACATTCAAGACTTGAAAGATGCAGGGGAGGTGGTTCCCACCACATCTCCCTCTAACCTTCCTCTTTGACCTGAGCAGAAGACAAACGGATCATGGAGAATGACAGCTGACTGTCACAAACTTTACTCAAAGGCGGAAAGGGAATAGTTCCACTCACTATCACCCTCAGCGACCCACTAGGAAAATTTTTGCTTCCTGTTCCAGAGATCTTAAATTCTGCTAAGTTTTGGTTCCAGAGTGGGGAGTGCTCAGCCTGAAGATACAACAAACATTTAATTGGACTGGAAACTCAAACTCACCACTGGCCACTTTGGGCTTCTAACGCCCTTAAGTCAACAGGCTAAGGAGTAACAGTGCCAGGAGGGCTGATTGATCCAAATTACCACGGGGCAATTGGATTGCTTCCCAATGGAGACAAGGAAAATTACATCTGGAGTGCAGGAGATACTTGAGGGCATCTCTTGAAGTTATTANATCCTGTGATTAAAACTACAACAACCCAATACAGACAGGATGACAAAGGGCACAGGCCCCTCAGAAATGAAGATACGATCCCTCATCTAAGAAAAGAACCAAGACCTGGGGAGGTGCTTGCTGAGGGTGGAGGAAATACAGAATGGGTNATAGATGAAGGTAGTTACAAAACCAGCTAAGGCCACGTGACCAGCTGCAGAAATGAAGATTAAATTGACATGCGTGTTTCTGTCGTATTTTGTTAAGAATGTGTATGTGCAGATATCTGTTTTCTTTCCTTGGTTACTTTATCATGTGATGTCACATCAATTGAGGCACTATTAGTGGTTATCATATTTAAGTTATGAGACACTAAAAGAATGTCCCTCAAGCAACATTGCCACCTGTTCTAAAATGCATAAAGTATTTAGGTTGTACGTGGGTAGTTATAGTCTGTTAGGCATAATTATGGCCTGGTTATTGTTTTCATTTGGAAATTAAACATGACATAAGGAGATACAAGTGCGTGTCAAGGGGTAGACTTGTCATGGTTATTCTTGGTTGTCAATTTNACTACATCTTGAACTAAATAGAAACCCACACAGCTGGGCACACCTGTGAGGGATTTATCTTGATTGGATCATTTGAGGTAGGAAGACTCACCTAAATCTGGGCCACACTTCTCTTGGCACCCCATATATAGGACATGGAAGAAGGAAGCACTGCTCTTTTGGCTGCTTGCCCTTGTTCTCACTAGCAGGTCCATTCCTTCACTGGCATTAGAGCCTACTTCTTTGGAATTGCAANGTATACTGAAGACCAGCTGAGACTTCCAGCCTCATGGCCTGAACAACTANGGGTCTCTTGGACTTTCTGTTGAGAGACAGCCATTGTTGGACCAGCTGGACCACAGCCTGTAAGTCTTTTAATGACTCCCCCTTGTCTATATACAGATCATTCCACCAGTTCTCTTCCTCTACAGAACCCTGACTAATACACCTACCCACCCCTTTGGTCACACACTTTGTAGGTCCTCTTGCCTGGGATAGGCTTGCCCATCTNTGTTCCCCTACTAACTCCCAGTCACCTTTGAGCTTAGCTCAGGTGACACTTCTTTCAAAGGCCTTTTCTTTCTCTTTTCTTTTTTAAAAAAAATGTTATGGATTCTTTGTGAATTTCACATCAAGCATCCCAATTCCACCCATCTCCCTGTCCCCTTGCTTCTGCTTCTGCCCTTGCAACCTCCCCNCAAAACAACAAAATTTAAAAGTAAAAACAAAACAAACAAACAACAACAAAACATACAAAAACAAAAGTCTTGGCATGGAAGCTGTAGTGTGACACTGTGTATACCCTTTAGTCCATACATCTTTACTTGTAAGTGTTCATTGCTAGGAGTCATTGGTCTGGTTCGAGGCCTCTGGCTCCTGCTACATTATGGATACTGGGCTCTCTCTGGGGCTCCTCTTGGANATCCTATTGTTGCCTTGTGTCATGGAGATCCTGTAGCTTTGCATCTGCAGGTCCAGCCCCTTCACATGCTCCAGCAGTTCATAGATGAGGAGGATGTTGGGGTGGGCTAATTCATAGCCCTGGTTCTGGACCAGGGTGGTACATGGGTTGGTCAGCCTGCCAGCTTTTCCTCATGGTCACCATCTGGGTNAGTTCTCCAGTACTGGCCCACCCAGCTAGCTCACCCAATGCAGCAGGNAGCAAGGAGCAGGACCAGATCTCCTGCTCTGATGCCCTCAGGGCCAGCTCACCCACACTCACACCACCAGGTTCAGCTCCACTGTTTTGCCCAGGCCTGGTGCATGGCCCACTCTCTGGGTTGCTGCAGTTGGTGAGGGACAGGGCTAGCTCTTTGGTTCTCATCCAGAGGCTGGCTCTCCTGCCTGCCACAGGTGACAAGGGGCGAGAGGGAGGGCGTATTTCTCTCGCCCACCCACCATGTGGCAGATGATCTCCCAAGCACATTCGAGGCACCAGATCACCTGCACCTCCATCAACAGGGTCAGNTCAGCTCTACTGTGGCTGGTGAGGGGCAAGATCCTTTCCACACTCATGTCTCCGGAACCAGGTTTGTGGGCATGATTGTGTGTGTATGTGTGTGTGTCCCGCCTGCAGTAGATGGTAACAGACAAATGGTGAGGGACAAGCCCTCACCCACTCCACCTCATCAAAGGCCTTTTCTTAGTTTAATGACAGGCTTCCTCTGTGTTTCCAACTGTAGCTGCTGTGTCCCTGTGAATGGGAGAAAGAAAGAAAAGAAAGAAAAGAAAGAAAAGAAAGAAAAGAAAGAAAAGAAAGAAAGGAAAGGAAAGGAAAGGAAAGGAAAGGAAAGGAAAGGAAAGGAAAGGAAAGGAAAGGAACGGAACGGAACATGACTGGTCCTACAAACAGTGGAGGAGAAAGTTTGTTATAGACATGTGTGAGAGCATAGCCAGAGGCAGGCACATCTGGGAGAGTCCAAAGCGGACATGACTAGACTGAGCTGTGCCATGTGAGGAGTGTGAGGAGTGGGGGAGGGGAAGGAAAGAGGGGAACCAGGTGCAATAACCAGGAGGCCCAAAGGAGAGTAGACAAAAGGGCCAGGTAACCAAAATGGTTTGGATTATATAGGTAACGGCAGCCCAGCCCCTGGGCTGGAGAAGTTTAGGATAAGGGGGCAGGGTATGCCAGCCAAGAGGGCCCTGTAACCTGTGGGGACTGAAGGATTCAGGGAAAATCTGGCAGCCAGGTTTGAAACCTAACATACTGTACTTCTATAAGCTCCCTGGGGGAGGGGTTCCTGCTCCCCTCTCTGTGACAGTCCATGCATACTGGAAGTAGTGACGATAGGAAGAGACAAAGCCACCTATGTCCCTTGGCACTCCCTAGCCTGATGTCTGTGCTGTACNCCTTATAGCCAATCTATNNGTGGGGAGCTGCNTGTCTGGTGCATATATCTAACTGCCTCTGTGAGGTGTGAGAGGTCAATGGCTACCAGTGCAATACACCCAAGTCCCCNTTGAACTGGGTGAGCTTCCACCCACCNTCACATCCTGTCAGGATATTGCTTCCTAGGCCCAGCTAGAACTGCCAGGAAGCCTGGGCTTGGATGATGCCCTGCTTGTCCTCCAGCCTCTTTAGACAGGTGGTTAGTACAGGAGTCCAGNAGGCCNGAGATCTGGGCAGTCTGAGAACCTAAGCTCATTCCTAACCAATTTCCTGGTCCATATGGCTCTGCTGTATGCNTGGGACCTCTTTCCAGTGGCCCCTGTATTATCATGATCTCCACNAGATATGTAGGATTGGAGCGCCATCTACACGACCCATCTTGTTCCTGGGTATGATAGCTAAGAAGTGGTGAGGAGAAGAGCCATTGTCAGTTGCCAGAGCCTCTGATCTCACTGACACCCTCTTGAGAGGTCCACTTAAACAAAAAGCCATGAGCTTTGGGGTGTGTGTGGTGTGTGTGGTATGTGTGTGTGTGTAGTGTGTGGTGTGTGTGTGTGATATGTGTGTGGTGTGTGTGTGTGTGTGGTGTGTAGTGTGTAGTGTGGTGTGTGTGTGTGTGGTGTGTAGTGTGGTGTGTGGTGTGTGTGTGTGGTGTGTAGTGTGGTATGTGTGTGTGGTGTGTAGTGTGTGGTGTGTGTGTGGTGTGTAGTGTGTGTGTGTGGTGTGTGTGATGTGTGTGGTGTGTGTGTGTAGTGTGTGTGTGGTGTATGTGTGTGTAGTGTGTGTGTGGTATGTGTGTGGTGTGTAGTGTGTGTGTGGTGTATGTGTGTGTAGTATGTGTGTGGTGTGTAGTGTGTGGTGTGTGTGTGTGTGCATGTGTGTGTGTTGTTATAAAGAGCAACCAGAGCTTCATGCATGCTAATCACCAAGTCAGATCCCCATCCTTGCTTTGAGCCTTCAGACAAATGTTGTCACATAATTCCTGCTCTAAGAAGAGTCCATACTTAAACATTTTCCAGATGGGTGTGCAAAGGCACAGAGAGGTTCTGGAATATATCCAAAGTCACACAGGTAGTAACTGACTGAGCCAACAGTCCGCCTCTAGGAGGCTCAACTTGCTTTCCACCATTTGTGCTGTACTTATTATATAGAATAACATACAGCCATGGGAAGGAAGATATAAGCACCCATCAACACAAAGGATTAGTGAGCAATGTGAGGGGGTGTGACACAGACACAGTGTGACACTGTTAGTGCAAAACTAAAGTATGCTTTCAGAATTCCACACAGTCAGCCTATACCCCAGGGTCCACACACACAAACCAACCAACCATGAGCCCAAAGTATCAGGTACAGATTTACAACCAGGTGTGGTGGCACACACCTTTAATGCCAACAATAGAGAGGCAGAGTCGGGTGGAGCTCCATGAGATCAAGGCCAGCCTGGACTACATCATGAGTTCCAGGCCAGCCAGGGCTACTTAGTGAGACTTTGTCTTAAAGAAAGAACAAAGAAACAAAAACAGGGCTGGGGATGTAGCTCAGTGGTGGAATGTTCGTCTTCTATGCACAGGGCCCTGAGTTCTGTCTCCATAAGGATTATAGTTCTGTTGATCACATAGGACTTTTCCCCTTATCATTCCCTAGCAGTCCTGGGTAGACGCCATTCACACAGTGCTTACATAACAGCAGACAACATAAGTGACCATCTGGAGATGGATGTGTAGGAGAATAAGCAGAGAGGCTAGGCAAATACTATCATTTCACAGTAGAGACTTGAACATCCTTAGCTGTTGAGCTCCTCAGTGAGCCCTGGATACATCCCCCTGAGGCACCGAGAAACAACTGTTAAGGGTGTACATATTGCTTAGGAAAGTACAAAGGAACATGTGGGACCAGCAGATGCCNGACTCTGCTCTCCCTAGAGGATGTGACTGGAGAAGAACCTGAATGCTTGGGGACATGGCTAACACATCTGGGTGCCTGGGAAGGACATATGGGCGTGGCTCACGGTGCTGGTGCCTGACTGGCCTGGTTCCCTTCGGTTAGTCTGACTTCTCATACTCCTGAGCAACCTGAGGCAGCATGCTGAAGCCTTCTGCTCCACCACTTCCTTCTTATTCTCCAGTTCTCTCACCATCTCCTTCCCCACAGTATGCTATACCACTATATAGCTATACCACTNGTTCACATTCACATCTCTCTTTTAAAAATATTTCTATTGTTTATGTATATGAATATTTTGCCTGCGTGGATGTCTGTGTACCACTAGTGTGCCTGCAGCAGCCAGAAGAGGGCATCAGATCCCCTGGAATTGAGTTAACAGACAGCTGTGAGCCACCACATGGGTGAGGGCACTTGAATTCAGGTCCTCTGAAAGAGCAACCTGTGCTCTTAACCATTGCACCATCTCCCCAGCAGCAGCATTCCAGTCTTACTTTTATATTTTGAAACAAGGTCTCACTAAGTAGCCCAGGCTAGCCTTAAACTTGTGATCCTCCTGCCTCAGCCTCCTAAATGGCTGGATTACAGGCCTGTGCCACTAGGACCTGCCTACACATCCTTAAAGACCCACCTAAGAACTTGGTGGTGGTGGCGCACGCCTTTAATCCCAGCACTCAGGAGGCAGAGGCAGGTGGATCTGTGAGTTCAAGGCCAGCCTGGGCTACAGAGCGAGTTCCAGGACGGCCAGGGCTACACAGAGAAGAAGGAGCCCNACCATCTGCTCCTGGGGAGAGAAAAGGTGGGAAATCTGTCTGGGGAGGGCAAGGGGAGGAGAGAGGATGAATGGGAAGTATTCTGTAAAGCCAATGCAGCTCAGTTATTTGTGGAGGTGGATTAAGCTTTGCTGGTTTCATTTAAAATTAGAAGCAGCAGCATTCAGCTGAGAGCTGGAAGGAGCCCAGGCGTGGCAGGAAGATGGGGCTGTGTAGCNAGCAAGACAGGGAGGAAGCTGCTGCCCCTTCCAGCTGGAGCAGAGGCTGTCGGGTGCCCGCTTCTCTCCTGAAAGAGGTCATGTTTCCTGGGTCTGGACTCTGCTCCAAANGANCCACACCCCTTCCCAATCCTGCCTGCTAGGGAAAGGTATGAAGTGGTTGGGAGGTCAAATCACCAAGTGTTGATGGGGCTTGACCCCTCTCCCTGGTGGCCTTTGGCTCTGGCTGGGATTGGATAAGGTTCCGGGGTGGGTGGGAGGGATCCTTTCAACCAGGCCATATCCAGTAGGTTCCTTAGTGTCTAGACTCACCTCCTTAGATCTGCCTAGTGCTGGCCCTGGTGCTGAACTAAGAGGGTCTGAATGGGCAGGAAAGAGCCCCTAGCAGCCCAAATAAGCGGTCACTCTATAAGCAGCAAACTGTTGACTTCTCAATGGCTTCTTTCATTGCACCCAACAATTGCGCCTTGAACTGTTCCAGTTCAAGAACCAAGGACCTACCTTTGAAATAACCAGGCAACTAGAATAAGTACTCTTTGGGAAGAGCTAGCCCTTAACAATGGGCAAAAAGAACTGACTTACACGGTGGAGGGGAGTTCAGTATCCTGAGGCCCAGACATCAAAGGTGTGGAGACAGGCTCCTTATCATGAGTGAGAGCCTGTGCAAAGGCTTATGCACTATGCCTCAGGAATGACACCAAGCTTGCTCTCCCTCCCTCCTTCCCCTCCCCCCTCAGCTGACTTTGGGCCGGGCAATAAACTGCACTGAACAAAAGACACATTTGAACCCAGTGGGAATGTGGTCTGGTGCAGCTGGCAAACAGGTGACAAGCAGCAGACCTGAGAGAGAGTCTGTCATAGAATGCCAGCAGGAAAGGAAAAAGTGGTGCCAAGGAGGTGTGGGATGCCAGCTGAAACAGGGGCACCTCATGGGACATCCAAATAAGGATCTTAAGGTTGTGCAGATGTCTTCAGACTGTTCTTCCAAGAGAGAGTGTGTCCGTCATGTGAAGTCAGTGTGGAGGCCAGAGTAGGGAAGACTTGAGAAGGCTGGGAGTGGCACAGGAGGGCTGTGGGCTTGTTCCCTGAGTGAACACAGAGCCTCAGGGAATTCCTAAGCACAGGAGAACTGTGACCTTTGGGCTTCTGTGCTGGGGACAGAGTGCAGAGCAAGTGTGGCCGAAGTGGCCAGGAGGTGGGTGAAGGAATCCAGAGGAGAGAGAATGGATTCTGAGGCCCTGAAGGCCACACTGAGAGCTCTCCAGCAGATGCAATGTAGGGAGAGAAGAGGAGGTGGTAAGACAGCACCCAGGCTTCTGGCCCGTTCAACCNGAAGGAAGAGGCTGGTGGAGAATGGGAGGTGGACTAGGAGTGGGGGCGAGGGAATCGGGAACTCAGCTTTGGACATGGGGGTTGAAGATGCCTGTTTGGTGTGTTGAGTAGGAAGCTGGATATTTGAGTCTGCAGTTTGTGAAAGTCGGAGTCATCGGCATATAGATGGCATTTAAAATCAGGAACAGGCTCAATTTGCCGGCTATAGTCACAAAAGACACCGTAGACTTCTGATGTCATTGCTATTATTATTTTCATCTTGCAGATGTAGAAACTAAGGCTCAGAGGGAGGTGACTTTGAACCCAAAGTGCCACCACCTGTGAATGGTAGACTGGAGACCCAGCTAGGTACCCAGCTTACTGTTTGCTCCTAACTCCACCACTGTGAGGAGGCCTGGTTTTGCATCTTCCAGGGCTTTATGCTCAAGGAGTAGACAGATTTGGAGACATCCTCAGGACTGAAAGGGACAGTCCTAGCCACACAGAGATGGAAGGACATAGGGAGCCTGTGTTGTCAGTCTTTCTACCCCTGTGACAAATACATGGGGGAAGCAGGTCAAAGGAGGAAGGGCTTAGCTCAGCTTATGTCCTTAGTGTGCTCACTCATGTCTGTGCAGAGTCAGAAAAAGCATGACAGAGGGACGTGGTGAAGTAAGGTTGCTTATCTCAAGGAGGTCAGGATACAGAGGAAGTGATCCAGGATATTTTTACAGGGCACAGCCCCCCACCCAGTGATCTACTTCCTTTATGCACACCCCATTTTCTCACAGCCCATTTAGTTTGAATTCATTTGTAGATACATCAAAGAATGACGTTAGCACCCTTGTGAGCTAATCACCTTTCTCTTATTATTTTAAATTATTTTAAATTACTACAAAAAATTAGTGTCTGTGTGTGTGTGTGTGTGTGTGTGTGTGTGAGAGAGAGAGAGAGAGAGAGAGAGAGAGAGAGAGAGAGAGAGAGAGACATGCCACCATGTGCCTGTGTAGGTCAGAGGACAACTTGCTGGAGTTGGTTCTCACCTTCACCTGTGGTTCCTAGGATCAAACTCAGGTCATCAGGCTTAGCAGCAAGTGCCTTTAGCTAATGAGCCAAATTGCCATGTTTGTTTATTTTATTTATGTGTATAATGTGTGTGATATTTGCTGTATGTGTGTATGTATAACACACATATTCCTGGTGCCCAGGAGATGTCTGGTCCCCTGGAACTGGAGTTACAGGTGGTTGTTGTGAGCTAACAAATAGATGCTGAGAAACAAACCTGGGTCTTCTGGAAGAGTAGTAAATGCTCTCAACTGCTGAGCCATCGCTCCAGCATGAACATATAAGCCTTTTGGGAGACACTTCATATATCCAAACCAAACAGAACCGTTTATGGCTACTTTTTTGTGGGGGGTGGGGAAAGAGAAGGGTTTCTCTATTTAGTCCTGGCTGTCCCTGGAACTCACTATATAGACCAGGCTAGCATCGAACTCACAGAGATCCACCTGCCTTTACTTCCTAGATGCTGAGATTAAAGGCATGTGCCACCACCCTGGGCAATGGTTACTTTTTGAGAAAGGACAGCATCTCACTTTGTAGCCTAATCAGGTCTCAAGCTTTCAATCCTCCTTCCTCAGCCTCCTGGATACTGGGGAGCATGCATCACTGTAACTGTTCCATTGATGGTCCCTAGTGAGACACCCCATGGTTAAAGTGGGCTTGTGCAAAAGTCACCAGGGGCAGGTATGCAGGCTAGACGGCAGTGGAAGAAACTTCCCAGGAGGAAGTGGGCCCTGTGGGCTGTTTTGTGTGGGTGGTAGGGAAGAGAATGATGTGGTGGAGTGAAGAGGAGGTGAGGAACACTGACGGAGCAGAGCCTCTGTTTGATGAGGTGTGGGGGCTGGAGGCCAGGAATGAGTCAAGGGCAAAGCTTCAGCCTGGGGGGTGACGATAAGGAGGTGAGAATGCTACTCGTTTTGAAGGGAAGCTGGTTGCAGCAGGAACTTGGTCCTGAGGCTGAGTGAATCTGGACAGGATGATGTTCTGCCTTCCAGGAGCATATCCGTTATTGGGACAGACTTCACAGAGCTGGCAGACCANAGGAGTTGAGGGAATTCAGACAGACAAGTGAATGAGCCAGAAGAAGCTGGGATCCAGTGGTCAGTGTCTGGCGCTGTAGGTGTAGATTAAGGAAGCCTATGTCCAGAGGACAGAAGCTTGGAGAAGGTGACATAAGGAAGGTAGTGGGGTGCTTGGGGTAAAAGCAAAGTCTAGAACAGAGACCTGGGCATGCTCCTGCCACTTGCTGGNCCTGTGCCCTGGGGTAAGTTTCTAAATCTCTCTGAAGGGTCCCATTTTCTCATCTGAAAATGCAGAGGATCCAGTGGCTGTCCTGAGGATGACTTAACCATGAGTTATCATTGATGAGGGCCTACTGGCCCATTGTGGGAACACAGGGATGCTCCTAAGGAAGGAGCCCCAGGGAGCCCAGGAGAAGAATCCAGTCCAGCATCCCAGAGGGATGGAGCATCAGGAAAGGAGTGAGCTTTCAGTAGGAGCTTGAACAAGAAACTTCACACANTCACCTCAGCTCATTCACCTATAGCACCTTGATGGAGTGTCCAGCCCATTGCACAGACAGAAGGGTGAGGGTCACAAAAATGTCCTTGGCTATACCAATATGAACAGATGGAAGAGAGACAGGACCCAGAAATGGCAATGCTGATGCCAGGGTGTCTGCTGGGTGGCCACACATCCTGGGAAGAGTGGCCTTGGAGGATTTAGAGGCCCACATAGAGCAACTGCCTTCCAACCACACTGCCAAGGAGCAATCGCCTCACAGCTGGGTGGAGAGGAAGTACTAGTGGGAAGGGTGGACCACACGAAGAAGGCAGTGCTGTCAGTGAAAGGAGAAGTGAGAAGGCATGGCGAAGCGCGTGGGTCAAGCAGAGTTCTTTATGAAGCAGAAGGACGGGTGGGGAGGGCTCCTGGATCCTACCATGGGGGACATGTGTGGGTCCTCACAGGTAGNAACTGTTGCTATTATTATCAGTCACTATGGGGCCCATTGTTTATTTCCTGTCACCTGCTTCTGGCAGATTTTTCTGCCACAAGTTGAGTCAACACTAAAGCTGTGGATGAGAAAGGAGGCCGCTCTGGGATGATGGAAGGTTGTGGACAGGATTCTTCCCCTGGGCCCCCTGGGCTCCCTCCACAGGAGCAGTACCATAGAAGCAATTCAGCTTGTCAGGCACGGCCACAACCCACATGTGAGCTAGATAGAGTCATGTCTACACCCTAAGAACCCTGAATATGCCCGATCTCCTCACATAAAAGGCAGTTAGCTCAATTCTCTACCACATTTAAGACAGAGGAACTCCAGAGAGACTCATGAGTAGTGGGACATGCCAAAACAGTAAGTTAAATCCCATATGGTGGCTCACACTTAGGAGTGAGCCAATACTTGGGAAGCTGAGGCAGGAGAATTGTGACTTCAAGGCCAGCAGGGCTACATTAGTGAAACCCTGTCTGGTGATGATGATGATGATGATGATGATGATGATGATGATGATGATGATTTGTTAAAGTGGGCATGATGTTGCATCCCTCTAATCCTAGTACTCAAGAAGCTAAGGCTAGAGGATTATGAGTTCCAGACAGCCTGTACTACATAGGAAAACAGATACTAAAGTAAAATAAACAAATAATTGTTCTGAAGTTAAAGAGNTGAGCATGAATTTGTCTGCGGTTCAAAAACTGGTAAGTGGCCATGCATGTATACAACATCTGTCTAGGTGTTCATCTCTTGGTCCATCTGCACACTCATTCACCCACATATCACCCATCCAGTCACGGACCCATCTGTCATCCATTCACCCACCCATCCCACCACACACCTCTTCCATTCATTAGCAGATGCATTTTGCTGAGCACCTGCTAGGCTCTCCAGGTGCTAAGGGGTCCTTGTTTCTTGTGGATTCCAGTCTTTCAAGTGTAAGACAGCATACCATGCAATGTGAAGACAGGCATAATAGGAAATTAATGACCTCTGACCACAGTAAGTTGTGGGGGCTCAGGCAAAGGCATGAGAAGGAGTCCCACTAGAGTGAAAGGAAGGTGCTGGTGGTGTGGTGGTGTGGTGTGGTGGTGGTAGTGGTGGTGGTGTGGTGTGGTGGTGGTGGTGGTGGTGGTGTGGTGTGGTAGTNGGGGTTCCACACTAGTCTCCCAGCTTATCTCTGCATGTGCTCCCCTCTGTATCTCTGTATCTCTGTATCTCTGCCTATTCTATGCCCTGGGTATAAATGTCCTTCCCACCCCTAGGAATTCTGCCTGCAAAGACCTGCAAATGCCACTCCTCCAAAGTGCATATATCTCACCTACAGCCCCTTCCCATTTCCTGGGAATC
Organism: Neotoma lepida; assembly: GCA_001675575.1. Taxonomy (NCBI): domain Eukaryota; kingdom Metazoa; phylum Chordata; class Mammalia; order Rodentia; family Cricetidae; genus Neotoma; species Neotoma lepida. The sequence goes on from LZPO01043406.1 coordinate 439,234, forward strand.
TCCCTAAGAGCAGGGATGAGCTGCATGGGCACACCCAGGTGACTGGCTCAGCTGCTGTGTCCCCCTCATGTCTGGAGGTGACAGTTCAGAGCCTTCTGTTCCTGCTGCTGTGGCTGCTTCCTTAGAAAGACAGGGAATTTGGGTCTTTCTGGAGAAAAGATCTGAGTGTACAGTAGAACAGAGGCCTTGAAACCCACATGGGGAGTTTCCAAAATGCTGCTCAGTGTCCCCGGCAACAGAATTGTTGATTGCAGCATCATCATACCTTCCTGTGCTCTAGCACAGAGCAGCATGTGCTGGCCTCTGCCACAAGAGCTGGGCAGGAGCCCCTGGGAAGAGGGTGCAGGGGACCTGGAAGGGGTGTGCGGTGGGGCTTGGAGAAACCCAAAGGGGCAGATCAGCAGTCAGCTCCTTCCCACCGCCTTCTCAAGCGGGACTCCTGTCTCCAGGTTACAGCCTCCTGCCCCTGGTTCTCAGACTAGCCCAGCCTTAACTGAGACATCACCTGTCTCTTATACACATCTAGATGTGTATAAGAGACAGGAGTGGTGGTGGTGGTGGTGAAAGCTTTAGGCAGGAGGAGCAGCCCTGGGTGTCAGCCAAAGCTGAGCAACAGGAGGTGATGGGCTGCAGGAAGGGCTGAGGCCGGGGAAGTAAAGAGGGAGGTGACCACATGAGGGTTGTGGAGATGTGGGGAGTAGCCTTCCTCAGATGATGTTGGGGAAGGATTGCTGGGTGTTAGAACTGAGAACTTACCGGACAAGGCCCTGGGATGACATTTCTGCCCAAACCATTGAAAATGTTGAAGAACTTCCAGCCCAGCTACCTGTTCTGTGACATAGGGCATCCGAATTTTGACTCAAACCTTAGGAATAGGCTTTCTCCAATCCTAGGAAGAGTCTGCAGGGACATTGCCTACCTTTCAGGGTAAAAGACCCAGAATTCCACTGGTCCAGCTCCTTCTGGCCCAAATAGGGAGGGTTCCCAATGCATCTAGCAGCTAAAGTCTAGCTAGTTTCACCCCAAGGACTCCCTAGAGGCAGGAGCTCAGAGGTGGAGGCAGGAGAGGGAGCCAGCGCACAGGTCCTGAGTCTGGCTGCCTTTAGGTAGAGGGGTCTGAATATGGCATGCCCAAAGATGCTTGGACATCCCATTTGGAAGGTCCCCAGGGAATCCACTTCATTGCTAGGATAATGGGGCAGGTGTGATGTGGCTAATCCCTGAGGAGGAAAGCCCCTCACAAATGTCCCCAGCGGCACTGAACTGTAGCCTGGCCCCTGTATTCACCTCTTCTTCCTTGTTCGAATTCGCCAGTTAAGGAGTGTCACACTGTGCT
>LZPO01043406.1:458350-474288 GCA_001675575.1 Neotoma lepida
CAGAGCAAGCCACAGCTACCAACTCTTAACCTTACGAACTCCTCAGCCTGAAAGAGCTCCAGCAAAAAACAGCTTCCTCAGTCTAAAAGGCTTTATAGTTNCTGTCTCCTCATGCCTTATATACCTTTCTCCACCAACCATATCACTTCCTTCTTAGTGCTGGGATTAAATTGTGTAACTTCCCAAGCAAAGGCATGAGATCTCAAGTGCTGGGGTCAAAAGTGTGTGCTACCACTGCCTGGTTCTGCTTTCTAGTTCTTTTAAAGGATCAACAGANTGGGCCAGACTCGCTCAGGATTATCTCCCTTGTAATTAACTGTAAGTCCAGCAGGGACTGTGAGTCCATCTGCAAATCCTTTCACTTTATCGGAACTTCTCCACTCTGGTCCAGAAGAGAAGCTCTAGTGTCATTCAGGTTGCTGTAACTGGAGGGGAGGTAACACAGGCAAGGGTCGCTGAGGTCAATGGGAATTCTACTTCTCAAAGGGGCTTTTCACTANACCCACAGCTAAACTTCAGCAGCAGGGACCAGCAGGAGGAGAATCAAGTTCAAGGACAGGTAACAGTGGACACTTTTATTTAAAACAGAAAAGATCAGGCACGATGGATTACAGGCGTGTGGACAGGCAGTAAGAAGAATGAAGAGGTCCCCTGTTCTGCCACTTCCTGCTGCTGGCCCAGCCTGCCCTGCCCTGCTTCTCCACCACATTCTCAACATGGACTCTCCCACAGGAGATGGAGACAGGTCCTAATCTGTAAGGCCAGCTCTGGTCCCATTCCCATGTGACATCGGCTTCTTCAAAAACAAGTTTCATAGTCCAAGTTGAATGTGGATGATTGGAACAGACCCCCACATACATACATACATACATTACAAGGGATACATAGAAACATGGAAGTTTAATACCTATTGTTTAACAGAAATGACAACAGGACACAGATACAACACTACAGCAAAATGGGGTGAGGTGGGAAGGGCAGAGGGACACAAGATGGATCACAGCAACTGGGGAAGTGACTTCTTTGGTGCCCCTGAGGACCTTTGACAGCTGACCCATGGCTCCAANANTTACATACTGAGGAANTCAGTATGGCAGCATCACAGAGTGGAGCCTGGACCTTATACAGCATAAATATTCAAGGGTCTAGACTCAAGGGTGGAGAGGGTCAGTACTGTCACATCAGGAGTGGAGTTCCTTAGGGNACACCCCTTCTCCTAACACTGTAAGAGGCAGGTCCCCTCACACCTTGGTCTATCAAGACATAGCAGCACCACACACCACTGCACCTCAGCAGCTTCACTCTGCTACGAGCCTCTTACTGTGAATGTTTTCAGAGTGATTGAATCCAGAGGTGGGAGGAGGCAGTGGCAGGGGCTGAGGGACAAGAGTTGGTTGGAGGAGGAGGTGTGTGTGCCTGAGGTTCCTCCTAGGCATCCTGGAGATTGCTGTTGCTCAGGAGCACCTGTTCTCCAGGCTTGAAGGCTGGCATCCCAAGGTAGGGGCAGTTGGCGCAGCGGAAAGCGTCCCCCAGGTAACACTGTGGAGAGANCAGAGTCATGCAGAGAGGCTAAGGGGCAAGTGAAAGAACATCTTAGTATGCCCACAGGTCTCTTGTTTTATGAAAAGTCAGTTAGTAAGGGTTCTAGCTAGGTGGGGCAATACACTCCGGTAATTGCTGTGCTTGGGAGGCTGAGGCAAGTTTATGGCCTGCCTGAGCTACATGGCAAGCCCTGTCTGAAGGAGGCGAGAGGGCTGGTACCTCGGGCAGCCACTACTATAGGATCACAACAAGGTCAGCCAAATCGCTGAGTAAACCACATTCCACACCAAGGAAGAGACGAAAGGGCTAACAAAATAAAAAAAAATGATAGCCACCCCTCAGCATGGGCATGCTCAGGGTAACCTCTTCTGATCATAGCTGTATACATGGCCTTCACACCAGCCTACTCTGAGAAAACTNGGTGACAAATCCCTTAAGTTCAGCTAGTCTATGTCCCGATGTCACCAGGTGAGGTACGTACATTTCCACAGGCTGACTTGGGCTGAGNGCTCTGCTCCTTCGACTTCTCTCTTTCCAGTTCTTCTGCAAGGCCACAGGTGCTGGGGGAAACCAACAGCTGGTGAATGAGACTTGCCACCACCAGAAACTTCAAATCTCTAACAGTGCTAATATACATTGGAAGATTTTTCTCTTTTTACCAAGCATCAAGTTAATGCTATGGAACCAGCAGGCTAGGGGTAAGGCTGCTGGAGAAGACAGCAGAGTCACCACAATTTCCAAATTCAAGAACAGAAGGAGCTGAGATGCAGCTCAGCGGTAGAGCACTTGCCTAGCATGTGCAGGACCCTGAGCTTAATCCCCAACACCACAAACATACAAAAATAAAAATGATAAACAGAGGAAAATCTGGGTTTTTACTTGAAATCCTCTCATTCATAAATGTTGGGAAATTGGGACATCAAAAGACTGATGAGGGCTGCATGTGGTAGTCAGGACTGAAATCCCAGCACTGGGGAGGCAGACGGAGGACAACTCCAAGTTCAAAGTTAGCGTCAACTATATTGTGAGCCTCTATCTCAAAAAACAAACAAAAATAAATAAAAACAACCAGCGGATGAATAAACAAGTCAAGCCTACATGACACTCTTGTACAACCACCAACACAAGGCTTCTATGCTAGGACAGAGTGACACAGGTACTTAAAATTTCACTTCTCTCAAACCCCCACCAGAACTACAGACACAACAATACACTGTTGGAAACTGTAGGGAAACAGAAGGAGAATCAGCTTAACAGATAAACTATCACTCCCGCCACACCCAGAAACCTAAAGGTGCCAAAGGGCTGGTAGCATATATAGGAAGACTTCCCTTAAGCAATCCAGCCAATCTGAGTATAAGACACAGGGCTCCGGGATTTGGAGCCTCCTCACCCCCAACATCAGAAGACAGAAAACAGTACAACTGTCGCTGAGCGCTTAAACTACAGAAAAAAGACTTCTGACTCGGAACTATGAATGCTGTTACTTTCTGTTCTTTTTTTCTTTGGTTGTTTTGAGGCAGGGTCTTACGTGGAGCCCTTGCTGGCCTGGAACTCTCTATGTAGACCAGGCTAGCCTCAAACACAGAGAGATCAGCTTGCTTCTGCCTTCCGAGTGCTGGGATGCCCNGCCAGGATGCTTCCATTGCCTACTCTAGATGAAGGTTCATCTGTTTGGTTTACTCCTCTAAACACCTCAAGTGTCACAGGAAAACCCATTCTCAAGAGAACGAGGAACAGAGATGACCAATGGAGAAGGACTTGCAGCCCAGACCCACTTCCCCAGCACTCACCAGTTCTTACAGGCCTTCCTCTTTTTCCCTTCCCCACATGAAGGAGCTTTCAGGGAGGCAGGATCAGGCTTCTTCAAATCTTCTGGATCTAACANCTCATCTGAGTCAATGAGATCCTGGAGAGTGATCAAAACAATTAGAACACAGCCACGGTCTCTCTGATGAAAAGCTGAGGTAATTACAGGCTATGAAAGCGCGCGCGCACACACACACACACACACACACACACAGCAAAGTCAAAGCAACAAATTGGCTGGTACTATATAGAGAATGCGTGTGTGTGTGTGTGTGTGTGTGTGTGTGTGTGTGTGTGTTCATGGTGAGGGTGGGAACAGGTGAAATGAAATGCTGTATTTATTTCAATACATGAATAATCATGGAAATAGTCAAAGTAAAACATTTTCCACAAAATTCCAGAGGAATAAAAGCAAATAATTATACATATAAAATAATTATACATATGTTTGTGTAACTTTTTTTGTAAATGTGCAGACAGTTATACCTATAAATTTTGAGAGCACAAACCATGGCATATTTTGCTCATCACTCTTGCCTTAATGGTAAAGGTGTTGAAACAACTTTGTTTGCTTGTTTTTCAAGAGAGGGTTTTTCTGTGTAACCCTGGCTGTCCTGGAACTTGCTCTGAAGACCAGGCTGGCCTTGAACTCAGAGATTCACCTGCCTCTGCCTCCCGAGTGCTGGGATTAAAGATGTTCAACACCATGGCCCAGCTTAATTTTCTTATAGATGGTGCAGATCAAAGGTACAAACACTAAGTTTAAGACAGTGAGCNTTCAATGAATTTCATTAAATTTCATTCAGTGAGCATTCAATTGTCTAGAAAGAGGCCAATAAAGTATCTCAGCTGCCAAATTCTTTCCTGGTTTATGTCTACAAGAATTTTTACTATTTCATGCAAAGGGGAGACAAAATCTGTAGGGGAAAAAGATACTAAAAATAAATTTAAAATGCTACTAATATGGAATGTCCTAATAAAAGACATGAAAGTCAGGCACTGATACATGCTGGGCCTTAAACACATTCACACCTACAAATCTAAAAGGCCACTCTCGGGGCTGGAGACATGGCTGAGTGGTTAAAAGTACTTGCTGCTCTTGCAGAGGATGTGGTTTTGGTTTCTAGTACCTACTCGGCAGCGAATACCTACCTGTAACTCGACTCCAGTTCCAGGGGATACAACACCCTCTCCTAGGCTCCGAGGGCACCAGTCATGCATATAGTACACAAACAGATACACTCATACACATGAAATTAAAACAAAACAAAAATTGAAGGCCACTTTTCACTACAGCTGTTCACACGTAATGTAAGGCCTGTGAGGGAGCAGTCAAATGACCACAGGGCCAACTCACCACACTGTCATCCTCCATGTCATTGGCTGAGAGGGTCCAGAGCTTGGCAGCAGCAGGATCCACAACNGGCTTCACTGAGTCCAACAATAAAAGAGAGAACTCTTTAATCAGTCGGAAGCAAACTCCAGGCAAGCCCCAGCAGCTGTGGAGACTAAAGTGCATGACTGGAGGGATGAGAGGGTAGGCTCGCACTCAGCTCCACTAGGAACGAAAGGCACAGCTTCACACAGGAAAGGCAGCCTGCATCCATGACATGTTTGCCTTGTGCTAAGCACTCCACCAACACTTCCATCATCCCACCTAACCCTGCTAAGTNCCTTGTGAGGTGCCTGTCACCCTAGTTTTATAGCTGTGGGTTTATGAGGTTACAACCTCCATTCCATGCTGCCTTTTCCTTGCTACCTAAGTTTACACCCTATAACATGGGTTNTAGCACTCCCTCTGCCTACTGGAGATATTTTGAGAATCAACAAGAGAAGTATCAACAACTTCAAAAACAGCAAAGATTTAGCCTCATTTAAGCCTGTTATATAGGAAACAGACTCTAGTGCTTCTAGTGGCCAGGTAACAGTCACTGACAGAACATTTTCCATCTAAGTCAGGACACCAGAAAGAATCTATGAGCCTTAGGGCTGGGGATTTAGAGGGGCAAATGCTCAGTAGGGCCTTCTGGGTAAGCACATCACCAGGGATCATCATTCCCACAGCTGGATGCTCAGAACATCCACATGGTCAACTGCTGACCTAAGCTGTCCCAACCCTCCAGGAACCATGAAATCAAAGGTCCAAATATTTCCTGAGGCCATGTTTGAGAACATGGGCCTCTAATTCCTGCCACTCAAGAGGGCAGAGAAGTGAGGACCAGAAATTGAGGTCAAAGTACTTTATAAAGATTAAGGCTAGCTGGGTAGCAGTGGCGCACGCCTTTAATCCCAGTACTCAGGAGGCAGAGGTAGGTGGATCTCTGAGTTTGAGGTCAGCCTGGACTACACAGTGAGTTCCAGGACAGCCAGGGCTACACAAAGAAACCCTGTCTTGATAAACCAGAAAGAGGAAAAAAAAAAGATTGAGGCTAGACAGCAAAAGAATGCAGTATGGATATGCCAGCAAACACCTGTTAAATCTATGCATTCCTCATAGCCAGGAAACAACTGAGACAAGAGAAAAGAGTAACAGGAAGGGGAGAGATGAGCAATGTGTGCATGCACACAAACGTGCACACCATTGTTTGAGCAGAAGAAACACNGGTTTTGTTTTTAAGCATTTCAACAGGACACATCCTGGAGGATGTTCCATCAAAATCAAACCAACAAAGCTGTGATCACAGCTCTGACAGAAACATTAAAATAGTATCTACAGGTGATGGTAGGAGCAAGGTACAATGATGTATATGAAAATGTCATGACAAAAACCATTTTTCTGTATGAATATGCTGAGTATGAAAATGTTAACTAGGGCTGGAGAGGTGGCTCAGAGGTTAAGAGCACTGACTGTTCTTTCAGAGGTCCTGAGTTCAATTCCCAGCAACCACATGGTGGCTCACAACCATGTGTAATGAGATCTGGCGCCCTCTTCTGTTTACATAATAAATAAATCTTTAAAAAAAAAAGAAAATGTTAACTAAAAAAGGTATGTTAAAAATGACTGCTATACATATAGAAAATTAAACAATAATTACATTTTTAAAATTCTGAAATACATAAAACATGCACAAATCAAAATAGCAAGCAATCTTTAGAAACAAGTTTGCAATTTACAGGCATAGAAAAAAAGCCCTAGAGCCTGGAAGTGGTGATGCACACCTTTAATCCCAGCATTTAGGAGGCAGAGGCAGGCAGATCTCTGTGAATGAGTTCAAAGCCAGCTTGGTCCACAGAGTGAGTTCCAGGACAGCCAGGGCTACACAGAGAAACCCTATCTCAAAAAACAAATTAAAAAATAAAAAGAAAACAAAAAGAAAAGAGCCCTGGAAACTCAACAAGAGACCCCGTGTACCATTATCACCATTCTGAGATCTCTTAAGGATAAACCCATCCTCCCAGGGCCTGAAGAGACTTCATCAACTGAACAAGTGACTCAGGCCTCCAAGACAACAAGCTACGTGAGGACCCGGAGTGTCTGAAGAAGATTAGGGCCCATAGGGGGCTGCGCCACTTTTGGGGCCTTCGTGTCTGAGGTCAGCACACCAAGACCACTGGTCATCGGGGCCGTACTGTGGGTGTTTCCAAGAAGAAATGAGTCCCCGGGCTTTCGCTATTAATAAATAGTTTATATACCTGTAAAAAAAAAAAATCTACATATTATGTCAGGTTTGGATACTAGTATGTCTAAGATAAAAGCACAGTAAGCTGGGCAGTGATGGCGCATGCCTTTAATCCCAGCACTTGGGAGGCAGAGGCAGGCGGATCTCTGTGAGTTCGAGGCCAGCCTGGGCTACCGAGTGAGTTCCAGGAAAGGCGCAAAGCTACACAGAGAAACCCTGTCTCGAAAAACAAAAACAAAAGATAAAAGCACAGTAAGCATTCTGTAAGTTGCAAATGACAAAAATTAAAGGACTAATCTAAGACTATTTACAGCATAGTTCAATTTCTAACATGCTCCTCAGGCCCACCCACATACAATGTCCCCAGGCTAGTCTTACCTGAAGACGACTTCTTGGTGATGAAAAGCTTAAGCTGGCTGGAAGAACCCACTTCAAAGTTTGGCTTCTTGCCAGTGATACGAACAGAGAGCAGGCTGTCACTGTGGTAGCCCAGGTGTTCCTGGACAGAGCGCACCTCCTCCGAGCTTAAGGACTCCCGCTGCAACTGCAATTGAAGATATCCAAGGCATCAGTCCACGCTTCTCCATTCACTGTTTCACCAAGCCAGCCTTGTGGCCAGCCTGGACAACATCCAACAGTGAGTGTGTCTCAAAAAAGAATTTAAGGCCCTGAATCACATTTTAAAAAATCAGAAATATAACAATAACAGTTATCATGGAATAACATCTCTCCAAAACCAAGGAAATGCTTTTTAAATTTAAATCTTTTTAAATTTAGTTTCTGGAGAAGACTATGGAACTATAAATGCCTCTGCTTAACTTGAACATCTCCACTCAACTGTCATAAATGCTCAGGCCCCATCTAGATTCCCACCAAAAGGTCTAAAGGACAGTATTCCATCTAGACCTAAGAGTTGTGTTCACGGAGATGGGCAGAAGCAGCAAAGCACCTGTTCCCCTGCAGCACAGCCACAACATTAAACAGTTCCAGGAAGATCAGTCTTCAGAAGAAGGAATCTGCTCCCAAGGGTTTCTTCTTCAAGGCATCTCATTTTATCTCTCAGGCAGCAAGTTTCAAATTACCTCCTAATTCTGTAGAGCACCTCTAACCTCACTTGCCCCCAGCTATACAAACTCTCTGGGTTTGAGTCACCCAAAGTTTACATACCTAACAAGGANGGCTATCTCTACACACCTACCTCTTTTACTTCCACAAGGCCAGAAAGAGTCAGGGCTGAACACAGTTTAGAGGCCGTCTTCATTTTGTCATTGTTAACTGTCAAGGAAAATCCCCATTAATGGCTTCATATGTCAAAGTTGAGGAAAACTCTAAAGGCTCTACCTCTGTGAGTCAGCAAGCTCTCAAACAGTAAAAACTCACTTTGTTTAATGTGCATATAGTTTAGTGACAGTATTTTAACTTTTGGTTGTTTCAAGTATTCTTTCTTAGGCTAGTACAGGTTATAATTCCACTATCATTTATCATTCTGCTTCTCAGAAACGCAGAGAATGTTGGATAATTAATAAAGTTATAAACTGTGAAATATACAGAAACCTAAGTTTGTCTCTGTAAAGTTGTCAGAGACACCATTCAGTGACCCAAGGTTTCAATTTCCAGCAAGGGGCTGGAGGGATACTCAGTGGCTCCAAGCACATACCGCTTTTGCAGAGAATGGGAATTTGGTTCCCAGCACCCACCCTGGGAGGTTCACAACCACTTTAACTCTAGTTCCAGGGGTCCAACACCTCTGGCTCCTGCACTCATGTTCATATGCAGACAGAAGGACTGACAAGAGTTCAAGGCTAACCTGGACTACGCAGTGAATTCCAGGCCAGCTTAGCTACAAAATAAGATCTTGGAGCAGGGGTGGGGGAAGCCAGTCAGCAATGTAAAATATAATAAACTCTGATTTGGGTTTAAATGAACTATATAAAATAATGTGGTGTGTTGGGTGTATGTGTACATGTGGAGGTCAGAGGTCAACCTTAGATGTTTTTTCAGGAGCCAGCCACCATTTTTGTGAGGCAGGGTCTCTGAGGGCCTGGAACCCCCAACTAGGCTAGACTGACTGAGCAGGGAGCCTCAGGGATCCACCTGTCTCCACCTCTGCAGAGCTGGGATGACCAACACAAACAGCACTCACAGTGTTTTGTTTTAATTCTGGGTTCTAGAGGTTGAATTTAGGTCCTCATGCTTGTACCTCAAGTATTTTACTGGTTGAGCTGTCTTCTTGGCCCAAATAATATGAATTTCAATGCATTTACTTTTAATTTTTGTTCTATGTATTCAACAATTTAATTTTCCGAAAATTTTTTGCAACTTAAAAAATAGATTAGAGGGGCTGGACAAGATGTCTCAGTGGGTAAAAGTGACTGCTGCATCATCTTGAGGACTTGAGTCTCATCCCCGGAACCCATTTGGTTTCCAGCACCCACAATGGGAAGCTCGCAACCACCTTCACTCTAGCTCCAGGGAGATCCAACACCTCTGGCCTCCTGCATTCATGTTTATATACGCAGGCAGGCAGAGAGACAGACAGACATGTGTGCACGCACACGAACTCATTCTCTCTTAAAAAGAATAAAATCATAAAAAATGTTTTCCAGCAAGAAAACTGGTATCTGCAAATAGACATCACAAGGTCACAGTTGTAGATACACAATTCATGTTTTATTCATTCCAAAATATTTATGTCTATTATTTACTTCATTTAATGGAATATATTTCCACATCTTGATTGAATTTTAGTGGAAAACAAACAAACAACCCCAAAAATCCAGAAGTAACAATTCTGATAGCTACATCGATGAGCCAAAAAGGTTTTAATTCTTGGAAACTGGATTTAGCTTCTTACATTTCTCTCTCTCTCTCTCTCTCTCTCTCTCTCTCTCTCTCTCTCTCTCTTCAAGACAGTTTCTCTGTGTAACCCTGGCTGTCCTGGAACTCACTCTATAGCCCAGGCTGGCCTCGAGCTCACAGCAATCTATCTGCCTCTGCCTCCCGAGTGCTGGGATTAAAGGCCTGCACCACCACCAAGCTTCCCATATTACTCTTTAGCCCCATAATTCCAGCCATTTCTTTTAAACTCTACTCTGGAATAAGCACAGATTCACAGGAAGTTGCTAAGTATACTCCTNCTTACTGCTGCAATGTTCTCTGTGTTAGAGACATGACAAACAGGAGCCTTTTATCTAGTGACAGAATTCAGATTCACCATTAGGTGGCAATTTCCTTCTATTAATGACCTGACAGGTCACCAAAGATCATATTTTTTTTTTACTATCTGTTGCTCGGATTCTAACATCTATTCCTGAAAAGGAACCACTACAGGAACACTGATCTCCAAGTGGTTCCTCAGTCTCAGGAGAGACAGCATGCACATGCAAAAGACTCAGTTGTGTTAAATGTTCATTTTCTAAATAAAGGCATCCTTACCTACAGTTGTCTCTACTGGTTCTTTCAGAAAAAGACATCCTCCTGGCCGAAGGATTCGGGCCATCTCAGCCAGAACCTCAGCGCTGTGCAGAGAGACGCTTCCTGGGACTACACCGGACAGAATAACATCGAAGCTGGATTCTTTATGGGCAGCTGAAAAGAACAATCAACAGTTGCCTACCTGGGTAGCATCTCCCAACCTTCCCACAGACCTCCCACAGAGGATACAGCTATCACCCCAGGAGAAAGAACCTACATAGCAAATATGAAGTCCCCGATATTAGAAAAAGGTATTAAGGCTCTGTTCTGCTCCNTATTTTACTAATTCCTCAACCTTAATAAGATCAGGGAAAGAAGCAAAAAAGGAGCTTTTTAGAACAAACAACCATCACCAAAGAAAAGAACATGCAGAAATTACTAACATGCCCAAGTGTGTGGAAGAAAATGCGGTGACGCCAAACTACAAACAGCACCCCAACCCATGAAAACTCTTCTTGCCCTGAGAAGAAAAGGGGTAGGTAGGCACTTACACTGCAACAGCTGGCTGATGTTTTCCGTGAATACTTGGCCCTCGCTGCCGGTTAACACTTGGATACTATCTACCAGTTTTTTCAGGTCCTCCTCAGGAGATGACTTGTCCCAGAACACTGCCACAAGCTGGCCAGGGGAGATCCCAAACTCTGCCATTCCTGCAGTGCTGCCGTACCTAAAAGCTACTGGCAAAAGAAATCAAGACAACAGTGGAATTTAATCCATGGGTTATCATCAAGTATGATTCCAACAACTTCCCACTAAGGGTGCATTACAGCTNNGTGTAAACNCTAAGAGTCTGACTAATGAACCTACAGCCTCAAGGCTTCATAATCCCAACATTCCCTGACATGACAGGTAGATAAGACGGAGACGGCAAAGTCAAGTCAAGAGGATTAGAATCAAGTAAAAAGTCTGTAGAGTTAACTAACAAAACAAACAGGGCATTCATCAGGCAGAAGTGACTCACAGAGAGGAAGGCAATAAATTGGCAGCTTTCCTAACCATAGTTAGAGCTTTAAAAAAAAGATATTTAAAATTTGCAAATCAAACACTTTTCATTACTTATAAAAATTCAGTTGCACTGAATCTGCAGTGACCAACACTGTTTCCAACATCTAACANTAGCCAGCCTCTTTGAAGCCCCTTATACATACATTATCTCCACTGACCCTCAGACTAGCCTGATATTAGCAAATTCCCAATGTACAGTTAAAGATCTGGGTCAGCCAACTCTGTACACAACCAATACTGTGAGGAAAACAAAAGCTGGGACTAGAATCCAAGCCTGAGTAACTATGAAAACTTCCCACCCCGGTTAGTTTTCTCTTCCACTTGATGTGCAGGTCTGTACAGGGTGAGGGAGCCAAGGGACACCTCTGGGGAGCCAAGGGACACCTCTGTTCGGCTCCTCCTTCCTTAAACATTAATGCTACCAAGCTTCTAGCTTCAAATAAGTGAAACAAAGAAGCAGAGGCAGGAGGTTCATGCTGAACACTTCTGACTTCTGCAGCGATGGCCAACACCACCACCACACTTCTAGGCTGAATTTAAGTCACATGCGTTACACTTTCCTTCTATAAAAACATCCATTTCAGGGGCCAGCAGATGGATCGGCGGTAAGGACACTTGCTGCCAAGCTTCATGATCTGAATTCAGTCTCAATGAACCCCCATGGAGAGAGAACTGACTTCTACAGATCATCCCGTGACCTCCACATGTGTAGGTGTGGCACAGATGGGCACATACACACACACAAATAAATAAAATGTAACTTATTTTATTTTNCTGTTACTTTTTTGGGGGAGGGGTCAAGGTNTCATATAGCCCAGGCTGGTCTTGAACTTCTCTGATCCTGCCTCCTCTCCTCCAAGTACTAGGAACAAGTATGCAACATCATGCTTGGCTTGAAAAATGTTCACCTCAAATAACTGTTTCCTTTGTGTCTATGAACTATGACCTTTAACCAGAGTCACCCTTGATTACACAGTGCTTTGTCATTTTAGAAGTAAGTTACTAATGGTTTTAATTTCTACAGCAAAAGTGAAGTCCTTAGCTAGCTAGATTCAAAGTCTAACTTCCATTCCAAAGTGACTCTCTCTTTACTGCATTTTCTCTCAACCATACCTTTTTGTCTAGTTTCTTCATGTGAACACTAGCTCTGTGCTATCCTGACTCAACAAAAAGCCTAAAAGGATGCCATGTGGTTATTAGACAGGCAGGAGTCTTTGGTTGTTTAGTTTGGGATTTTAAATCCCTAAAAAGTACACCATCAAGAATGAACTCTTTAAGCTTTTAATTGTCACATGATTTTGAGAAAGAATCCTTGTAAATCTTGAAGTTGGGTAACTTGGGATCAATCTTAAATGGTGAGCTTCAGGCCACCGGGGACCCTGTCATAAGGGAGGTGGACACCGTTTGATGAAAAACAAAGTTGTCCTCTGGCCTCCACATACATGCTCCCTCCATGATCATGACAATAAATACAGTTTACTTCTTTCCTGGTGGAGCAGCGAGGCGCTCCGCTCCACTCGGAAGACCGCACTTGGACTCAGGCACGTCAGACGCTAAGAAGCAAGCCTTTCCCAAACTTACAAATGGTGTGTTCATGCTAGATCCCTGAACCACACCCTGGCAGGGGGTCAACTCTCCAGACAAAAGCCTGGGTTCGTTTTATAAGTAAGCATCCTAGGTAAGTCGTAAATAAGTGCCAGGCTCAAATGGACAACCTGTGACTCCAGGTTCTCCCAGCTTTCGTGCTTTCTGCCAGGTGCCCTGAAGGAGAGCCAAGGTCAGCACAGATGGCTACGAGTAAACTGGCGATCCCGATGCCAGCTCCGGGTCTCACGAGGAAAGAGGCGCCAGGCGAGCCCCGGCGTCAGGAATGCCGCCGCATGCAGGGCCCTGGCCACCGTGATCCATCACCCTGGCTTCCCCGGGCAAGCCAATGACGGCGCCGGGAGCCGAAACGAGAGGATGGAGGGTGAGAGTGGGCCCGAGGAGACCCGTTGGGCCGGGCCGGGTGCTCGAGCGTCNCCGAACGAACTCACCTTCCCCCTAGCCTGAATACCCGCTCCACAGGCGCCGGCTTCTCGTCTCCGCTCTCTCGCGAGAAGAGGCCGCACAGCACCTAGTCCTCCAAGGTAGACGCGGCCCCACTGACGGCGTGACGCTGCCCGGCGCGTCGCCGCCGTCAGCGTGCGTGCCCACTTCCAAGATGGCGGCGGCGGCGGCAGTGTCTGGCGTCNTCGGCCGGGTGGGCTGGAGGCTCCTGCAGCTGCGGTGCCTGCCCGGTGAGGTGACGGCCGAGGCCGGGCGCGGGGAGAACGGGGGAAGGAGGAGCGGCTTGGGCCTGGGCTTGGCGTAGGGTGAGCAAGGCCGTGGTGGGGGATAGCAAGGTAAAGATGAAGGGCATCGGCGTGGAGCCGCTGGACTCGCGAGCTGGAAAAAAATCACTAAGTGGGTTTAGATCTCCAGACTGGAGGAGCTGTGAGGGGCAGAAGCAGCGGGGCAGGCCTGTCACCCCGTTTCCCCAGAGGTAAAGGAGCTTCAGAGAGGGCTCNGTGTGCCCAAGGTCACAGAGCTCGTCCGTTGCTGCAGCGTTCTCAGCTCCGTTGCTATGGGCGCTGGGCCAGCCTCGCTGGAGGGACAGATGGAACCGTCCAGTCCGGACTTTCCCCAGAGTCAGTCATTGCCACNCCACAAGTTGGTAACATTCTCTTACCGTCATTGCTGCCATATGCTCAGTATTTTTATTTCCACATTAATACAGACATTTACTTTAAAAAAACTTTGTACCCTGTCATTAAGTGGAAAAGCAAAAGTCACTGGCCATAAATAGAATATTTCTACAATGACACATTAACGTAAATATGCAACTAAAATTNCTGAGCTGCAGAGATTTCACAGCCATACTTTGGGGACCCCTCACTTCACATTTTGTGGGTCTTTGCTCCATTTTCAGTGCATATACCAAAATGCTGATGTTTTTATACATGATGTTCTGTGTTTCTTTACACATGATTGTTTTCAGTGACTTCCTTTTTGCCAATTTTATCTAAAGTTTCAGACAAGATATGTTTAGTAAAAATAATACCCACATCCAACAAATCCAATCTTAGGTATTTAATCAAGAAATTGTGTCCACAAAAAATTGAAGTGTATTCACAGCAGCTTTATAATGGCTGGACCCTGAAAAGCCAAACATTCATCTCTTCTAGTACTATGCAAACACTCTGCAACACGTACCTCCAAAGCAACCCTCCCCTTTCTAAAACTTTTGANATATATATATATATATATATATATATATATACACATATATATTCATATATATATGAAATCCAGCGCTAAGCCAGCATACTCAGGAGCTGTGACTCAGGGCTGTTTCACAACTTCAAAGAGGTGAAGTGGAAGTCAATGTCACATAATTGACCTTGTTTGTTACATGCTTCTCCAACTGACAGCATCCACCCAAGGCTTGTCAAAAATGCTACTAGCAGCTATGTGTGGTGGTATCTGCCTTTCACATCAGCACCTCCAAGACAAAGGCAGGCAGATCTCTGGGAGTTCAAGGCCAGTCTGGTCTACATTTCACGTTCCAAGGCTACATAGTAAGATCCTATTTCAAAGAAAGAAAAAAGTTACTAGCAAGCAGTAAGAGCAAGAACAAACATCTGAGCATTCCTGGAGATGGACTTATTTATCTTTAAGACACCTAACAAGCAGATTCTTAGGCTTGTGGTCCCACTTAAGGTGGATTGGGGGTGGTGGTTGGAGATGACTCAATGGTTGCAGGTGTCACTGATTAGGGATGGGGTACAGTGGTGTGTGCTTAGCTAGCATGTGTAAGGTCCTGGGTTCAGACGTCAATGTTACAAGATCAAACAAACTTAATAGTCAAGAATGGTGGAGCTTGCCTGTAATCCCAGCTCTCTTAGGATACTGAAGAAGGATCATGAGTTCTGAGGATGGCTTGGGCCCCTCGGTGAAATTCTTGTCTCAAAAAGCACTATCAGGGCTCTGGGGACGTCAGTGGGTAAAGTCCATGCTTTCCAAGCACAAGGTCTTGAGTTTGAGCCCTAGACCCCATACAAAAAAGCTGGATGTGTGGTCCATCGAGATGATTCAATGGGTAAGGGTACTTGCTTGCTACACAAGCCGGACAACCTGAGTTCAATCCTCAGAACTCAAAGTGGAAGTAGAGAATCAACTCCTGAAAGTTGTCCTCTGACTTCCACTGTGCACATGCCATACCCCACAAAATAATACAAAATAGAATACATGTAATTTTTAAAAGCTTATGTAGCTGGGTATGTAATCCAGGACTGGGGAGCTGGAGGAGGGCAGACTGGCCAGCCAGTCCAGCCTTAAATGGTGAGCTTCAGGCCACCGGGGACCCTGTCACAAGGGAGGTGGACACCGTTTGATGAAAAACAAAGTTGTCCTCTGGCCTCCACATACATGCTCCCTCCATGATCATGACAATAAATACAGTTTACT